>OY728167.1:120639279-121239279 GCA_963277665.1 Viscum album
GATTATATTATGGTACTTGGACATTTGATGGGTGGTTATATAATGAACCAAATATGGGTGGTTATGCGATAAACTAAAGACAAGTGGTTCCATAATAAACCAAGTATGGGTGGTTACGTTATAACCTCCAATGCATTGGGTATGAAAGTTGGTCGTATGACTATTCTATTTAGTGATATGTATGGAAGTCGACCGTATGGTTATTCCATTTAAGTATGTTTATGTCCCAACTTAACTTTATATGTTATATGTTGATTTCTTGGGGATTTATGGTAATCATTTGTTTTCAAAAAGGGTTAATAAATGAGCTTATATTAAGTGAAGTATATTTACTACTTATTAAAGGTGAAAAGTAATACTTTATGATAAAGTATTCATTGTTTTCATGTTTTCCCAAGACTAATAGTTTTCCTTCTTTTTGAATCCGTTACTGAGCTTTTTATGCTCATCCTAAGTTTTGAAATGTTTTTCAAAGGACATAAAGAAGAATAGAGTCAAGGATGGGATTAAGGAAAAGTTATGATATTAAAACATGGAACGATACCTTGTTTCTTTTTAAAGTTTTTTTGTTTTATGAAAAAATTGGATAGTGGGTATAAGTGTTTACTTGAAATATTTAATTTCTTATTTATGAGTTATGACCTAATTCTATAAAGCTATAAACCTGAAAAGATCCTCAAAGTGAATTAAAGTCAAATTATTTACTTATATCAAGATTATGTAATGTTTAAGGCCAGGTCCTTATATAGAATGACATGGAGAATAATTTTTTGAGTTTAAATATACCTATTTATTATTGGGAGTCCCACATCTGGCATTTAGAGTTTTGGGCTTGAGGAGTGTAGGATTATAGTATTTTTGGAGAAAAAAGAAAAATAGGAAGATGGCATAACCACACCATTGTGGGTTTCAAAACTACTATGAGAGATGAGGGGCTCTATATTAGTGATTAAAATTTTTTTGGTGGATATTAATGAGATTAGTTTGGTTGAGATGATAGATATCCCCTGTTCCATAACCCATGAAAAAAAATAATGGTGTTTTTAGGAGGAAGATGAAATGGGTACATGTGCATTATGATAGGAGTTTAAAATGGGTTTTGTCATATAATTTCACCATTCAATGTTAAATAATTAAATATTACATGGTTAGATAGTTTTAGATATTGAGGAATCATGCTCTAATCATTAATGGATTAAACAAAAGATTATATGAATATATTCTTTGTCTTGTTATTGATTAAAATCCATGTTATTATTAAAATATTAAAGTTAAAGGATAGGTTGTGATTCAATTTTTTTTTTAAAATTCGGTAAATGTTTTAATAAATATGAGATGGAATAATGATCAGGGAGTTAACCCAAACCTTGTTGAAGACATCACACACTAACCACCCATTGTATTTTTGATAATAAAAATTAAATAGATACTATTATAAAAAATATGGAGGCATAGTCATGGAGTATATAACGGATAACTACTAAAGATCAAAAAAATTAAGAAAATGAATATTCACTTTTAAAAACACACATAATAATAAAAGAGTATCACCAGGGTGATATTAAAATTTCTGGAACAAAATAAGGAGATCCAAAGACAAGGAATAAAATATTTCTATATCAATATATGAATAATAATAGGAGATAATATCTGAAATATATTGAAGATATTATTTTTCTAGGAGGAATAGAAATGGAAATCTATAAGGGAGTTTGAGTTACTATATTTAGAAGAAATTAAAAGAGGAAGTCTCGAGAGAAAAGAATTGCATTGCAACATCTAAAAAAAGAAGAAGACTATACATTATAATGAAATTCTAGTTATTTAATTAGATTCATTTAGAAGAGGAATATATTACTACATTTATATCATGAATGAAATATATTCAATCCTCATATAATGATTTTTATCCCATCAAACATTAAATATGGAGTGTGCGTTGAAGTGAAGATCAATGATGTATCAATTCAGGAGTAATGGTGAATTTGAAATCTCATGAAGAAAAAATATAGACCATAATGTCTATAAAATTTTAAAGAATTGTTGAATTTATTTAATATATCCAATCCTTTTATTTGAGTAGTGTCCAAAAACAAATTAATAAGTACAACTCTTGGATTGATAATATATCTTTCTAGAACTGATTATAACACATATAGTGTGTAACACCCCTAGTTTCATGTACTTTACCATTTTATTATGTATTTTCATAGTTATATAATACTTGGGTGATGTTTTGGGAGTTTATAGATAGTTTTGGAATGTATTGGAATCATTTTTGGATGTTAATGGTTTGAGCATAGTTAGTAGAAACTGTGAACTATCTCTGAGAAGTGAGACATGAGAAGATGGGAGTCACTATGTAGGCCCATGTTGGCACATTGGTTGGTCAAAATGTGAGGATTACTAAGAGACAGTGTAGGGATTATTTTATTCAAATAGTTAGTACACACGGTTGGCGCCCCATTTGTCCAAAATATGAAGCACAACCTTGATACCCGTGGTAAATTTCTAGTACTAGTGCACTGTTGGTAAAAAATTTATCGAAACCATGTGGTACAATAGTGTGTCTCCCTAATAGTTGTCTAGTTTCTTGTAAAGTATTGGCGCAAGGTTTGGCAAACCATGAGACCTAACCATGATATATGAATTAAATGGTCAGAAAATTAAACATTAAGTTGGATTAAGGCCCTAAAAGTCACATTTTACTCATATTCACTTATGTTTAAGGACTCTTATCCCACCCTACCCTCTCTTAGAGATTTATCTTTGATCTGAAAAGTGGTTTTGATGAATCAAAGTGTGTTTGATCTCTAAAATTAATATTAAGTCCTTGTTATTCCTTTTTTGTCTAAGATACACTATTATACTCTCTATCAAAGTCATAGATCTAATAGGTTATATATATATATATATATTAAATGATGTTTTCATAAATATATATTGTTGGATCTATTGATGGGAAGGTGTTTTGAAGCCAGATCTTCTGTTTTCATGTTCTGTTTCTTCATTGCCATCATCCGTTGAGAGGTAGGTGGATTATCAATCATCTCCACTTATTCTAGAATATTATAGATTAGATTTATTTCAAAAAATTCTTGTATTTATAAATAAAACATTGATTTATTCTTAAATGAAAATCACTTTTGATTGTTGAATTGGAAACATGCATTTTTGTATGGTTTTTGGAAAACCCAGCTATTCATAATTTTAAATTATGTTTTTAAAATTATGGTTTTTGGTTTGATGAATGTAATGTTCTCAATGAAATGTTTTTAAAGAAAATAAATGATTTTTTGGAATGATTTGATATGGGAAATGAGTTTGAAATTCATGGTGTAATGTGTTTATATTGCATTATATGGGGCCTCATTAAAATAGGCTTGGTGCTTAGTGAAAAAATGTGTAATAGAAGATGGGATTAATCACCTTATGATGACTTAGTGGATGATTATAGAACATTAATGAGTATATAAATACATTTATACAAGAATATGTGTGTTTCTTGTGGGATATATATGGATAAGTATAACAAAAATGAAGGAAATCAATTATAAATTGAATTAGTTTAGATTTTAATGCTTAAACCATTTTACAAATGATAAATTGATTTAATTAAATTATTTATGAGTAAACTATTTTATAAATGATAAATTATTTTATTTTAATAATAAATTCTAAAATGGTTTTATTGCGATGCACTTTTTTTTACTCTTACCCTCTATTTAATTAAGACTCCCTTTTTAATAATGATTTTACTTTTATAAAATGTGACAATATGTTCTTGTCCTAGTGTCCAGTGTTGGGACATATCTAGGGATTTTCGAATGAGTGTTATGATCAGACCCTTCTTGTGCACTATGGCATGTTTGGAGATATTTTATACTAATACATAGGAAATAATAAGGTTTCTTACATTTGTAGTGATGCATATTGATAACATTGGTGGGGCATGTTGAGTTATAAATTGGAGCTAGTGAAGGTGATTATTTGGATGATGGAATTTCAGTGTCTCTGAGTTTATATAACCTTTTGGTCATGTTGGTTGAAGCAATTTATTTCATTGGTCACTATAAAATTATTTTAATTTTGGTTTTACCTTTTAGTTTTATTGTTCATACTCATGCATCTTATATAATTTCATGGTTATTGAATATTATCTTGATAGGATTTCTAGTTTCTAATGAAAAAACATCCCCTAACATTCTATTAATCCCTTGGAATTTATTTCAGGCCTTTGGTATCTTAGGGATGTCACCTAAGGATAGAGGAACTCTATCTCTTCTCAAACTAATGAGTTGGTGAGAGACATTACAAATGATATTAGTCTTGTTTGATCCATTATCTTTAGATTGTGGCAATGAGATATGAATGTTGGAATATGAAATATATAGAATAATAAGCTGTAGATATTCTATTTATGTATAAAATCAAATTTACAGTGTGGTTAAGGAGTGGTAAATGAAGAGAAACAATTTGAGAACATGCATGATGAAGATAAAAAACACAGGGGCATCGACACAAAGTGAGGATAATGTGGGATGGGTGAAGGAAACAAGTGGGGTGTGTCTAGAAAGAATCAGTCCTAATGTGAGAATCTACAATTTCTTTGGGTGTCTGGAGGTTGATGAACCAAGACAAGATCTATAGGGGGTCTTGTCTCGTGTTTTTGTTCCTAAGGAGGCCTCTGTCACACAACAAAATTATTCATACCAACTTGCTGGCATCCACGTAGCTCAGATGAATGAGGTTCACATTGAGCATGCTAATGGTAATTCCACTATTATGAGGATAGGGTTCATGAATATGGATTTTTAACTACAGAATAGTGGCTTCAATTTGGATGTTCAACATGACAATAATCTAAAAGAGAGTGAGGATATGGTTCAGGAGGTAGAAGGTTATTCGATCAGGCCATCCATGGATGGTTGGAAGGGAATCCATAAAGAGAGAAAGGATTAATCACTTTTGCCTCTTCCTATGGAGGCACAGTCAACAAAGAAGTTGAAATCTAAGCAGTTGGAAAACTAGTGTAAGTCAGATGTTGTTCTTGAGACATCCTTGGAACTACTCATGAGGTCGGACGAAGTAGTGTTTAAATAAGAATTTTCTCTCAATTCAACTGAATAAGAATCCACTGAAATGATGGGGATATCATTAAGGATGAATATAAATGAGGATTAGTATGGTTGGATAGATAATAAAGACCTTATCTTAGTTGGTGGCTTTAATAATCTAAAGATCACCATTGAGGAGTATATACAGTCCTGGGACATACATGCCTTTTGTTTCGAAGATCTTCTAATATATGTACTAGACACTGAGGTTAGTGACATCTCCCGAAATTTTTTTAGGGAGATTTATTCTGGTAGGCTTAAAATTTTCTCTAACAACCCTGTTATTTCATTTTGTGGTTGACCTTTGGTTTCTCATTTTTCCCTTAAAAGGGTTTGGAAAACAAAAAATTTAATTTTCATTTAGTGGTTCAGGTATAAAAAGTGTTCTCAGACACTTCTAGTTGTTTTCCATCTCATTTTCATGATTTTAGATGATTTGTGTCTCTTATATTTCATTAGCACTGAGATTTTCCACTAGGATTTCATTATTCCTAATATGTTAGATGATTTATAGAAATTGGTTATAATGATTGTTGCTTTAATAATTTGGGATATTTTAAACCTTTATTTTCCATGGAGTGATGACTAAGTGGTATTTTTTTCATGTTATAGAGACATTAAAATTGGTAAATGTCATTGGAATTATCTAGAAGTGGATACAAAAATGTGGTTTCACTTGATCCATAAGTGAACCAATAGACTGTTCAAATAATTTTTAAGGTTTTTCATGCTTTTGAGTCCGAACTAAAACCAAATACTCATTATAAGATAATTGTTTCTATATTACTGATTATATGAATATGTTGGATTGAGATATAGTTGAAGAAATAGATATTTCTGTAAACTGAACTGGAGGAAATTTATTAGTCTCCATGGAAATGGGTGAGAACTCAAATGTTGGGAACAAGAGGAAGATGAACACCTATATCCAAGGTGGTGAATAATTATATAATAAAACCGCATAATCAATTAACTTTACTATATTAATAAATATTAAGAATATTTTCTTAAAATTTGTCCCTACTTCTCATATAAATCTAGATTGTACGAAACCACTTAGAGCCCAACACAAATATAATATTATGGGACCCTTCCAACCTTATTACTATAGTGTTTGACTCAATAATCACATCATAATGGTTCTCATCATCAGAACCAAGTGAGGGTGATTCCAGGAACACCCCAACTCTTCAATCAATGAAACAAAAAAATAGAATCAAAGATCAAGGGAGAGAGAGTAAGCAGTCATATGATGTTGAGAAGATGATTACTGAGGATCAATGTGGTCCTTCAATGATGTGAGGTGCCTTTTTTTACACTCTAATCTATGAAATCATAGTTTAGTACTATAATGTCCCACTCATTTATTATTTTCTCATGTTATAAATATCTTGGTATTACATGTTTAAATGATTCGTTGTGTCATGAAACATCAAACAACACTTGGACAATGCGAGTTTTGAGCCTTTAATTGTGAAATGTTTTCTATAACAATCAATGAGTATAGGTTTGTATGGGATTTTTCTATTATTGGGATGGAAATTTATGAATTTATTTTCATAATGTATTGGTGTAAATCCTCAAGTCCCATATCAAATTTTATAGCTATCATCTTAGTTTAACATTTTTGTATGATGTTAAGCATCTCTTAAAGGGAGAATTGGATATGAATGTAGGTAGTGTAGAACAATTTATACTGATGACTGAGACTATATCTTACCAATTAGTAGAATTTACATTGTAATATGCTAATAAAATTATAAATATATTTTTTTACACTAATTGATGAATTTCAAGATGTATTCCTTAATAATATCTATGGGTTTCTACTTGGGAGAGAAGTATAATTTAAAATTGTTCTCTTATCAGGGAATAATACTATTTCACATCCATCTTATAGTATGGAACCAATAGAATTAAGGTAATTGAAGTTTCAAATATAATAGTTGTAAAAGAAAAAGGTTCATTCAATAATTCACTTCTCTATGGGTATCCCCTATTCTTTATATAAATATGGTAGATTAACACATCATATTTGTGTGAATTATAATAATATCAATCAACTTATGATAATGAATCAGTATCATTTTACTAAATTTATGATCTGTTTGATCAATTGGGGGTTCCACATGGTTCTTTAAGATTAATTTATGATTTGAGTACCATCAAATCCAGTTTCAAAAGGCGGATATTTTGATAACAACATTCCAAAGTTGTTATAACCATTATGAATATATGGTTATTCCCTTTGGTGTTATGAATGCACTAGAAATCATTATGGAATTATTGGATCATATCTTTCAAAAGTATCTAGAATCCTTTAAGTTAGTGTTTATCAATGATATTCTAGTATACTCTAGGACTAAAAAATATCATTAATAACACTTGTACATAGTGTGTGGGTATAGTGACCCAACCTTTTCTTACATTACTATTACATCATTTTAAATATAAATAACATAATAGTATTACACATAGAGGATCCAATGGTTTAGTGTCTTGGGAAAACAAGGACCATTCATAACTTTTACAACATAAATCATAAAAAATCATTTAATTCCTTCTTCACTAGCTTCTTATTGGCACTTTCCCTCTCCTTAGTACATGTAGTCACCTGAGGATATACATCAAAAAAGGGGTGAGCTAAAAGACCAGTAATACTATAGATAAGAACAATATATCATGGGGTGAGAATAATCATAACATGGAAAAAATATCATGAACATGATAGGAAGTATAAATATAAGACTTGAAATGTGGCAATGCATAAAAATGAAACATCATGTCTTAGTGGTTAACTACCACACATACTTGTGAACAAAGTTATCATCTTTTCCACAAAATATCACATTTACTCATGATATTCATCACTTTACCCAATGCATTAGAGCGTTGTATAATTCTGGGCTCACCCGTCACATTCAAACACTCATATTGCACTATATAATTCTGGGCGCACCCATCACCTCATAATATTATCATTATCATGCATGACACATAGAACAAATATCAATAATGAACATAACTAATGCATGGTAAGGAATGGTTTTATCTCATAAGAATACATTCATATACTTTGGGTTCCCAAAATAAATAGGGAACAACATACTTGATACAAGAACTGTCAACCATGAATGAGAGGTAAAAGTTGAGTTCTTAAAAGAAGGGTTCTTTTGGAAAAAAATTCGTTTGACATAAACGTCAGTAGAAAACATGTATATCCCAGAAAAGGTAAGATAATTATGAACACATTATTTTTAATAAGTGACCATACCAAATTGGAGTTAAAGAAGGATAACCCGAAGAAAGAAAATTGGGTTTAAGATTTTCCCCTTACCTTGTATCCGAACACTTCCTTCTCCTTAATGTCCTGTATAATTACATTATATTCATTAATTATAAATTCTAGAACCTTTTATACATGAATAGGGTTAATTTTGGTTTCATTATGTTATTTTATGGTCCTTTTTATGAGTTATAGGGTTTAAAAACATTGTTCGGGAATGTTGGTTTTTATGGGTTTCTTAAGCGTTTCACATGTATTCATGAATTGAAGTTCATGTAAAACATGTATAAAAATACAGAACATATATTCCATGTTATTAATGATATTACAGAATTTAAAATGATCTTATAATGAATTACATTGTATACCATGTGGATGAATCATTATATAGGAATTTAATTATGATCATTTGGGTTAATTTGGCCGGTTTTTCGACCACAATGAACATGTTTTGTTTAATCATCTAGTAATATGTACATAAGTTAGTTAAAGAACTTTAAATAGGAAATAATAAATATATAATATTCTGGGTTAACCATAAAATAGTTTCATGACCATATTTGAAGGTAGAAATGGAAGAAGAAAACATGTCGTTCTTGAAGGTGATAAATTAACACCTCACGAACAAAGTTCTCTTTAATAAAATAAGAGGAAGAGGGAAATGGGTTAGATGATATAATATCCCATTAGTATCATAACATTACATTATATTCATTATATTGGATTTACCATACCATTTGGAAAAATATAGGTGGGGAGAGAATAAGAAAAGAACTTGAAATTGAAAGGAAATTAAAGGAGAAGAGGGAGAGAAATTACCTCTTGAATCCTCCTCTTGAGATCCTCCTTAAGGGCCTAAGCTTGGTCTTTTGATAAGACTAGAAGCTCTTAAAAGTGGGTTAGGGGCTAGGGAATATGTTTGGTCAGAGTTTAGACAAGGCTTCAATCTTTAGAGGTGTGAGCAAATGAGGCTGTGAAGGGTGGTATTTATAGTGGAGGGGAGATGGCTTTCCTTAATATAAAATTCATTAGTTTATTAATTTTCCCTAATACAAGGAATAGTGAGTCTTTCATGACCAATAATAGTAATTTTATAATGTAATCCCGAACCAAGTGGGATTACATCAGTAGAACATCACCCATGACCCTATAATTAGCTTATTTAGCTTATTTTTTGTAAATTACGGTATTTCACTATTCATTAAAAATTCAAGCATTTTAGAAAAATCCCAAAAATTTATCCCAACCATTTTTTGATGTGTAGAATCAAAAAATGAAGTCCATTTTACAAAAATAACTTTTTAAATATGATTAATTTAATATTTAATTAAAATCATGGTTTATTACTAAAAAATAGTTTTAAAACATTCATTTACTTATTCTAAAATATAGGTACATAATACCTTCAATTGAATATTATTTTTATACTATCATAGGTAAGGTTACAATTCATTAGGGTATATCACTATTCATAAGGGTATGTTACTATTCATAAGGGTAGGTTACTATTCACCAAAAATTATTTTTGTTTTATTAGACTCCAAAAAACATCTTGAACATAACCGTGTATGTGAGATTTTCAAAATTCCAAACACATAAGTGAGAAACTTATGTTTAAAGGTCACTTAGCGCTTATTAGTTCATTATTTTGTATTTTCATGTGATTTTATGACATAATTATAAGAAGGAAATTTCCATTGAAAAACTCTGGGTCGTTACAGTGGGTATCTTCCAAGAACATTTCATGTACGATAATATTTCAAAGTGTGATTTATGGATAAAATATATATGTTTCCTTAGACAAGTTATTTATTAAAGAAGCGTATTTGTATATCCTAAAATATTAGAAGCTACTATTTCTTGGAAAACCCCAAATAATGTAACTTAGATACATAAATTCCTCAATATATTAGGATATTACTAATGATTTATTCATGTTTTTTCACAACATGCCTCGATAATTAATTCTTTGACAAGGAAATGGGTTCCTTTTCAATGTAATAATGAGTGAAAAAAAATTTAAATAGATAAAGGATTGAAATAAATCATAACCTATCATTATTTTACTAGAGTCAAGACATAGATATGTAGTCTATTGTGATGCATCTGGATATGGGCTGGGATTTTTCTCATACATAAAGATAATAGTGTATCTTATGGATCATGATCGTTATGAGTGAATCAAAATAATTACCCAGCACATGATTTAATATTGGTAGATGTATTCCATTCCTTGAAAACATGGGATGATTATATTTTTGGTGATAAATTCATAGTGTTTAAAAATTATAAGGACTTGAATCAAATCTTCCCACAAAGATATTTTAATCTAAGTAAAAAAAGATAGATTCAAAACCTTAACATGTTTTACTTTAAATTGATGTATACACAAGGAAAAGGAAAATATATGGTTGATTAATTGTGTTGAAATACATAAGGTTAGTTGGATAAAATGGATTTAGATCAGTGGTGGATGATGACCATCAATATGATATGCATCAGGATTGCAAATATTAAGGTGATGTTAAATTTTTTATTCTTGTTTCTTTTGTTCTTGATTTTATTGAGTAGGTTATAGATTCTCAAACATCCATTCCTAAATGTTTAACCATAAGGTCAAAACATAATGGTGGGGAGACCATTGAGGGATTGAGTCCAGATATGAGATCTGTGTTGTGTTTTATAAATCATATTATTGTTCCTCCAAATTATCAAGAAACAATTCTCTTTACCTACCAATATTTGAGATGGACTATTGTACCTGGAATTCAGATGAGGTATAAGGTGATGAGATCATAGATTTGTAGGGATGACATGAAACGAAGGGTCATAGTGTTTTTCTTGAGATGCCTCACATTTCAGTAGATTAATATGGAGCATCAATGACCAACCAGTTTGTCTAAATCTTTTCATATTCCCTTGTGAAAATGGGAGAAAATAGTTATGGATTTTGGCATAGGAACTACCAAGAATTGTTCATAAATATGATTCCATATGGGTCACTAAGGATTATATTGTGATGTCAGATCACTTCATCCCTATTAATGAATTCAATACAGTGGAAGACTTTCCAAAAATATATATTAGTGGATATATAAAGTTTCATGATGTACCATTTTAACAAGTGTCTGGTCAAGTCTCCAGGTTTACATCTCATTTTAGGAAGTACTTAAACCAATCCCTTGGAACCCAATCAACAATGAGCACATCATATTATTCTTAAATGGATGACCAAACCAAGATGATGATATGAACATTATAATACATTCCTAGAGATTTTTTTATGGATTTTTAGGCTCATGGGAAGAATATACAAAATTAGAGGATTTCTCATATAATAATAGTTCTCATGACTTGATAAATATGAATCTATTCAAAGATTTTTATGGTAATACTTTTCATTGTATAGATTTTTGGGTGGAAATGAGTGATAATTCACATATTATACCTATCCTTATGCATGAAATGATGGAGAAAATTATAATTAATATAAAGAGTATTGTGACAACTTAGGGTCATCAGAAATTATATGAAGATTATTGTTATCAATGGAAATCATTTGAGGTGGGTGATTAAGTTTTCTTAAGAATATATCTTAGGTTTTGGAATCAACATTTTGGTAAGTAAGGTAAATAGTATCCTTATAAAATTAGAAATTTTAATATAATTGAACCACTTTTGATGTGGATTAATATTTGGATTTACCTCAAAAATTACATTATATGCCCAATGGGTTTTATATATCACAATTGAATAAGTACCAACCCAATGCTAACTATGTGATTTGATATGACCATTTTTATCATGAAACAGTTTCTATATTGATTCAGGTATCAATATAGATTGGGGACATCCAAGAGAATCATTTTCATGGAAAAATATTGGTTTTGTATGATTCTTATATCAACATGGTTAGATCTAAGAAGAAACATGGGATTATGAGAATGGAATGATTGGGGATGTCACTTATAGTTAGTGGAACTCCATCTTCATTTAATCCAGTCAGTTGGGGTGGGATATTACAAAGTGAATTGTGTTATATTATTTTTCATTGAAACACTATTAGTGTATTCTATTTGGGTTATCCCTTAGGGGTGAACCATATAAAATACATTTTTTTACATGCTTATTTTTTTCATAGACATTTATCATGTGGTGTATTTAGAGGAATGCATGTAAGAACAAGATAGTGAACATGTTCCTAATAACATATGAACATGATCTATAATTATAATAGGACCAATGAAAAGTACAATGTTTTAATTAGAATAAAACCTCATTCACCCCTATCTCAGGGTGATTTAGGGGAATATTGTCTTAAAAATTCTTATCAGAGCTAAAATATTATAACATATTGTTTAATCTCTGCCTGTTTTACATTATTTTAACATATGGAATCTATGATGAAGACACCATTTTTTAGTGGAAATAATAATGATGGTTTATAGAATTAAATTATTTTTCTCCTAATGGATTTTAAAATGAAGATCACGGAGTATATTCTATATGATACTAATTTGAAAAAGTAAAGTGTAAGAATGGGTTATTCTTTGATTTATAAGATCATGGAAAGGTCATTGTCTAATGAAATTTATAGGAATACTACTAATTGTGATACTTCATTTGGGACATGTAGGACTATGGAGTCCATTTATAGAAAATTAGTGGAAGAGAATATGGTTGTGGAACACCATTAAATATATGTTTTAAAATAATATTTTATTGAAAAAATAGGGAATAAATATGGAGAAGAATTCATTATTTCTAAAGAAAAGAGGAAGAAAGAAAATAAGAAGAATGATCCAATGATGATTGAATCTCCAATTGAGGTGAATAATTCTAGCTGTACTATAAAATACGATTCATACACTATTTTTGAATGTATTCTATAAATAGGAATCTTAAATTACCTCAATGATGTAGGAGTTGAAAACAACCTATGGAATAAGTGGTAACAACCTTTAGTCATTAGTATGTTTCATTTTCATCTAGTGGTCCAGACAAGATCCAATACTTGTGTGGGAAGTTGGGTTAGATGGAAATCATTGATCAAGTGGACCAAACATTATTTTAAGATCTATGTATAGAGAATAAAATATTAAATATCGTGAAATTGGAATTTCATTTTTATATAATGAATATGGGTGAATAAAAGAAGGGATACATTGATCTATATAAATATCATGCATAAGAGATGGGTAAAAAATGGGAATGTAGAATGAATTAATGGTGAAAATTATCCCTCTCAAGATAAAACATGTAATGAAGATATAATATGGATATAAATAAAGTTAAATTATTAAGGATATGGATTCTACGTTGAATGAGAATTATGAGAAGATCAAATAGCATTAATCTAATTACAGATCTTCAAATAAAAAACGAAATTTGGAGATTCGCTCTAGGGTTACTTCAAAAATTTAAATGAAAGGATGAAAAAACATAGAATCAATGGATAAATAGAATAGTCAAGACAAATCTATAAATAAAATCTCCTATGAGAAGGTTTAACCAAATTTATACTTCCACATAAGGATGGGGAACACTTTAAGTGTGTGTCAAGAAGCCTCAAATGTTGAAGGATTTATACTACTACAACATATCAATAGAGAAACTATATTTAGTGGTATGAATTTTATGTGATATGTTTTTTACTAGATAATGTAATATTTAAATGAATAACAAACCCAAGGAAGATAAATGTTTCATCAAGAATACAACCATTTATATGAAAAATTATAAGGGCAATTATATAGGAATAAAATTTATTACGATTGAAAATAGATTTACTATCCTGGTGAAAATACATGGAGATAAATAGATATATCATAAATTACCAATGACAATATAGACACAGTGTCACTCATTGAGATGAAAAATAAAAAATTTCAAGAAAAATATGTAAGTTAATCTAGTTTTGATAAAGTTAGCTATAAATATCAAGAAAGATTCATCATAAATAATTAATCCTCAGTTGATTATTATAGAAATATTTGAGGAAAATTATAACATAATAGGTAATGTTGATATACAATATTTTCATTAGTAAGATATTATAGTGTTATATTCATTATAAAAATATTATACAATTATTCAGTCAAAAGGAAAGAAATATTATTTCATTTAAAATCAGTTTTTAGGTACTACATGTTTTTATATGCATTAATGAATTAAAAATTTTATAATTATAATTTGAAAAAATTTAAATCATTTTTAATTCTTGTATGTCAAAATTATTTTAGGGTTAATTTTTAAGAATTTTTTGAAAAGTTTTTTTTCAATGAATAGTGAATAATACCGATTCTTATTAAAAAATTTATTATCTTTAAATGTATTTAGAAAGTAATATTCTATTTTGGATTATTTTTAAAATGTAATTAGTTCTTTATGATTTAAAATATTTCAATTATGCTTGTTGGGAAGAATTTTATACATGAATTTCGTATAAACACATTTTATGATGAAAAGGAATGTTTTTATGAAAAAAAAATTCATTGCATTTTTACGGTTTAATTTTAATAAAAATTATGTAAATTATGTGTTTTTAATTATTGAAAAATGGATTAAATATTTTTAATTTTTGGGAATTTTTGTTTAAATAATACCATTTTATGTTCAGTTATATGAATAATAATCTTAGTAATTTTTGTTACCATAGTAAATGGTAAATCAGGTAATTAAAGTTAAAAATAAACTGGTTTGGACTAAAGAATGACCCTAAAACTTGACTTAACATTATTTTATGAGTAAATTTCATCCATAATGACCTAATATTCCATTATATTTAATTTTATGGCCATTTAGATTTGATTATTACCATTATTATATTTTATGTAATGAAAATTCAAAAATGTCACAGTCATCTATTTAATAACTATAATATTTTATCATAAAGAAAAATAGAGGGTATTCTTGGTTATTAATATTAAATTGATGGATAAATTATTTATCTTCATTATATTAATTTATTTTTACTTTTTAGCGAATAAATAATTACCTGAAATGACTACACAACACTGATGCAATAATTTTCAATTAATGAAAAAAATAAAATAAACGATATTAAAAATATTAAATTTATTGTATGTTTAAATAATTAATATGATCCAAAAAAATTATAGATAAAAATTAACTATTATATATGTTTTTATAAATTTTATTTGAATTCATTTTTTTTCTTCATGTTATTTAAGTCAAAGTAAATAAATAGCTCTAAAATTAAAATTAACGAAATTTTATAATAAATAGTATTTTAATAAATGATTTGAATTTCATAAAAATATTTTATTTTGTAAAATGAATGGAATATAGTTAATTAAATCATATATTTTCTATTAATTTGTCCTCTATAAATTTATAAAAACATTATTAACCCTTATAGTGTAGAAAGCATTAATATTACGGTAATTGTGAAAAGGGTTAACGAAGGGTTAAAACAAAAATATAAGGGTGAAAATTTGATATAAACTTGTAAATATTTTATTTAATGATATTATTTAGAATCATGATCATATTAAATTTTAATATTACCAATTTGGATCCATTTGGATATCAAAAATCAATTTACATTATATTAATATTTTTTGAAATCCTAAGTGTGCCCCTCCTCTCCCATATAAAAGGGTACCAATTCTTCTGATTCATTTACACTTAAAAACCAATTTTTTTAAACAAGACCAACCAAATTAACTTACTATAATCCATAAAATCATTATATATGTCTTGTTTTAGGTAGTATACGAACCATATTGGGATTAAGGTATTAAAAAAAGAGACTTTCCTAAAAATATGTATAGTTCTTAGCTGCATGTTTTAGTTTTATTTCTTCTTCCACCTCTTTTAAGTCATATATAGACATGATGATTTAATAAAATAAGTATATCCCATATACTAATATTTTATTATTTTTATTTAATAACCTATATCCATCTCCAACCTTTATAGCACCCCCCAGTTTCAAGTAAGTAACCATTTCTTTATGTATTTTAAGTATGTAAAGTGTTTAGGTGAAGTTTGGGGGATTTTAGAGGAATTTTGGAATATTTCTAGGGATATTATGGAATTGAACGGTTTTATAATTTTTATTAGAAACTATAAAACACCTTCAAGAAACCATAAAAAGTCAGATGGTGGGCTATAGGTAGGATCATAGTTAGGCGCATGGTTTGGCCAAACCGTGCGACCACCTAGGAGTAACCATGAAAAGTAGAACAGAGGGAAAAACATGGTTCGTGCATGGATTTTCTAACCATGTGATCCAAACATGTTAGGGGTGTTGGGAGGTAGTTTATGTCACATGGTTGGTGCATGGTTTTCCTAATTGTGTGACCCAACCATGCAGGTTAAAAGTTAGATCCTTAAAATTTGGATGTCACTAGATTTTACTCCCCAAACTCTCTTTTTTCCACTTATTTAGACCCTAAATAAGTTTTATCTCCTCCAAAAGGTCTTAGAGACTCTCTCCTAATATTTGGGAGAAATATGTTTGAAAATATTGGTGTGTTGAATGCTGAATTGCTTAGTAAGTCTCCGTTCTTGGTGATTTTTCTTAGATCTTCTCTTCTTCCCTCTCCTAGATTTATAGATCTAGTTCATTGGGAATAGATATATGGTTTTTGATGCCAATAATGATTATTATTTTTGGCTATTTTGATGTTAGGGAATAATATCTAATGTTTATTTTTGTTGTTTCAACCTGGTTTTTTAAATAATTTGTGTCATTATTCATTTTCACCATAGTTTCCAAGGTAGGTGGCCTCACTCTCGACTCCTCTTATTATATATTGAACGCTTAGTTTCAAATTATTTTAATTTATTGAAATATATAGTTAAATTGATGTGAAAAAATGGTTTAATTCCTCTTTAGTGATATTTTGTGAAATTGTGAAAATTTATTGTCTGAAGTGCTTTGTTTTCTTGATTTTAAAATGCTAATTTTGAAATATGGATTTATCAGATTTATGGAAATGGATTACTAGAATGGTTTTCATTAAAAGAACTATTTTATTAAAATGGTTGTAAATGGTTGGTTTGAAATGGTTTTATCATACATAGGTGGGTGTGATTTCATGCTTTTGATGTGACCCTAAATAAGGGGAGTGTACCATTAGGGTACAAGAAACATGACCCTGTATAAGGGTTGCATGCCATTGGGGCACAAGGAGATTAGTCTCTTAGTGAAAACTTGGTGGATGGATGAGAAACTAGTGGTGAGCATGGAAATTTCAGCGAAGTATGGATGCATGGGTGTGTTTGTGAATCATAGAATAAGGATGCCAAAATGGAAGTTTTAGAAATGGCTTTAAAGTACTATTTAGATTATTTCCTTGTATATGTATTTAGTTTGGGAAAAATGTTTTGGTATGGAAATTGTTTTATTTTAGGATATAAAATATATTAAATTATTTTATATAAATGTTCTAACATGTTCTATTCTAGTGGCGTGAGTAGATAATTCATTTGAGGAAAACCTATTGATTTTCCTTACTGAACCCCTACTTGGGAACTTTGGTGCATTTGCAGATATTGTTATCGAGACATGAAAAAGGGAAAGTATGACATTTATTTAGGGGTGCTTTTTGATATTTTGTTATGTCTTGTGGAGTTTCTGGTCGGAGAAAGTTAGGAGTTGTGGATTCGGTGACCTTAGAGTCATTGAGTTTTTATTGATTTTGTCTTCCACTTTGGTTTCTGAATTTAGTTTGGTTTCCATTTGGTGCTTTAATTTTGGTAATTATGTTGTGTGGTTGTAGTTGGGTTTTGTTATCAGTCATTATTACTTTTAGTTGTATTAAATTGTTATCATGCATTATATAGTGGCTTTGGTTATTTATGTTTGGTTGTGGTTCTTTTTTCTAAGGGAAAATAATCCCCCAATTAAATTGAATCCTTTGGCATCTTGGAGATGTCACCTAAGGCCAAGTAGATATTCTTTCTTGACTCAAGAAAATGGTGAGGTGCGGGATGTTACAAGTGGTATCAGTTTGTTCAATCCTTGGTTATCAGTTGTGTTGGTCTTGGAGTTAACAATCATCATGGTTTAGTCCTTGAGTTGGGATGGTAGAAAGGAGTAGGATTATTGGAACTTGAAATATAGGTCATAAAGATATGTTGTTAACCTATTAATTTGGAACATCATGTTACCAAGGATTTTGGTGCATAAGTATTTTAGAGAAACTTATAGGAGTTGTAATCTCATTTTTCACGGGATTAGTCAATATGAAGAGAACGACATGCATTGGTAGAAATGGCTTCCCAATAAGAGTGAATATTTAATTATGAGTAATGATTTATCATTTTGGTGAAAAAAAATTATTTTTGAAAAGTACTGAAAAGTGTTTTCAAATGTGAGATTTTGACAAGGACATAATGGTATTTTGAAAATGGATTTATTTTTAAATTCATGGTTGACTTTTTAAAAATGAGTTAAAAATAGAAAGTGTGGAATTTTGGGAAAGCCTTTTTATGATACTTGTGATATGGTAGAATTTTAATTATTAATCCATCATTTGCTAGAGAGTGAGAATTATGGATTTTGGTTTTAGTTATAAAAAATCGTACCCAGTTGGCTTCATAGAAACTAGCCAGAAGAGGCTGCTAGTAATGTGGTTTCACCTGATCCACAAGTGAACCAACAACTGGTTAAAAGTATTTTCTAGTATTTTAAAGCTATGGATAGAGAGAACAGAAGGGATGAACCAAGGTAAGTGGATCATTTCATTCATTTCCAGAAGTAGAATCCACCCATATTTCAGGGTGATTCAGAATCAGAGCAGGCAAACCTGTGGATGAATATGATGAATTGAATCTTTGATTTCATTAGCATAACAAATGATCTAAATGTCAATTTGGAAACATATATGATGGAGGATATTTAATTCCAATGGTGGGATTTATCAGTTCAAACTAAATAAAACCAAGGAATTACATGGGAGGAATTTGAAGAATTGTTTAACAAACAATCCTATCCTCATATGTTTAGGATTTCAAGAACGATGGAATTTTTCAGATTTAAGTAGGATAATCACTCAATGATAGAGAATGTGGATAAATTTATGAATTCAATCCTCTTTGAGCCTAAATTTTATGCCAATTTATCCTTGAATGTGCAAATTTTTGAATCGTGGATGAGGCAAGATATTTGATCGATGATATTCATGCTCTGTATAATGCATTATACAGAGATGGTTAATAGAGTGACGGTGGAAGAAAGTGACATCACATGAACTAGGGGTGGATGAATCATGTTTATGCCTATGGGAAATGGTGGGAACTATAATACTAGGAACAAGTGGAAGAGGGTCAACTATTTCTAAGGAAATGAGATAACTT
Source organism: Viscum album (assembly GCA_963277665.1). NCBI lineage: Eukaryota > Viridiplantae > Streptophyta > Magnoliopsida > Santalales > Viscaceae > Viscum > Viscum album. Next base: position 120,659,014 of record OY728167.1, read on the forward strand.
GGAATCAAATGGTTAGATAAGTGAATCTTCCTCCAAAACCAAAGTAAAATACTTGATGTTTTCAGTGTGGTTTGTTTGAAAAAATAAAGAAAGATTCTATGGAACCACATATATCATGACAAAATTGCAACCAGAAGGGGAATCTTCAGCACTATTATTACAAATCTCTAAGGTCGGGTGTTTGGGACACTTCTCATGTGTCGCAGATGTCGTATGCTTCAACGAGATGAGTGCATCAGAAAAATTCTCATCAGCAAAACCGATCTAGACATGGTGATTATAGGAATACCATGACTCATAAATAAGTGAAATATCAATAGGATAATAAAGAACAAAGTTCAGCGAGTATTCAATTGTATATAACTGAGAAAGTGATTCTGGATGATCAATCTAGACCATTGATTGTGATAGGTATGATTCTTTTGAAATCTACCCTTATTCATGCTTTTTTTGATATGAGTGAATCCCATTCAATTATTTCTTCTTGTTCTACTGATCTTCTAGGTTTAAATGATGAGGTGATGCCTTCTATTTTGAAACTTCAAACTCATCTTGGTCAAAGAGAATGTAAAGCCTTTATATGTAAAACATGTTCTATAACTTTATATGGAGATGAGTTGATATGGTATTTTTCTATTCCTGGGATGGATGTCTATGAAATAATACTAGGTATGGATTTTTTTGACTTTTTTCAAAGATCACATTGACTATTATACCCCAAGGGTTAGTTTTAAGAATAATAATGGCATCGAGAATCTCATTAAAGGAGACCAGAAAGTAAAGATAGGTAAAATGGGATTATTAGTACCATCATTTGGAATGTTCTCATACCAGTTAGTATTAGTGACTTTGAAATCAATGGAAGAGATCGAGAATATAAATTTTCCATTAGTTTTTGATCATTTTTAGGATGTTTTCCCCAAAAATTTCTCAGGGTTTCCACTCACAAGAGAAGTGGAGTTTTCAATTGATATTATTATGGAGAACTATATTATTTCCCTTCTATATTACTGGATGGAACCAAAAGAATTAAGGTAATTGAAATTCCATTTGGAAGAGATGGAAAAAAGGGCTCATTCAGCCTATCACATCTCTGTGGGAAACACCAATCTTGTTTGTCAGGAAGGTGGATGGAACTCTAAGGCTGTGTATAGACTATCGTAATATTAAATAGGTTGTGAAAAAGAATCAGTATCCACTTCTACACATTAATAATTTTGTTCGAACAATTTAGGGGAGTCTGATGGTTCTTTAAAATTGACATGAGGTCAGGATATCACCAATTATGGTTTTGGAAGGAGGATATTTCAAAGACATCTTTCAAGAGAAGATATGGACATTGAGAGTTTATGGTTATGTCTTTCGGTCTTATTAATGCACCATAAGTATTTATGGAGTTAATTAATCAGATATTTAAAAGGTATCTGGATTCTTTTTTGGTGGTTTTTGTGGATAACATATTGGCGTTTTCAAGGAAAAGGGATGAGCATGAGAAAATCTTGGTGATAGTGTTGGGAATTTTGAATGATCGTCATCTGTATGCCAAAATATTAAAGTGTGATATCTAGATAAAAGTGGTATGTTTCCTTGGCCATGTAATCTTTGAAAGAGGTGTTTCTATGCATTAATAAAATAGAGAGGATGCTATCTCTTGTAAACTACCAAAGAATGTCTTCGAGATACGTAGTTTCCTTGGTCCAACTGGTTATTACCAACGTTTTGTTAATGATTTTTGCTTCACTAATGATAGATTTTATGAGGAAAATGTTACATTCCAATGGAATGATGAATTCTAGAAGTCTTTTCAAGAGCTTAAGGTTCACCTTACATTAACACCAGTCTTGATATATCTGGAATTAGGATAAGGTTATGTGGTGTATTGTGATACTTTGGAATCTGGTTTGGATTGTGTTCTCATACAGTGAGATCATGTTATCGATTATGGCTCATTAAAGTTATGGTTTCATGAGAAGAACTACCCAACACACGATTTGCAGTTAGCTATCGTAGTCTATGTTTTGAATAATTAGAATCATTACATCTTTGTTGATAAATTTACTATGTTTAGAGATCATAAGAGTTTGAAACATATTTTCTCACAAATTTATTTAAACCCGAGACAATGAATATGGATGGAGTATCTCCATTTTTTTAATTTTACTTGATATATACACCGGGTAAAGGAAATTCAGTAGGATATGCATTAAGTAGAAATACATATGCTCAATTAGAAAAAGAGGCTCTATATAAGTGGTAGTTTATGTCAGTCATAGCTGACATGCACATGGAATGTGATGAATGAGGCAATGTTGCATTTTTATTTCCAGTTTATTTTGTTTCTAATTTGGTTGAAATTGTTAAATAGGCACAAACATTTGATTCAAAATGTTTTTTGATGAGGTTAAAACTCAATGGTGGGGAGACCACTAAGGGATAGAAACTATACGGGATTTCATTTTTGTGGTTTCGAGGTCAAATGGTCATACCTATGGATTTTCAGGAACAACATCTTTATGCTTAAAACTATTCAATATGGGATCTTCATCCAAGAATACATAGGATTTATAATGTGTTTAAAGCATAGTTTTGGTGGTAGGGCATGAAAAGAAAAGTGGATGAGTTGGTTTAGAGATGTCTCACCTATTAGCAAGTTAAGGAAGAGCATCAAAGGTGAGTAGGTATGTTTTAGTATTTAGTTATTTCTATTTGGAAATGGGAGTATATAGACATAGATTTTGTAACAGGTCTCCAAAGAATGGTTTTGAAACATGATTATATATGGGTGATAGTAGATCAGCTCGAAAAGTCATCTCATTTCATCCCTATTCATGAAGCTCATAAGGTGGAGTACATGTCAAAAATCTATACCTGAGAATTTTTAAAGAGACATGGTGTACCAATTTCGATAGTATTGGATAGATATTCTAGGTTTAAGTTTCATTTCTAGAAATACTTACAGAAGTCTCTTGGGATTCAGTTGATAATGATCATGGCATGTCATCCTCAGATGGATGGACAATCTGAATGGATGATAAAAATGTTGGAAGACATACTTTGGGCTTGTGTAATGGATTTTGGTGGCTCATGGGTGGAGCACATACCATTAGTAGAGTTCTCATATAACAATAGTTATCATTACTAGATACATATGAATCATTTTCACGCATTGTATGTGAATCCTTATCATTCTCCACCTTTTAGGGTGGAAATTAGTGAGACTTCAATGGTTGGGACGAGCCTTATCCAAGTGATAATGGAGAAGATTCAGCTGATTAGGAAGAGAATGGAGACATATCAGAGTCATCATGAAGCATATAAAAATCATTGTCGATATTCATTTTCATTCAAGGTGAGTGATCATGTGTTCTTGAGAATCTCTCCAAGGCTTGGGAATCTTTATTTTGGGAAGTAGGGAAAGTTATATCCTCGATATATAGTTACTTTTGAGATGATTGAATGGGTTGGTGAGATGGAATATTGGTTGGATTTTCCACTATGGTTCAATGTAGTGCATAATGTGTTTCATGTATCTCAGTTGAAAAATTATAATCCTGATCCCAACCATGTGATTAGATGGGATCACATTAACCTAGATCCATATGATTCATTAGTTCATATACTAGTACAAATTTTGGATAGGAAAGAGAAAGTATTGTATGGGAAAAGAATTGGTCTAGTGAGGGTTTTTTGGAACCATGGTCAGATTCTAGAAGAAACTTTGGAATGAGAGAACGAAATGGTCAAGTAAAGTCCTAAACTCTTCTGGGGTTCGGTGATTTTCTACTTTTTGGGGACAGAAAGGCTAGTGGTGGTGTGAATATAGAACTATAGTTTCAATTAAGTGACCCTATATTTATGTATTTTAAGTATGTAATGTGTTTGGATGAAGTTTGGGAGGGTTTAGAGAACTTTTGGAATGTTTTTGGGGATTTTATGGAGTTTGAAGGTTTGAGCATGGTTAGTAGAAACCATGAAACACCTTCACAAAAATTTGAAACGGAAGACACTGGTATTTGGGTATACCCACATTTAGTTGCACGGTTTGGCCAAACTGTGCAGCCACCTAGGAGTAACTGAGTAACATGGAATAGATGGAAAAACACGTTTGGCACACAATTTATCAAATAACATTAGCTAACCATGCGAAGGATGTTGGGAGGCAGTCGCTGGTGCATGGTTGGTGCATGATATGACTAACCATGTGAACCAATCATGCACTATTAAATGTTAGATCCTAAAAAGTATATCTCACTCAATTTTACTCTTAAACCTCTCATTTTTCACTTATATCAACCCTAACTCAGTTGTATCTCCTCCCAAAGGCTATAGAGACTCTCCCCTTCAATCCAGGAGTAATTCATTTGAAAATATTGGGGTATTGAAGACCAAATTTCTTGGTAAGTCTCTGTTATTGGTGGGTTTTCTTAGATCATCTCTTCTTACCTCTCTTGGATTCATATATCTACTCCATTAGGGATATCTATATGGTTATTGATGCCGATCATGATGATATTTTGTTGTGTTGATGTTAGTAAAAAATATCTTAGGTGGGTTTTTGGAGTTTCAACTGAGTTTTATTGAATAATTTTTGTAATTCTTAATTTCTGCCATAATTTATGAGGTAGGTGGCTTCACTCTCGGCTCCTCTTATTAGAATGTGAAGGATCAGTTTCAAATTGTTTGAATTGTTTGAAATTGATTATGAAATTGATGTAAAAACATGGTAGAAACCCTATTTAGTTATGGTTCACAAAATTGTTGAAATTTATTATGAGAAGTGATTTGTTTTCTTGTTTTTAAAATACTGATTTTAAAATATGGTCTTTTTAGAATTATAGAAAAGGTTTTTTATAAATGTTTTCAATAAAAGAACCATTTTATTAAATTGTATGGAAATGGTTAATTTGAAATGGTTTTGGCCTATATAGGTGGGTGTGATTTTATGCTTTCAATGTGACCCTGAGTAAAGGGCTTTTACCATTGGGGTTTAAGGGATGTGACCCTAGATAATGGCCATGTTCCATTGGGGCACAAATTGATTGGACACTTAGTGATTACTTGGTGGATGGATGAGAAAACACTCATAAGTATGGAAATTTCATCGAGGAATGAAAGTACGGGTGTGTTTGTGAATCATGGAATGAGGATGCCAAAATGGAAGTTTGAGAAATGGTTTTAAAGTATTGTTTGGTTGCTTTCCTTGTAAATGTATTTGGTTTGGGAAAACTGTTTTGGTATGGAAATGTTTTTATTTTCTAATAAAAACTATTTTAAATTGTTTTATATAAATTGTTTTATATAAATGTGGTAACATGTTCTACCTTAGTGTCGTGAGTAGAGAATTCTTTTGGGGGAAACCTACTGAGTCTCATTACTCACCCCCTACTTGGGGAATTTGGTGAGTTTTCAAATATTCTTTATTAAGGCATAAGAAAAGGGAAAGCATCTCATTTATTTAGTGGTGATTCATGATATTTGGTTATGTCTTGTGGTGTTGGATCTTGGAGCGTTTTGGGAGTCATGGATTCAGTGACTTCAAATTCAATGAGTTTTTGTTGGTATTGTCTTTCTCTTTGTTTTACAATTATATTTTGGTTTTTGTTTGGTACTATGATTTTGTTTATCATGAAGTTTGGTTTTAATTGGGTTTTTTATTAGTTAGTATCACTTTTAGTTTTTTTAAATTGTTATAATTAATTATATAGTGTCTTTGGTTATGTATGTTTGGTTTTGGTTGTTTTTATTCTCAAAGAGAAAATCGTCCCCCACTGTATTGAAGTCCTTGACATTTATTTCCAAACTTAGGAATCTTGTGGATACCTTCTAAGTCCAAGTAGAAATTCATCCTAGACTCAAACCAATTAGTATGGGTGGGATGCTATAACCTATATCAAATTATAGTGTAATTAACCGTTTATGTGTACGATGACCTATTGCCTTGCGAACTAATGTAATTTATTTTCCATCACCATCTCTCAAGGATGGTTATAATGATGGATTTAAGTTATATATATGAAATTCATTGAAAATTTATAATTTTATAAGTATAATATAAAACATATTTTATTACCATTCCATACATTAGAAAATGGTAATATTATTCATGCGTACGTGTGGACTACCACCTTTAGGAAGTGATGTGATTAATTTTTCATCACCACATATCATGGATGATATAAATGAGTATAATTAAATAAATAATATGATATTTAGGATATTAAAATCATTCTTTAAAGATAAACTGATACTTACCTTCTTTCCATAATGTTCATTGAAAAATGAAAAAATTACTCATGTGTATGTACGAGGTATCGTCTCCATGATTGTAACATAGTTCAATTTTCATAATGATCATTCATGAATAGTTTAAAATGAATAATTGATGTATAAAAAATGATAATTATTTAGTTATTATTATTCAATATATGATGTAATAATGAACATTTTTACCATAGTTAACTTACCAAATCCATTTTAGACTCATGAAATGAATATAATCAAAACATTTTCTATAAATTAAATTAGAAAAATAATTAAACATAGAAAGTTAAAAGATAGAATACAAGTAATAATAAATTTGAAAATTTTTCTTAAGAAATTAAATAATTAACTTAATTTTATTATTAAGTAATAGAAATAACATACGTGACAAGTTGGACTCAAGGTAATAGACTTTTTTTTGAAAATATTCTTTTAACATTTCCCTTTAAACACTCCTTTTCATCTAAATCCATATTTTAAAAATTATTATATGGATATATTTATATGGACATAAGTGACCTATAATGGAAAATTTATGTTTATTTTGACATTAGTTCAATGGTTTTCAAAAGGAATCTTATTATGGAATGTTTTAGCTTTCTTTACAAAATGACAAAAGGAAAGTTCTATTTTAATGTATATGAAAACAAAAAAAATTTCCCACCATTATAACTGGTATTTGTTTTTTGTATACATTTAAAATATTTCATGTTTCATTAATAGAAAAACCCTCCTTTCCTATGTCTAGTTATTTTGGAAAAAGGTTTTTAAAATGGAATAGATATATCAATATACGAAAATGTTTTCTTATATGTGCAAAGAACATTTTTATGATGCATACATTTATATATTCATTAATGGTTATTGGGTAGTGTTAATGAGGATGGATGATTACATTATAAAATAAGGGTAGGTATGTATGTCATATATATCTAATTCATTGGGTAAAGGTATAGAGTTAACCAAATATATTTTTCCTAAGAGATTATTGGAATATACTTCAACATTTATTCTAATTATAACTGTGATGGTTATTTTATGTGTTATTGTGATAGTTATTCTATGTGTAACCCTAAAGGTCATCAAATTTGTAATAGTGATACTAAAATGATTCAAAAAATTATCTATATGATTTATCTATTATTTATATCTTTTTGTGTAAATATAATCATTTTATAATCTAAAGGAAAGTACATGATACTTCGTAAGGTTGAAAAGTATAATTTTTTTAAAATTTTATTATGAGTTTTTCATAATTTCAATGAAACCATTATGAGTTTATTTTTCCTTTAATATTTTCTTATGAAACATTTTAGGAAAATATTTTTGTAGGGAAGGTGATTTATTTAGTAAGAAAATGTTTATTTTGAGCATAATGTTTATTATGAAAAAAGAAAAAATTTATAAGTATTCATGATTTTTTTTCATGTCCCTTAATAATATTTTCAGTCCCATCCCATGTTTAATTTTTTTTAATGGGGGATAAGGATTATTATGGAAAATGAAGAAGTCAATTTTCAATTATGAATATTTATCATGTAACAAAATCATGTTTTATTTTAAATGTTTTACATTATGAAAAAATGGATAGTGATTAAAAGTATCCAATTTGTAAAATATGATTCTGTTAGGTATGATTTATGACCAAATTATCTAAAAAACAAAACCCAATAAGATATTTGGTAATTAATGAAGGTTAATTCATGTTTAATGTCACTAGAATATGTGATTTTTAAGGTTCAATCCTTACATTTGGTATCATAAAATGTTTTAGATAACTTTGGAGGTTTGGATAATGTTAATAGAACAACCTTAAATTATTTCACATAATAGTTAAGTTAAAATAATATGAATTTGAATATTACTATGTTTCTTGGTCTAATCTATGTTTTTAAGAATATTTTTCTATAGATGGAATGGGGAAGATGATGTAGGAAGGAGCTGAGGGGATGATATCCATCAAAATGAGCAAGATGGAATGGTTATAATTTGAATAGATCATTTTTATAGTAATTAATTAGTTAACACATGCAATAAATTCTTTCATAATCTATGCTAGATAAAAAATAGATCTACCATAGAGAAACATGTAAATGGTGTAACATTTTATGAGGAAACACCCTCCTGCATTTAGTGGATCTTCAAACCCATTGGTAGCAGACATGTGGATTAAAAAACTAGAAAATTTATTTATTATCATGGTATGTTCATATCACCAATAGTAACATATTTTTATTTACCATTTTTAAGGTTAATCTAACTAGTGGTGGTCAAAGTTCAAGTATATGAATGAAAGAGATGATATATATGCCTTATAATTGGGTGAATTTAATAATATTTTCCTTGATCAATGTTTTCCTAGGGTGGTTAGACATAGAATGTAAAAGAAATAATTTTAATTTAAACAAAATGAGGAAGGTTTGGTTTCCATGAATGAAGAAAACTTCACTCAATTGGCAAGGTACACACTACATTTTATATGTGATAATTATAGTAAGATTAATCATTTTTTACTCATAATTGAAGCCAAAATATCGAAGGTAACTGTATTCCTAAGAATTTAAAATTTATGAGAAAATTGTTTGAAATGATGAGAATGTAGAGATGGTGTTCTCTGATGGTAATTTGTAATTTGAAAACTAGAAGAAAAATAGGTTTAAGTTCCAGGCAAAGGGGAATGATGTATCAATGAAATTTGATGGTAATAAAATTAAGTTTTCAGTTTATGAGAGTTTGGTAAAAATAATATGGGGGGATTCCTTATGAAGTTTTATAAGAAATTTAGATGTGGTAGGTTTGGGAATATGGATCATAATTTCAATGAAATAGATCTTGGTAGTGGTAAGGCCAATTCTAATAGAATTGAAGTAAAGTGATTCAATTGAAATGAGATGGGTCATTATTAGCATGCATATCCAAATAAGAACTTGAATAATGGGAAGAATCCAGACTATAAGATTAAAGGTGAGGTAAAATAATTTCAAACTAATTCAATGGATGCTGGAAAATAGAATGATATGGTATCAGGTATATTTCATGTTTATTCATATTATGATAATTTCTTGTTTGATTTTGGGTCTAAATATTTTTTCATTTCGAATATTTTTTTTTAAATTTAAAATTTCCCATAAATAAAAAAATCCATAACTTATGGTAAAAACAACTATAGGAAGTATTAAGATAAATTGAAATTATAATAATATTCATGTCATTGTCTATGGAATGAAATTACCTTCAAACTATGTTGTCTTTCCCCAATTAGATTTTAATGTTATTTTGGGTATGGATTGGCTTTCAATTTACCATGATAATATATATTGTAAAGATAAATATGTTTTTATAAATAGATTCAATATGTATACAATAATAAAACCATACCTTTGATAATATATCATGAAGTTGAGAAACTATTAATATATATAAATGAAAGTTATATTTCACATATTGTTAAAAATAAAGGATTTATTCATATTAATAATTAGCTTGTAGTAAAAGAATGTATGGATGATTCTTATGATGAGTTATGTGTTGTTATACCTTATAGGGAAGTTTAAATTACTATCAACTTAGTTCCTGATATAGAGCCATTTTCAAAACCCCTTCTTAAATTGCTCATGTAGAACTTCTAGAATTGAAAAAGTAGTTGTATGAGTTAATTGATATTTGTTTAATTTATCCTAGCCTCTCACCATGGGGTTATCATATCCTATTTGTTAAAAATAAATATGGATATATGAGGTATTTCATTGATTAGGGATATTTTAATAACATTACTCTTAAGAATATGTATATTTTTCCTCATATTGATGATTTGTTTGATCTTCTACAAGGAGATAAATAATTTTTGAAGGATGGCCTACGGTCTAGATACTATAATCTGAAGTTGAAAGAGTATGGAATTTTGAAAACAAAATTTTTAACTCGATATGTCCATTATGAGTTTTTGGTTATGCCCTTTGGGTTAAAACATTCCCCTATTATATTTATGGATATTATGAATAGATTCTTCTATGAACATTTGAATAAGTTTGTGGTTATTTTATTGATGATATCATGATTTATTCAAAAATTTATGATAATCATGAAAACTATCCTTGTATAGTTATAAAAAACCTAAATAAAAATATTTTATATGGGAAATTTATCAAATGTGAATTTTTTATAGAAAATTTCATTCTATGGACACATCATAAATAATTTTTTCATAAATATTGATCCCACTAAAAATAAAGTGGTTGATGAATGGACAAGTCTTATAAATGTCATTGTGATTCATAGTTTTCTTGTGTTAGTAGGCTAGTACTAGTGGTTTATTGAAAAAATTTCATGTTTATCTACCAACTAAAATTTTCAACTCAAAAAAGAGTTAAATTCGTATAGAAAAAATAATGTGATGACTATTTTCAGTAACTGAAATGAATATCGATGAACACTCCATTTTTTCCCTTCCCTCTATAAATGGTGAATTTTCAATCAACAGTGATGATTTATTGAATGTTTTTGGTTGTATCCCAATGCAAAATGATCAGATAATTGCTTATACTTCATATAAATTGAAACCTCATGAGTTAAATTATCTTACACATGATCTAGAATTATCTAATGTTTTTTTCATTTAAAATTTAGAGAAAACATTTATTTGAAACCAAGTGTGAAATATATACTGATAGTAGATGTTTTAAGTATATATTCACCCATAAATATTAGAACATTAGATAGAGTAGATGTCTATAATTGGTAAGGGATTATGAAATCACATTTAATTATCATATTAGAGAAAACAATGAAGTTGATGCTTTGAGTCAGAAAATTAATGATTCATTACCACGATGTGTTTATAACATGAACCTTTAGTTAATGATTTGATTAATTTTTTCCTAGAAGATATAGATGTAGGATCTTCCTCCATTTTTTTCAGTATTCAGTGTAGTAAAATTCATTAAATATAATAAAAAATCACAAATGGAAAACTGTGAGTTATAGGAAATGATAGAATTTGTTAAGGAGGGTATGTTTCATGAATTGAACATTGATAAATATTGTTTTTTGAGATTTATAAAGATATTATGTGTTCCTTTTGATTCCCATTTGAAAACATAATTGTTGATTGAAGTTCATATTTCCCCATTTTTCATTCATCCTCAGAAAACTAAGATGCATATAGACCATCAAGAGTATTACATATGGGATTGAATAAAAAGATATTTTTTTATTTTAATATGATATTTTTGGACTTTCAATCAACTAAGGAAGAATAAAAATTACTGAAGGGGACAATTCACCATTTTATAGTTCTATAGTGGAAATGTGAAAATATAACCATTTATTTCATAAAGGTATTTCCGAAGACATCTTGAGTTAATAATGTGATTTTGGTTATTATTGATTGAATAACTAAATCTACACATTTTCTTCCCATTTGAGATACTCTATATTTTGATCAAATTTATAGACTATATCATTAGGATATAGTTAGTTTACATGGAGTTCATCTCTCTAGTATATCTAATCATGAACCTTGGATCACTTAAAATTTTTAGAAAGCACTTCAGAAGTCATTGGGTGTTGAATTAAATTATAGTACATTTTTTCATCCTCAATATGATGGATAGTTTGAAAGAATTATTCAAACCATGGATTAAATTTTTTGTTATTTTTCCATATATTAACAAGGAATTTAGTATCAACTTCTATATTTAGTTTAGTTTTCATGTAATGACAGTTTTCATTCCAATATAGAGATGTCACCTTTTCAGGCATTTTAAAGCAAGAGATGTCAGACTCTTAATTTTTGGGATGAATTAGGAGAAAGGAAGAGTATAAGACCATAATTGGAAGATTAAATGGTTGATAATGTGAATTTAATTTAGTAACATATGTTTAAAGCTTAGATAATGTAGATAATTTAGGAGGATAACTAGAGAAAATATATTGCTTTCGAAGAATGTGATCATGTTTTTCGTAAATTATCTCCATTGAAAAGTGGTACTTATTTTGGTAAAAATGGTATGTTCTATACATGGTTAATTGTAACATATGAAATCCTAGATAAATTTTTATTAGTTGACTATATATTGGGATTTCCTCTAATTATATCCCTGGTACACAATGTTTTTCATGATTTGATTTTAATAAAGTATGTGCGAGATTCATTTCATGTTTTGATCTATGAAGTAGTTTATTTGGAAGAGAAAATTTCTTATAAAGAAAAAAATATTTATATTATTGATAGTAGAGAGAAATTATTTCCAAATAGGGTAATTTATCATGTTATGATTTTGTGGAAAACCCATATGGTTGAAGAAGAAACATTGAAATATGAAATTTCTATGAGGGAAAGATATCCCAACTTAGTTAATATTTAAATAAAATTGAAGCGATTAAATTTTCAATAGGGGAAGGATGTAAAATCCTAGATAATATTAAAATAAAACATTTTCATTACTTATATTTTATAGATTTATATTCATAAATAAAATATTAGACAATTTTTTTGGTCAAAAGAAAAAAAGATTTATTTCTAATTAAATCAGATTTTTATGTATATTATGGTTTTATTTAAAATTAGAATTTCCATATTAAAAATTTTAAATTTGAAAATATAAACATCATTTTGAAATATTCATGTCAAAATTATATTATGATGAATTTTTTAGAATTTTATGAGAATTTTTATTTTTCAATGAATAATGTAAAATACTAATTTTTATTGAAAATATTATTTTCTTTTGAAGTATACATAAATTAAAATTATAGTTATAATTATTTTCAAAATTTAATTAGTTTATTTTTATTATAAAAAATATAATTATTGGTTTTTAAATGAATTTTATATTTTAACCTAGTATAAAATAATTTTCTACTTGAATTTAATATAAATAAATTATACTTAAAAGGGAATTTTTATGAACAACTATTTTTCATTGTATTTTTTCAGTTTAATTTTAAATTAAATTATAAAACTTATATGTTTTAAATTTTGTGAAAATTATTCAATATTTGGAACTATTGGGTCCAAATTTGGTTAATATAACCCTTTTATTTTTTTTCAATATGAATAGTAACCATTATAATTCTATTACCTTGTTAAAGGGTAAATAAGCTAATTAATGTTAAAAATAAAATGATAAGGACAAAATAATGACCCTAAAACTTTACTTACTATTATTATATGAGTCCATTTCATACAAAAACTTCCAATATTCTATTATTTAGAATTTTATAGCTATTTATATTTGATTATAACCTTTATAATAATTTATGTAATGAAAAGTAAAAAATATCACTCTTGTTTTTGATAACTATAATATTTTTATCATGGGTACAAAAAGAAGATATGTATAGTTATATATCTTAATTATTATAAAAAACTAGTTATATTCATCATGGTAATTTATTTTTAATTTTTATTCAATAAATAATTACCTTAAACTCCCACACAATGTCGATGAAGTAATTATTCAATTAATCAAAAAATAAAATAAATGATATTAAAAATATTAAAAGTAGTATAGTTTGAAATAATTAATGTTACCCAAGAATTTTATAGATGAAAAATAAATATTATATATGTTTTGATGAATTTTATTCTTTTTCCATTATTTTCATGATGTTATTAATGTCAATGTAAATTAATAGTTCTAAAATTAAAAATAATGAAATTTTATATAAACTAATATCTTATTAAATGAATTAAATTCATAAAAATATTAGATTCATACAAATTAGTTTTATATTATTAATTAAATCTACCATTATAAATTTATGGTAGTTTTTTTAAGGTAACATTATTAACCCATATAATCTAGAATACTTTAATATTACAATAATGGTCAAAAGGGTTAACAAAGGGTTAAAAACAAATGATTAGGATAAAACTGAGATAAGAACATTTAAAAAAATTATTTAATGAGATTATTTTGCCTCATACCCATCTTATCTTTTAATCATACCAATTTTTATCAATTTTTACATCAAAATTAATTTTTATTAATTTTATATTTTAAGAAATACCAAGAGTGCCCCTTACCTCTCTTATAAATGCACCCCACTTCTTATTTATCCACACTTCAAAACACATTTTGATCAACCAATATCTATACATATCCATTCCTAGAATCCCTAAAATCATTCTAGAAGACTTATTTTAGGCATAATTCCATCCTTAGAGGGATTAAGATATTAAGAATATGATACTTTCAAAAGAAGCGGTATAGTTTTTTTACTGTATGTTTTAGTTTGATTTCATCTTCCACCTTCTTCAGATATTTCTTAATCATTATGATATAATAACATAAGTATATAAATTATAGTGAAATTATATTATTACAATTTAATAACTTATATCCATCTACAACCTCAATCAAATGAGAAATCAATTCACCGTTCTTGTGTACGGTGGACTCCCACCTCACGAACTAATGTAATTATTTTTCCATCACTATCTCTCTTAGATTCTTATAATTATGGATTTATGTTATATATATGATATTAATTAAATATTTATCATTCTATAAATATTATATAACATATATTCTCTTACCTTTCCATACATCGGAAAATGATGATGTCGTTCGTGCATATGTGTGGACTACCACCTCTACGAAGCAATGTGATTCATTTTTCATCATCACATCACATGGATGGTATATATAAGTAAAAAATAAAAAATTATATTTATGATATTTATGATATTATTATAATAATTTAATTTTAAAACAATCCTTACCTTATTACTATAATTATATCTGAAAAATTGTAATGTTACTCATGCGTACTTACGTCATGTCATCTCTATGATTGTAGAATAGTTATTTTTTAATAATAATAAATCAATATTGGTTTCAAAATCAAAGTTAATGTATAAAAATGACAATCATGTCATTTTTATTATTCTATATATGATGTAAGAATGAACTATTTGACCATAGCCAACTTACCGAATCCATTTCGAAGTTATGAAACGAATATCGTCAAAACGTCCAACATGAATTTTATTAATTAAATATTTAAATATAGCATGGTATGAGATAAAATAAAAGGAATAATAAACATAAAAATTTTATTAAGAATTTATATAATTTACCTCTATTTATTACTCATGAATATAAATAATGTATATGATGAGTCAGATTCAGGGAAAAAGACTTTTTAAAAAACATTATTTTAACATTTCAAATAAAACTCTATTTTTCTTCCATATCAATATTTTTAAATTTATTTTATGAATGTATTTATATGTAAATAAGTTAATTATAAATGAAAAATTATTTTTCTTTTGACTTTATTTAAAAAAAATCACATGAAATTATTTTATATAATGTTTTATCGTTAGATACAAAAATACAAAAGGAATGTTAAATATTAACGTATTAGTTGATAGTGACCTTTCCCACTACCTTAAACATTATTTAGATTTAGGAATCCTTTATAATATTTTTTTAAATAATAATACTCCTTCATTATTTTTTGGTTATTTACAAAAAGGCTTTATAATGGAATGGATATAACAATATTGAAAAATGGTTTCTTATGGGTGAAAGGAAATTTTTTATGATGAAAGCTTTTATGTATTCTGTTATGGTTCATGGGAATTTTTTTATGAGGATGGGTGGTTTTTTTATAAAACTTGTGAAGGTGATCCCATTATATATTTCCAATGTATTGTGTAAATGTTCTAAGTTAACAAATTAAGTTTATCATAAGATATTATAGGAATATACTTGTATGGTTATTCTGATTGTAACTATGATGGTAATTTTATGTTCAACCATGATAGTTAATATATGTGTAATATTTAATGTTATCCCATTGTATGAGTGATATTAAAATGTTTCACCAAGTTACCTATATGATTTATCTATTATTACTAAGTATTTTCGTGGATGTATTACAACTTCACAAGGAAAAGGAAAGTATGTTCTATTTTGTAAGGTTAACATGTATCACTTTGTGGAAAAATTATTATGAAGTTTTCATGTTTTAAAAGAAACCTTTATGATTTATATTTTTCCTTTATGATTTTCTTATAAATTTTTTTATGAAAATATTTTGGCGGAGAAGGTGATTTATTTTGTATGAACAAGTTAATTTTGAAAAAACGAATTTTTTTTGTATGTTTTCTTGAACTAACAGTTTCTTTATTTCTTTTTATGTCAATTACTGATATTTTTGTTACCATCCTATATTTTAAAATGTTTTCATAGGGTATAGGGATGGGTGAGGGAAAGGAATAAGTCATGTTGAAAATCATGATGATTTTTTATGAAAATAAATCATGTATTGGTTCAAAATTTTTTACTTTGTGAAAAAGTGGATAGTGATCAAAAGTATTCACTTAGTAAATTTTAGTTCTGTTATGTAAGAATTATGTCCTAATTATATTAAACTCTTACCCTTAAAGGAAAATTAGGAAAAAATGAATGTGAATTATAGTTTAAGGTCTCTATAATATTTTATATTTTTGGCTGGGTCCTTGTAGAGACCCAAATCTTGACGTACATAGACATTACATTAATTTTTCATAATACTTAATACATAACAAAAAAAGACACACAAGGACCGTAATAGTTTAGTGTCTTTGGAAACTCAGAACGTAATCTTCTAATCGTGGTGAAAGATCTTCAACATCTCCCATAAAGATCTTCCCCTCATGGTTTTCTTACCTAAAACCTTTCTTTAAATCCTGGGGAAAAGAAAACATATAAAGGGTGAGATCAAATGCTCAGTAAGGTTAATCATGGATAAAATAAAACAAATCATACACATTTGAACTTAAAAACATGAACATAATGTTTAAACATCAAAATCTTGGGAAATGACATAAAACATGACAGTACATAAGGCATATATCATAAAGAAACATTAATCATGAGAAAATAGCATTGGAATAAAACATGTGATTGTGGAAACCATTAAGCACATTATATGATTTCCATAGTAGCCAAGGCATTTCTTCTAAGACCATCTTAGTGGACAAAGTCCCTTTCTGAATCGAGTTCACTCCTCATTCCAGTCCTATATTACTGAACCGGATTAACTTACCGTTGTAGACATATCTATCTCATGAGATATAAATCTTTACCCAATTAATTGGAGGGAGATATAGGTCCCACCCATCTCATAATCAAATCATTCTTTCATGTGCCACAAAATCATAAATCATACATCATTGCATAACCCATGTAATAGAATGTGATTCTTAAACATCATGCCATCATAACATAATCCATATAAAAAAATGGATATTATTTCATCATAAGAAGAATCAAACCATGTAAATAATGGAGACATTATACTGGAAACATAAACATATTAAATAATGTCATTTTAGATGGAAAATAATTTTGATAAAACCCTTAAAATTAATTCTTGAGGAAAATATCCTTTCTTCTTCAAAATCATTTTATTTTCACAAAATGCCATGAAATTTAAAAAGAAAAGGGTTTTGTTGAAAATAATCATGAAATCTTGTAGATGATGATTCATGAAAATGAGGCATTATGAAACCGTAAAAATCCATGCACGCCGTATAAGTTAAAAAATAACATTCTCCTCTTACTTTTGTCGGAAAAGTCAAAAAGTTCATCGTGTGGTAAACAAAAGTAAGATTCCTTTCATAACATGTGGTAAAATTAAAAAAAGGGTAAAAATTCCATTAAACATACATGAAAACATTTTTAGAAAACAAGGACATGGATGATAACAAAAACCCCAGTAAATACTTACGAATAAACAATCTCGGGTAAAAACGAGATTGGAAAAGTTATCCCTTACCTTACATCTGATATGCTTTATATGTATCCGAAACTCCTGTATAATGATTTAAATAATGTCATTGACTTATTAGAGAATCATATTCATTGTTATTATATCATATATGGTTCACTTATGACTTTATATTACCCATTCTTTTGTAAATTCCATGTTAAAGCAGCATTCTGGGTAAAATCGTTTCATTTATTGAACGTGTTTCGAATTGTTGTTCTTGATATTATTAATTATATACTGATTTGATAATTCCAGAATGTAAAAAATGATTTATATATAATATATATTCATCATATACATATATATCTTATAGATTGATAAATGGAATGAAATACACCATTCATGGAGACGGTAGGCCGTACGTATGCATGAACGCTGTTTTCGTTTCCCTATTGAATTGAATGGAATTAAGTCGATGACATACATATATATACAATATAAATAAATCCAGTATCATTATTATGTCATATATTTCATTATTATTCATTATATATACTTTATAATCATTCATGAATGGTGAACATTGAGAATGAATCTCATCACGCCGTGGAGACGGTAGTCCGTACGTACCCACGAGCGAAGATATCATTCCCATTATCATGGAATTGTATTGAAGTGTATGTATAATATTACAGAATTAATATCACACTAAAATAATCATATATAGTTATTTATTTACACCACTATACCCATCCAAGTATGGTGGTGGTCGAAAACAGATTACACCACGGTGTGGAGACGGTATTCCATACGTACGCACACGCGGTGATTTTGTTTTCCATAGGATGGATAGAAGATGAAATAAAGTTGTTTAATATTTATAATAACATTTAAGTATATAAGTAATACTGATTTTATTACTTTATAATGAGACAACTAAATAAGAATAAGTAGAAGAAGAAAGAAACTTTAGAGAATCGGAAAAAGAGATTACCTCTTCTTCGACGCACCTCCTTTAAGCCTTCTCTTAAGGAAGTAGAGTTGGTCTTTTGAGAAGACCAGAACCACTAGAATGTTTCTAGGGAAGTGTAGAAGAGAAATGGGCAGGGGTTTTCCGAGATTCAAGGCTCAAAAGGGTGTGAAAAGAAGAGGGAAGGGGTGCCCTTTTTATAAGGGAGGAGAGGGGAACCTTTGGAAAAACTTAAAATATTATATTATAATAAAGTAATATTCGGTTTTTAATAGCTCCAAATTGATTTATTTCGAAGATAAGGTGGGGATGGGTCGTAATCCTCTCAACCAATAGATTTTAGACAGGTTTTGGGTCATTATATTAACCTTATCTATTAGTTTTAACTCTTAGTTAATTAGATTGACATTTACCATGTCACTTTGTATTTTTATATTATACAGTTAATAAACTTACCATATACATCCAAGATACCCCCAAGTGGTACATTAATGATACAAATATCATTATATAAGTATCTTGGACGAACCTTATATTTTTAAGAATATAATAACAATTAATAATATAATATATATTTTAAAAACTATTTTGTGTCAATTTTGACACTATTTGGTAATGGATTTTTGTGAAAATCATAACAGCCTGATTAGTTCAAACAAAGTTAATTAATTAAATAATAATATGTCATATTAACCTATGAAATTAGTGTAATTCATAAAAGGTCTCAAATTACATTTATTTGGGTATTTATAACATCAATTAAGTTAATATTTCATTATTTACGTAATTACTGCATCACCATTGTGTCATAAATAACTTAAATTATTTAATGTCTAAAAATTATAAATAAAATACCATTAGGTAGGAAATATTGTTAGATTTATAATTAATATTTATATTCGAATTTATATTATTTATAACCTTATATTAAAAATGTTTTAGTTATTAAACTTTGATTTTAACTCTTTTAACTATTCTTTAAATAAAATAATAATAAGTGTCCTAATCTAATCCAAGTGGACCTAAATGGTAATATTGTATTCCTAAGGTTTTTTTTGGTCGAATTACACTTATCTAATAGAATTAGGACATGTGTTAGGGCAATAATAATATCATTTTTACCCTTAATTACCCTATTTACTTTTAACTGTGGTAAATAAAAGTAAAAAGTTACTATTCACCAAAAATTATTTTCATCTCATTGAACCACATTTTATTCCTTTATATTAACCGTGTCTCTTGGATTTTCGAAATTCCACTCACAGAAGCGATAAAATTAAGTTTTATGTGAATTTCCAAATTCTCCTAGGAGGTGGGTAAAAGACGGTGAAAAGTTCAATAAAATTTTTATACATCTAAAATTATTATAAAATGACTCCAATTAATTACATTGAAATTATATAGGTATTATGTTTCAATTTTTACCTAAAATAAATTTAAATAAAATAAATAATTATTTAAATAAAAAGTCGGTTTTTAAATAGTAACCCAGTGTTTTCACTATTCATCAAAAATTGAATGTTTTCAGAAAAATACAAAAAATTCACCCTAGGCTAATTTCGATATTCCGAATCCAAAAATGAATTCAATTTTGAAAGATAAAATTTATAAAATTTCAAAAAGTGGGTATTACTATTCATAACAGCTAGTTCATAATAATATTATAATAATATCTTGTCTAGTGAAACTTGGTATTGCGTATAACACACGCTAACGAGGAAGGTCTTGATTGCGTGTAATGCAAGCCAAGTCAGGGCTATGTGTAGTGAATGCTCTGTTTGGTGTTGCGTATAACATAATCAAAACTTATTTCATTTATACATTAAACAAAATCTATACTTAATGTTGCATAGAATAGTTTCTACAAAACGAACTTGAAATTGTGTGTAACACGAGCCAAGAATAGTGTTGTGTATACTACAAGCTACTACAGTGTTGTGTATAGTACAATCTAATCTTGGTTTAGTGTATAATAGAACACATCAAAGAAATTAAAAATAATATATCTCATAAAATCTCGGGTTGTTACATTCTACCACCCTAAAAATGAATTTCGCCCTAGAAATTCGTCGGGGTTATAAATGGTTTACTACTTGAAAGTTTCTTTCATAGAAACCCACATCGTAAAAAGGAATACCAAAACTTGACTTTAAAAACTAAAGTATGAAATGTAACATTTACCCAAATTAACTAATCACTGGGTTTCCACATAGGAGAACATAGGTGAAAATATGGATATGGAAGAGAAATATAACCATCAATTTCTGATGAAGAGTGGTAGAGGACATGGCTATGAAAAAGCCAACAATCACAAAGCCATAAATTTGTGATGATCTAAGGTACCATCTAATTCATCAGATATGAGAGCACTAGGACAAATTTTTTTGGTTTTCAAGATCATTTCCCTAAAGTTGAAGAATTTGAATTAGAAGAAATACTTACTTTATTTCGGTATCATCTCAACATTTCTCGTCCCTCAAATAATTTCCGCTTCATCTCTTAAATAAATGAAGTTGAATTTGTCTTCTGTGAAGTATTAGCAGATTATGCGATAGAATGATAGGTCATTCCATCTATTTCTATCGTAAAAAGTTTAGCACAATTTATTAAGTATACAGAAGTCCATCTATGCTGAGATTAATCATATATGGTTTCTAAAATGGACTTAACTTTAGCTATCATAGTGATTAATAAAATAAAACTAGTTTTTACTAACCAGGGACTTCCTTTAGGACAATGGTAGGCGATGAAGGCCTGTTGTACTTGGGTTGTGGGTTCGATTCCCGCAACCTTGTCCGACGTGATGGGTTGTCACCTATCCTACGTGTTGTCATTTTTCTAAAACATAACAGAATGTTCTAGCCTTAAAAAATACTATCTAATGTCTAAAATAATCGATTCTAATCTTTAGGTTTATTCAAAATACTTTTGTCCAAACTCATAGTATAAAGAGAACGATTACTAAAAAGGTTATATAACAAGCATGTGAATACCATCATTTATTCCTCATATATCTTGTTGGTCACATTCCAATCATGTGAATACCTTAATCATGTATTCTCTTGAAAAATGAATACCCATTGAACCTTAGTGAAAACATGAATGCTGTCAAAAGTTAACTCTTTCCACATACCAAAATCCAAAAATTCTATATACTCAAACCATGAAATAACTTTGTCCTTATATCATTCATGAGCTCATGAATACTGTCAAACATTTCATTTTCTCCTTATCCATTCATTATGTGCATATCATCTTCTTTCCAAAAATATCTCAATCACTTTCCATGGTTACCGGTACCCTAAAATTATTTAAAAACACAATAGACCAATACATAAATATTCCAATATTCCACGATACTATATACAACAATATTTTTGAATCCCATTACATAAACACTTAATCATTCCACCACATCGTTGTCATATTCAACATCGCCAATAGTGATCACATGTGACTTCCCTTTGTCCTTTGCCTTAAGTGGTTGCTCATGTCGATCATCATTAACCCATGGATTAGGGCATTGATTAGCATAATGCCCCATTTCATTTCACTTGAAGCATTTAAGTGTTTGTGGAGTGTTCTCTGTAGTCTTTTCTCTATTCACATCATTAGAAACCCTTTTTACATTACTTCGACACTCAGCTGGTCGATGGCCTTCTTTTCCACACTTAAAAAATTTTCTAGTCCCTTTAATACAATCTCCACCATACTTCTTTCCACACTTTGAGCATAAAGAAACATTCATATTATTTTCACCATTGTTCTGAGATTTCTCCTTGAACTCCATCTTTCATTTCTTGCCCAAACCATGAGATGGATATGTAACACCAACTTCCATTTCTACTTTGATAGCACAATGCACAACTTCTTCATAGCCACTGAAGTCTCTTATAGCTAATGCCCTTAGAAGACTTGGTTTTAATCCACTGAAGAATTGATCAACTTTACTTTCAGGTTGGATGATAAAGCCAGATGCATACCTTGAAAGCCTTGTAAAATGTGCTTCGTATATACCAATAAATTCATCATCCTTTTTCTTAAGCTCAAGGAACTCCTTTTCCATATTTTTTCTAAGAATATGAGGGAAGTACTTACTGAAAAACAAGTTCTTGAACTCGTCCCATTCCATTGATTCAATTTCATTTTGGGGCCTTGTATTCTTAATTAGAGTCCACCACTGGTCTGCTTCACCTTCTAAACAGTAAACAGCTTGAATTACTTTATCATGTTCCAAACAACGAAGTATGGAAAATATCTTTTTAGTGGTACTGATCCATTTTTCAGCAACAAGTGGATCAGAAGACCCATTGAAAGAAGGTGGACGTTGCCTCATGAAGGACTCAATAGAATATTGTTCCCTTCTCTTCTCATTCGGAAGTCCAGAATGATTCATAGCTTGCGTAAGTATAGCAATAAGATTTTTCACTCCATCTTCCATAACATTGGTTTGTTAAGGAGGAAAATCATTGCATTGTCCATTACATTGATCAACATGGTTACTTCGGGTTTCATCCATCATCTAAAACCCAAAAAGAATAGCGTGAGAGGAAAAAATCATGCTAGAGAAAACAAAATAATAAAAGGGGAGTACCTTAGATATCTAACATCTTAGGTTTTATTCAAATATCATTACCGTAATTCTAGGACTATAACCTATACTTACTTAACCTTAGGGACATCCCTAGACATACCTTAGAAATATCTCTAGGGATCTAACTAAAGTTTTCACATCCCAGTTTACAAAGGTTTACTAAACCTTTCCTCTGATACCAACTATAGAGACCCAAATCTTGACGTACATGGACATTACATTAATTTTGTGGAATAATTAATATATAACAAAAATAGACACACAAGGACAGTAATAGTTTAGTGTCTTTGGAAACTCGGAATGTAATCTTCTAATCATGGTGAAAGATCTTCAACATCTTCCATAAAGATCTTCCCCTCATGGTTTTCTTACCTAAAACCTTTATTTAATTCCTGCGGAAAAGAAAACATATAAAGGGTGAGCTCAAATTCTCAGTAAGGGTAATCATGGATAAAATAAAACAAATCATACACATTTGAACTTAAAAACAGGAACATAATGTTTAAACATCAAAATCATGGGCAATGACATAAAACATGACAGTACATAAGGCATAGATCATAAAGAAACATTAATCATGATAAAATATCATGGGAATAAAACATGTGATTGTGGAAACCATTAAGCACATGATATGATTTCCATAGTATCCAAGGCATTTCTGCCAAGACCATCTTAGTGGACAAAGTCCCTTTCTGAATCGAGTTCACTCCTCGTTCTCATCCTGTATTACTGAACCAGATTAACTTACCGTTCTAGCCATGTCTATCTCATGAGATATAAATCTTTACCCAATGAATTGTAGGGAGATATAGGTCCCACCCATCTCATAATTAAATCATTCTTTCGTGTGCCACAAAATCATAAATCATACATCATTTCATGACCCATGTAATAGAATGAGATTCTTAAACATCATGCCATCATAACATAATCCATATAAAAAAATGGATATCATTTCATCATAAGAATAATCAAACCATGTAAATAATGGTGACATTATACTTGAAACATAAACATATTAAATAATGTCATTTTAGATGGAAAATAGTTTTGATAAAACCCTTAAAATGAATTCTAGAGGAAAATATACTTTCTTCTTCAAAATAATTTTATTTTCACAAAATGCCATGAACTTTTAAAAGAAAAGGGTTTTTTTTGAAAATAATAATGCAATCTTGTAGAGGAATATTCATGAAAATGAGGCATTATAAAACCGTAAAAATCCATTCATGCCATATAAGTTAAAAAATAACATTCTCCTTATACTTTTGTTAGAAAAGTCAAAATGTTACTCGTGTGGTAAACAAAAGTAAGATTCCTTTCATAACATGTGGTAAAATTCAAAAATGGGTAAAAAGTACATTAAACATAAATGAAAACATTTTTAGAAAACATGGACATGGATGATAACAAAAACCCCAGTACATACTTACGAATAAACAATCTCGGGTAAAAACGAGATTGGAAAAGTTATCCCTTACCTTACGTTCGATATGCTTTGTATGTATTCGAACCTCATGTATAATGATTTAAATAATGTCATTGACTTATTACAGAATCATATTCATTGTTATGATATCATATATGGTTCACTTATGACTTTATATTACCCGTTCTTTTGTAAATTCCATGTTAAAGAAGCATTTTGGGGGAAATCGTTTCATTTATCGTACGTGTTTTGACTTGTTGTTATTGATATTATTACTTATATACTGATTTAAATAATTCCATAATGTAAAAAATGATTTATATATAATATATATTCAGAATATATATATATATATGATAGATCGATAAATGGAATGAAATACACCGTTCATGGAGACGGTAGGCCGTACGTATGCAAGAACGCTATTTTCGTTTCCTTATTGAATTGAATGGAATTAAGTAGATGACATACATATATATATACATAAATAAAGTATCTTTATTATGTCATATATTTCATTATTATTCATTATATATACTTTATAATCATTCAGGAATGGTTAACATGGAGAATGAATCTCATCGCGTCGTGTAGACGATAGTCCGTACGTATGCACGGGCGATGATATCATTCCCATTATCGTGGAATTGTATTGAAGTGTATGTATAATATTTAAGAATAAATATCACATTAAAATAATCATATATAGTTATTTATTTACACCATTATACCCATCCAAGTAAGGTGGTGGTCGAAAACAGATTACACCACGACGTGGAGACGGTATTCTATACGTACGCACGCACGATGATTTCGTTTTCCATAGGATGGTTAGAAGGTGAAATAAGGTTTTTTAATATTTATAATAACATATCAGTATATTAGTAATAATTATTTTATTACTTAATAATGAGACAACTAAAGAAGAAGAAGTAGAATAAGAAAGAAACTTGAGAGAATCGGAAGAAGAGATTACCTCTTCTTCGACGCACCTCCTTTAAGCCTTCTCTTAAGGAAGTAGAGTTGGTCTTTTGAGAAGACCAGAACCTCCAGAATGTTTCTGGGGAAGTGGAGAAGAGAAATGGTCTGGGTTTGGATGAGATTCAAGGCTCAAAAGGGTGTGAAGAGAAGAGGGAAGGGGTGCCCTTTTTATAAGGGAGGAGAGGGGCACCTTTGAAAAAACTTAAAATATTATTTTATAATAAAGTAATATTCAGTTTTTAATAGCTCCAAATTGATTTATTTCGAAGCTAAGACGGGGATGGGTCGAAATCCTCTCAACCAATAGATTTTAGACAGGTTTTGTTCATTATATTAACCTTATCTTTTAGTTTTAACTCTTAGTTAATTAGATTGACATTTACCATGTCACTTTTTATTTTTATATTATATTGTTAATAAACGTACCATATACATCCCAGAGACCCCCAAGTGGTCCATTAATGATAAAAATATCATTATATAAGTATCTTGGACGAACATTATATTTTTAGGAATATAATAACAATTAATAATATAATATTTGTTTTAAAAACTATTTTATGTCAATTTTGACACTATTTGGTAATGGATTTTTGTGAAAATCATAACAACATGATTAGTTAGAAAAAATTTAATTAATTAAATAATAACATGTCATATTAACCTATTAAATTATTTTAATTCATAAATAGACTCAAATTACATTTATTTGGGTATTTATAACATCAATTAATTTAATATTTCATTATTTAGGTAATTACTGCATCACCATTGTGTCATAAATAACTTAAATTATTTAATGTATAAAATTTATAAATAAAATACCATTAGGTAGGAAATATATTTATCTTTTTAATTAATATTTATAGTCAAATTTATCTTATGTATAACCTTATATTAAAAATGTCTTAGTTACTAAACTTTGATTTTAACTCTTTTAACTCTTCTTTAAATAAAATAATAATAAGTGTCCTAATCTAATCCAAGTGGACCTAAATGGTCATATTTTATTCCTAAGGTTGTTTTTGGTCGAATTAAACTTATCCAATAGATTTAGGACATGTGTTAGGCCAATAATAATAAAATTTTTACCCTTAATTATCCTATTTACTTTTAACCGTGGTAAATAAAAGTAAAAAGTTACTGTTCACCAAAAATTATTTTCATCTCATTGAACCGCATTTTAGTCATTGATATTAACCATGCCTCACAGATTTTCAAAATTCCACTCACAGAAGCGGTAAAATTATGTTTTATGTGAATTTCCAAATTCTCCTAGGAGGTGGGTAAAAGACGGTGAAAAGTTCAATAAAATTTTTATATATCTAAAATTATTATAAAATGACTCCAATTAATTAAATTGAAATTATATAGGTATAATGTATCAATTTAGACCTAAAATAAATTTAAATAAAATAAATAATTATTTAAATAAAAAGTCGGTTTTTAAATAGTAACCTAGTGTTTTCACTATTCATCAAAAATTGAAAGTTTTCAAAAAAATAACAAAAATTCACCCCAGGCTAATTTCGATATTCTGAATCAAAAAATGAAGTCCATTTTGAAAGATAAAATTAATAAAATTTCAAAAATTGGGTATTACTATTCATAACGGCTAGGTCATAATAATATTATAATAATATCTCGTTTAGTGAAACATGGTATTGCGTATAACACACACTATTGAGGAAGGTCTTGATTGTGTGTAATGCAAGCCAAGTCAGGGATGCGTGTAGTGAAAGCTCTATTTGGTGTTGCGTATAACATAACCAAAACTTATTTCATTTATACATTAAACAAAATCTATACTTAATGTTTCGTAGAATAGTTTCTACAAAACGAACTTGAAATTGTGTGTAACACGAGCCCAGAATAGTTTTGCATATACTGCAAGCTAATACTGTGTTGCATATAGTACAAGCTAATCTTGGTGTAGTTTATAATAGAACACATCAAAGAAATTAAAAATAATATATCTTATAAAATTTCGGGTTGTTACAGTCCTTAAAAAGTCATGAAGAATGATTTAGTATAAAAAATAAAACCAAAAGGAATGATCTGAAGTATTTTTTTTGGAAAATACACCTTTTTACAAAGGAATCATGAATAAGTCTTCAAGAAAATTATTCAATGGATAAAACATGAACTTGTGGGATTAGACTATCTATTGAAATGCTACCCAAGATGCTAAAATTGAAGAATCCTTGAGAGAGATTCAATAAGGAAATTTACATAAGTGGTAATTCTAAAATAACCACCATCATATATTTGAAGGACATAATAATAAAATAGTTGGTTCACCATGAAAAACCACAATTTACAATCTAAGGATGTCAAAGGTACCCCCCTTCCTATGTAATTAAATGCTTTTAAATATTATTCAATGCAGTGTAGAATTAATGGGGTGATATGATCCATGGGTTTATATGTGCATAAAATAAAGGAAATATGATGAACTAAAAAGAAGAGATATATGTATGTGTAGAAAATAACAAAAATACAACAAGGTGGAGTCTGAATTAAAGAAGTTCCTAATTGGAATTAGGTCTGAACAACAATATAATGTGATGTCATGGAACATATTTAACTCAAAAGATAGTTTTAAACAAAAATTCTATTCTCAATAATAAATCATAAATAATCATTTTCAAAGGAAGTTGTAAAAATTATATAGATATTAATATGATGTTTAATATTTTATATAAATGTATTTCAATGTCTTCTTGTCGTTAGGCCATAATTGGAGATCAAAAAGTTATATTAGGAAAATTTTCAAGTTAAATATGACAACCAATAAAAGTAAAATATAGATCAGTTAATAAGTAGTAGTTTTAAATGAAATCAATGTTGATTTATTAATATAATTTCAAGTGGTATCAACTGAGTATTTTTACAGGATACAAAAAAGATACTGTATGAAAATAACATTTTCAATAAGTGGTTTCATATTCTGAAAATTATATCAAAGGTATGATGTATAGAGATGAATACATTTAGGTGGCGATGGAGATGAGTACTCCAATGTTAAAGATACTTAACTTAGAAAAAATTATCCTAGTGAAGATAATAAATACATGGATATCAATTAGTATAAATAGTTTATAATAACCAAGTGGTAGAAATTGATTTAACATGTCACATGACTTATGCTATTATGATTTATTATTTAATTAGAGATGATTATCTATTAGTGATATAGGGATCAATTGATGTTTTTTAAGGAAAAAGATCATCAAGTTTCATGTGTTTCTAAAAGTAAAAGAGTGATATAAATTGCTTCATGATTTTTGTATTAAACTCTTACTTCCAACACCATGGTAAAAATCAATAAGACAGTATGATTTGTTATGATATAATTTAATGAGTTAATTTCAATCATCTAAAATCTATTATTAAGATGTGGTTATAGATAAAAAATTTGTATCCAAGCCTAAAAGGTTTTAATTTTATAATTATATTGTATAACAAGTAGATTCAGATAATGAAATGAAAATCCTTAAGTGTTCTTACTCAATGAGTAGTATAAACTTTTAGAATCAAGGATATATAGATATATTTTTTTCCTTTTCAATTATTGGAAATGATAGGTAATAAAAGATCTATTTGATAAATTATGAAGTGATTGACTCTCCATATTTAAAGGTGCTAAGTGAAACTGAAGGCTGAAGAACTGAAGGAAGATTTAAAATATTTTTGAAATAATATTATTATTTCAAAGGTTAATTTTTAAATGGTTTATAGATAAAATAGTTTTTTATGTCAATATAAGGTTTCAAATGTAGTGGGAAAGGATTACATGAAAAAAAGAGAACATTCTCTCCTTATATGGATTTCAAATGTTAAAGATGATCATTATTCTCTAATAATATATTTTTTAAATATTATTGAAAATATCATACAATGATATTATAGAAATATATGTAGTAAAACTGATGGAGGTACCCTTATAGAAGTAACAAAAATATTAGGAGAATATTTTTTTGAAAATTTGGATAAAACCAATAGGGTGATCATGAAAAGAAACAAATTGGATAAAAAGGCCCCTTGAATCATGATGTCTATGGGGGATGAAAATCTTGGGATTATAAATCCATATTATTGAAGGAATTTTATGTATTTTTTAGGATATATTTATGATATAATTGAAAAAAATATAAAGGGATAGAATATTGTAGCTCGTGGTGTTTCGTTTTGATTTTTTAAGAACCAATGAAGGAAATGTATTCTTTAGGGAGTTATATATTTCAGAATTCATCATATAAGTTACATATAGTTGAAGGTTTAGATAATAGGGTAATTTTTCACCATTATATTTAATTAATTAATAAATAATTAAGTTCTAAAAGCTATTCTAGTAATTTTTGAATAAATGAAATATAAAAAAGTTAAAAGTCAGATGACTATTTGGTGAAAGAATGAAACATGACATTAAATACATTATGTTGAGATTACATGGTGAATCTGTGTATTTATTAGTTGATTTCATGTTATATAATATTCCATGGAACTCTTGGACTTACCATTGTAAAGGTTTTCTATGTGGTGTAAATGAAAAAGTAATTTAATGCATAAAGACTTTTCATAGAGTAGTATATATACATAACATAATTAATATTTATTGTAAGTTATTTTCTTATTATGTATGATAATTATATATTTTATATTAGATAATTGAATTGTATCATCCACACAATGGAGTATAAAACAAAGACAATTGTGGTTACCAAAATACATGAAGTTGTTTACCATTCAATAGAGCACACCATTTCATAGTTTTTAAATATTATATGACAAATAGGGATGCCTAACATGGTTGTATTGAGATATATTATTGTGGTGTGTTAAATTTCATGATCCATGGAGATGAAGTAAAAAAATGAGAAACTAGAAAAGGCCACACCAATGTGGACACCACAGTGGGTTTTTAGTATCCTTAAGAAAAATATGGGGCTTTGCTATCTGTTTTTTTATTAAAATGGTGGATTTTTATGAGAGTATATTTTTTTGAGATACTAGAGACACCTTGTTTCACAATTCAAGGCATGAAATGTATGAGGATTCAGAGGTGGAAGAGTAAATGAGAAAGTGAGTATTGTACTATGTTTTTCAATGGGAATTTCACCTATAATTGAACCTTTCTTAGTAAATAGAAAAACACACAAGGATCGATTAGTTTGGAGATAAAAAAAATCACACTATGATCTTTAGTGAATTAAATATGAGATAATGAGATGATTTTGTTGATATAGTTATAGACTAAATACCATTGTTTGAGAAATAAAATAATGTTTAGTGAGACGTTATGATTTAGGGATTTTCCATATTTTGTGAAAGATTTTAAATAATATGAGATGGAATGAAGTGTAGGTAGTTACCACAACCCTTTGGAATCCTTTACACATCAACAACCCATCATATTATTGAGAATAAAAAAAGTTATATATTTTTATGGGATAATGATTTAGAATCATGGAATATATATAGAGGAGAAATATTGATGATCTAAAAAAATATATAAATAGAATATTGAATATTTAAAGCACACAGATGAAAAAATAGTAGATTAATGGAAATATTGAATCATATGGAATAAAAGTATGGGAATAAAGAAAGAAAATAATATTTATAAATCTTAATTTGAATAAGAATATGAGAGAAGATGTTGTAAAAATTAAAGATGTGATGTTTCGATGAGAATAATAAGTAAATAGATATAAAAAAGTTCAAATGATCACATCTAGTTGTTATTTAATGATTAAATCTCAAGGGTAATAGATTAAATTTCTATATCTTGCTGGAGAAGACGACCGCACATGAAAATATAATTATATTCATGGAATTATCTTCATCTCAAAACTGAATATTTCGCTTCCATTATATCATGGAAGAAATGAGTTCCATCCTCAAATTGATGTATTGATATCAATTAGAATTAAGTAAGCAGATATTATTGAAGTCAAGATCAATATAGTATCAAATTATGAGAAATGGTTCCTGTTAAGTATCATGCTAAACAATGGTAGACCATTAAGTCCAAAAATTGTTAAAGAAGACCTTTAATTGTATAAACTTTCTAGTCATTTTGTTTGAGTAGTGCACAAAATTATAAGAAAAGGGAGTTACCTTGGATAGATATATCATATTTCTAAAATATATTATGATTGGTATAGATCAAAATGATATATTCTAGTATGTTAATTCCCCGTAAAAGCATTTGATTTATAAAATCCCTTAATAGTGAACTATGTAATATACATGCATCCTTTGCGCTTTACATTATACATCTGAATTTATCATTTGGTTTCTTTGGAGATATAAGAGTAAGAACAAGAGATATAATTTTTTCATACTATAATGGGATCAATATTCATATGTTTGAGAGGATTAATGAGAAGGGAAAAGTTTCAATTGGTATACAACATGATTCACCCCCATCCCTAGGCGTTTCAGGTCAACCGTGTCCTAAAAATAAGTACATTGACTTTTATAACATCCTAATAATTAATACCAGAGTAACCCTTCTATAACTGATTTCCTACTTTTTTATATCTAGTATAACAATAAAAATAAATTTAATTTATGGAAGAGGATCATGATGTGTTAGGGGGAACTCATACTATCAATGTTCTATTTAAATTAAAAGGAAAGAAGTAAGCTTTCCTATCACATGACACATCAAAACAATCAGACCAAGTGATCATGATATTATTTTTTCCCCAGGGTCCTCCCTATGCTCCTCCGTCACTTATTATAAGGTTCATGATTTATATAACTGACCTAATTACTTTATAATCCCTGAATATAACCCTTATCAAAAATTTATATCATATATATGTGTTTATTTATTCCTAGGAAATGATCTCTCACCTTCACTCACATCTGTAACTATAGAGAATATTATTTTCCAATAGTTTTTATATTGAAATACTAGAAAATCATTCCCACACACATATATTCACTAAAAGACTCAAAAAAGGACTAATCAATCTCTAGAAGTGAGTCTCGATATCACTCATAAAAGATTCATATTTTTAAAACCTTTGATGCTCACACATAAGTATTTACCCTTTCACATTTGAAGTAAAATACTTCATGGAAATATTCAGAAAATTATCCCTAGAATATTCTATCGAGTGACCATGATTCATTATCCACCATATTTTTTAATCATCTTGAAACCAACCCACTATTAGTGGAACTCAGAATTTGTATATGGAATTTTTTAAATCAAGGTAAAATTTAACCCCCTCAATCTATTCTTCATCCTAAAGACCTAACACTCCAGTAATAAACATCAATACACCTATATCTTGGAACTGAATATCTACTCATCTAAGTAATACTCCCTTTATTTCTCACGGAATATGAATAAAATATTCTCTAAAGACATTTCATAAACATAAAACACTACTAAAAAAATTATCTATAGCCACAGATCTATAGCCACACTTTAAATGATCCATGGATATAACTAAGATGTAGTCACACCCAAATAGTTGGGCATGAAAATATCTTATATGAATCTCCTCCCCGTCCTCACCCTTCCTCCTGCATCGCGATTCCTCCTCCCTCACCATCCTCGTTGTCCCTCTTCCCCTCCTCCCCTCGGGATTTCTCCTCCCTCTCCATTTCTCTTCCCATCCTCCCCTAGTTATTCCTACCCCTCTCATGATTCCTCCTCCCCCTTCAGCTCTGACACAGCCAGCAAACCTCCCCACCGTCTCCGACGCGGCTTCGACGCCTCCGTGCCGACGTGGATCCGGCACTACCAGCCCACCTACCCGCCGACATGACCTACCCACCTCCCTACTGATGCTGCTCTAAGGCTTCCTTAGCATATCCTCCTCCGGCGCACCTCCTATGTGGCTATTTGAGGTAGGAATCTTCATCTATTACCTTCGTTATTGGTTGAGTAGTTCATTATTATTGATGTGGATTCATTGGAGGAGATAAATTATGCAGTTACTAAGAGTTTAACTCTGTTGGTATATGAACTCTGATTAATTTTGCATAGAGTAACCTTAGCTTCTACAACTCTTCTTCACACCGGGTAATCATAAAATTAGTAGAAAGAGGCTCAATGTTTTCAAGTAACATGTAGGATATGGATGCTGCTACACATTCCCCATTATACTAAGTTGAATTTTACTGAGTTTGAGACAATGGGGTTAAATTTGTATTTCTAATTTTAATTCTTCTGTTTCAATCATTTTCTTCCAATAATATTATATGTGTTCATTTTTAGTGGTTTGTACACTGCAGTGTGGTGATATATGTGCATAGTTTTTTATGTTATAGACTACAAATCATGAGCTCAACTATCAGTACTTCGATTCCTCATAATTTAGTTTTGGCAGATATATTTAAGGGCTATTCTGGAAGATATCCATGCACCCAAAAAACCCTCTCAAAAATATTCATGCCTTGTAAAAATATCTATCATCCGCTACCTACTCTAGCTGATACATCCATTTATTTTGAATAAATTTATTTCTATCAAGCCTCTCCATTTTCTCCCATGTCTCATACACATAGAGGGAATCATTATCATACCTCATGTATAACTCCCACTAATTAAAATCTTTCAAATATATATCCTCTTTTAAGCTATTGGGTTCTCCATCTTCCATTAGATACAAGTAACACAAGTTAATTTTATACCTTTGTACTTGGCACCAAGGCAATAGAATTGGTAGTTTAATAACTTCATGGTGAAGTTGAAGTTCATCTTGAGCAATAACAATATTTTTTGTTATTTCCGGGTGTTTGATGATAGGAGATACATCATCCCACATAACTATGCTCATAATATGATTATTTCCAATCCAGTAAAAGAAAGGGTCAATGTGATGAAGATTTAATTGTCCAGAAGTTTTGAGATGATAAACACTAGTTTTAATAAATGGATCCTTAGGATGAGGATTTTGAGGGACTTATGTTTTGGTACTTTGTACCTAAATTATTTGGATTACATCTAGAAATTGGTGGATCACTTCATCATGGGGGAGGTGAAACCAATGACCACACCCCTAGTTGAACATTTCAAATTGAGAAAGGAGAAGGAACACATAGAATCCCATAAGATAATATTGGGTTGATGTGAAGTGGATTTTATAGAAATTAAAGGGTTCTAAAATCTAGGAAATTTCCTTCAAAATAGATGAGTCATATCCGAGTTTTTATAAGTCATACTTTGAGAGATATTCTTAGACTTTAAAGAGAACCACTATATATGTATTTAATTTCATAGGAAAGGCTTAGTGTAAAATTTCAAAGATTTAATCGATATTTTCACTCTCAATAATAAAATTAGATTATATTTCTTTAACAGAAGTTGGAAATGAGTTGTTTGGGTTGAAGGGGACATTGAAATATCTTAGAAGGATGAAATATGATGAGATGCTGTTTTTTGAATCACATATTGTGATTCAATTAGTAAAAAATATGATGTTTCAATCTAGTATGAAGAATATTTTGAGGAATTATCACTTTAACTATAAGTTTTTGGGGGATAGAGTACTGGATATATGGAAAGATAGAAGAGACTCAAAATATGGTCGATATAATAAAAAAGGTCATTGTCAAGAATGTTCTAAGGGGATATTCACCTCAGTTGAGCTAGGATATATAAAATCATCATGGGGGAACCATACATCTGTTAAGGAAGTTTGAGGAATAGAAATAGGTTTATAGAAGTTGATGGGGTACTCAATAGTGAATCCCAAAAAAAGATTCCAAATTTTGAAGACTGTTAGGTTTCATCTATGTGTGTGAAAACCATTTTTAGGTTCCAAAACATAGTCAAATAGAAGGATAAATTCCAGAAGAGTAATTTCTGGAACATTGATTGCAATAATGAAGTAGTAGCTAAAAATTATAGAAGAATAGAAGTTACTTTAACTGGATGGTGCAGTCGGAAAATGAAAATAAAATATTACCCAATAACTTATTATAATGGAAGTAGTGTGGGAAATGAAAAGGAATTTCATATATTTTCCCTGATTGAAGAGTATGTAAGTTTTTACTCTTAAAATATTTTAGAAAAGATAATATACTATTTTATTAATGAATCAAACATAATGTTTTTCTCATGATATTTTTATAATGTGCACAATGTACTAGGTGAATGATTCTAGGTGATGGGATCCTTTGATGGAATGGAGAGATAATTTTGAAGCTATGAGATATATAGAATCACTCCTTGTAGAGATTAAAAGACATGGCATCTAGTTTCGCGATGAAACAAAATTTCATCTGAAACAATACAAATCATTACTATTGCCTAAATTTTTTCTAATATTGGATCTTCATCATCCTATATATCCATGTTGATGATATTATTATTTACAGACCAATAAAAGATATAGTTTATGAGATAAAGATCGAATTTTCTAGAAGCCTCAAGATAAATAACCATGTTCTAGCAAAATAGATCCTAGGGATGAGGATTTTGAGGGACTTAAGTTATGATACTTTATACCTGACTCAACCCGATTACATTTAGAAGGTGGGGAATTTATTCAAAACGAGTGAGGAAAAACTTGTGACTTTGGTTACCTTTCCCATTTTTTATTTTTATTTCCTTCCTACTAATTTCATTCATCCAGGAAGTTGTAAAGCGGAAACATACATTTCCTGATGCCTACCTAAACCTTAGAAATGTCTATAAGGTATGTTGTGGTTACGTTGTGTTTCTGCAAGTGCCTGATCTTTTACTTGACTGAGGCAATTTTTTAACCTTTTACAGGCTCTAGAAATTCCAAATGAGGCTATTTTGTGCTTCAAGTGTGCTATTCAAACACAACCAAAACACGACCTGAACTGTGTATGATATTCTACTGATAAAAGGTGCGTTTATTGTATCGTATCATTATATTCTTTATATTATGCCTTATATCTTAATGTTTTATGTTTATTTGTTTCAATTACATAAAGTGATAATAGTACAACACAACATAGACAAATGAACTCTCCAAGGAGCTGAGTTAGGAAGGCCCAGTTAGTGCCATCTTTTCAAACAGGTTCATCTTTTATTCCAGAATTTAACAGGTTCATCTGTTGGTTCTAATTTGTTCATATTTTTTTTTCAAACATGTCCATCTTTTATTCCATATAGGTATGAAAAGTTTGCCTTTCCCAAGGTTTTCTCAGGTGGAAGGGATTACCCATGCCTTTGTATCATCAAACTACTTTGATGGATACTTCCACTAGGTGCCCGACCAACTTGGAACTATGGTTGTGCCGAGCGAAAGGGTTTTTATTCTAGGTGATAGAATCATGATAGGTATTATTCTTGAGTAATTATCATCTGCAGGGGGGTCTATGTGAGTTTCCATTAAAGAATCTATATATGTCAATGTATTAATTTACAAGATGATCATTTATTCCTTTCTTATAGTTTTCTCAGGTGGAAGGGATTCCCCAAGCCTTTGTGTCATCAAACTGCATTCATGGACACTTTCTCTTGGTGTCAGGCCAGCTTGAAGCTATGATTGCACTATGGGAAAGGGTTTTTATTCCAGGTTATGGAAACATGAAAGGTATTATTCTTGATGAATTAGCATATTTTTATATTTGTTAACAATTTCTTTGTTTATCTCTAAACAACAAGATATGGTTTCTTGAAATTCAACTCTTTCTACTCCTCCTCCCTGGGATTTTAGCAAGGGCCTATTTTTGGGACTACTAAATTCTCTACGATTTATATTAATTTCAATATAGGTACGTATCTACAAATAGATAATAACTTATTTTCCTTTTCTATATCTTTTTTCAGTTTGTGACTTTTTGAATGTTGGTGCAAACTAACTGTATTAGAAACATTATTACTATTCCAATATTGTATCTACCCATAGGTTGTTCCAAATTGATTTCTCATAGAGAATTTTTTCCTATAATAGAGGATTTGGTTTACATCACAATACAATAAGAATAGTGTATTGGGTTTACTACTTAGTACTAAAACGCAGTGTATTGTTTTTACTCCCATGCCCTATGTGAAAAGTATATTGGGTTTTAACCCCAGTAACATAAACATAGTGATCTCATTATATGTAAAAATAATTACCTAATGTAAGGGGTGAAATTATCCAAGTGTTAGGGATGGTGGGATTCGGGTTAGGTCTAATCTCATGTTAACAAAGAAAAAAAGAAACACATGATAATGACAACTGCCGTAATCAATCCTTTCTATGAACATACATGTGACCAATAAAAACTTTCGCAGGCATTAAAGTTTTCTTGTAGAAAAAACATGAGTATTACTTGGAGGCCATGAAACAATATTGGATACCTTTTTATGTTTCCCTTAGCCATGTCCATGTTGTTGGTGCTCAAGATCCACTGTCTCCATCTAGCCAAGAGGTAAGGTTTCCATTATCAAAATGACACACTAATTATGTATCATAAGTGTTAATGTTTAATCCTTTATTCTCCATTTCATTAAAAGTTAGTTTACAGGACTAATAGTGTAATTTGAACTCACAATTATCATGCATGGTGATTTAAAGTCACCCTCCTACTCATTTCCTTCAAAAGAACAAGGAAAAATGAATAATTTGACAGCTGATATTTTCCATCAGACTTGTACATAGTACAAATATTTATTCTGCTAGCCTTATCCACATGGAAAGA
This sequence comes from Viscum album, assembly GCA_963277665.1. Taxonomy (NCBI): domain Eukaryota; kingdom Viridiplantae; phylum Streptophyta; class Magnoliopsida; order Santalales; family Viscaceae; genus Viscum; species Viscum album. Next base: position 120,697,594 of record OY728167.1, read on the forward strand.
GGGTAATGTTAACTAGATTAAAACATTTAATCATTAGGGACATAAACACTACTACATACTATATAAGAATAGTAATTCATCAGAATAAGTCATCAAATCCACCCTCTGTGATACTTGTACAATTTTCAGAACCTGAAATTTTAGTCACTGAAATGTCTTGAACTAGAATCTATAAAGAATTAGAATTAAAGGGAGATCCATTCCCAGTTTCTAAAGATAGGGTTGGAAAAGTGAACTCAGAGTTGGTGGATGAGTTGTCAGAGCTAGCATAACTAACATCAAATTAAAGATTGGGTTCGAAAAGTGAACTCAGAGTTGGATGATCTGTTGTCAGATGCTATGAACGCATTGATGGATATGTATAGAAACATGATGGCCCTAAAAAATGTTTTCATGTTTCTATGGTTTTTAAAATTAATGTTTTCATAAGTAACACCAGTGATAGATCATGTGAATGAATTTAATATGTTCTGTGGGTAGATTTAATCAGCAAAGGTTACTTTTTTTAGTAATTCTTGTGGAAAAATAGATGTTTTGTTCAATGATATTATGAATTTGATACTCATTGAATAAATAAAGAAAAGGGAATTTCAATATCCAATTTATAGTTCCATTAATAATAATGTAAGGGGAAGGTAACCCCATTAGAAAAAAGTCTACGAGAAGAAACCAATGAAATAAAAACCTCATGTGTGGAGTCAAATTCTGTTGGCTGGTCACTGTACCATATTTTTTAAATATTGAAGGAATGGAAATATCAAGATGTAATGAAATAATCATAAGGATAAAACCACAAATGATTCAATGTAAAATAGTTTAGATTCTATTTAAATAACGGAAGTTACCAAGTTCTATTTACTGAGTGTGAAAACTCTAGTATAATATTGGGTGACTGATTCCATATATTCTTATTAATCCATTGGTGATCAAAAATACATGGTTAATTATGTATCAAGGATGTTTTGAAGAGCCCATCTGGTGAATGGTGAATCCCTAGAAGTTATTGGAAAAGGATAACTGATCATATAAATAAATAATGGATGATTATTAAAGTTAATGGAAGCTTAAAACATCCATGATTTTTGAATAAATATAATTTTAATTTGGAAACATAATTATGTAGTCATTAGGACTAGTTTTGAAAATAGGGTAAATAAATTTACTAATGGATCAATGACTGTTGTACAAGTAGTAAATGATGGAACTCTCTACTTCACTAGAAATTTAACTGGAGGGGAACTTTTTATAAGTATTACTTTGATGATCTATTTTTTTTACTATTGGTTTAATCACCTTAATGAAAAGAATTTAATGGTTCTATAGGATAACATAATAATAAATCTTGATCATAAATAAATTGTAAAGTGTGAATGTTCTGTGTTAGGAAAGAAGAGAAAAGTTTTTTTTCAACTTAGATTTTCAGAATCATAGAAACCAAAAGTTGGAGTTTGTCTATGAAGATGTTTGGGGACCTAACCCTATAAAATAATATGGTGTTTGAATTTAATTAATTAATTTCATTGATGATGCTACTAGAAAGTTAAGGATTTTTTTAGAATAAAAAATTTGATGTATTTCTGTTTACTTCATGGAATGCTTTTCCATAATGGGACTACAATCAAAAGATGAATTATTTCCTAATAGACAACGGAGGTGGGTATAGTGGACTCAATTTCTAAATTTTTTTATCATGAATGAGACAAACTTGAATCAAAATATAAAATGCGTTTCTTCCTTTGATATGATTATAATGATTTTGGATATCATTTTTGGGATGATGAATAAAAAAATCCTCAAAAGGAGACATATTTTCTTAAATGAAATAGTTTTGTTTAATGATTATAACTTTATTGGGAATGATATTAATTAAGAAACCATAGTTAAATCCCATGTTGATCATATTAAGGTTGCTAGAAGTTAATAAATTCCAAATAACTCAGATTCCAGTGGTGAAGGAACTTGAATTTTAAAAATTAAAACCATTATTTGTTCATCAAAAGAGTTTATGTGCAGCTAAATCATGGATGGGAGCAGTGAAAGTACATGTTCAACATTCAAATAATATAAATTCATGTACATGTAGGAATAACTAAGTCGATTAGTTTAGAAAATATGATTCAGTTGATGAGATCAACCCAAATTAGGAGACTGGTCAAAGGTATGGGGTTTAAATGAATTATATACTTCTATTGAATGAATAGAAACATGAAAATCCAAATTAATCTATGATTTTTTTATTCAAATTAGTGTAATATTCCATGAATAAAGAGATGGATTCTTTTAAGTTAAAAAAATCAAATATGGTTGAACTTTAAGTGGGTAAAAAGGAACTCGAAAATAAGTGGGTTTATTAAATTAATTAATAGAATGATGTTTATAAATGATAAAAATTATGGATGGTAATAATGTGTTATTAGTATAATGAAAAAGTTTATTTTTTGGAAATTTTCTCACTAAATATAGGCATTATATCATCTAAACAATTCTAAGCATGGTAGAATTGGAAAATATGCTTCTAGATTTGGTGGACATCAAGATAACTTTGCTTCATAGTGAGTTAAAGGAATAAATCAACATGAAACAACCAATATGATTACTAGCAATTGGGATCCATGACTTGGTTTGTATATTGTATAAAATCTTGTATAGAATAAATCAAGTACCGTGATAGTGGAATCATAAATTTGAATCATTTATCACTGATGAAGGCTTTGATAGTTGCAATAGAAATAATTACTTCTACTGAAATAAATGGGATAATGGTACCTTCATAAATTTCATATTGTATTTCAATTACATGTTTCCTACTTGGAATAGATTATTGAATTATTTAGAAATCTATGGATAATTTTTTGGAGGTTTTGAGATGAAAAATCCCAAGAAATTCGAGAAGATATTGTGGATAAGTATAGAAATTGATAATAAGAATGTAGATTTAGTAATAACCCAGAAGGAGTATATCAATAGGATCATCAAAAGGTTGGGCATGAATAGATGAGAAACAGTGACTACCCATCTTGCATGCCACTTCAACTTGACCAAGGCATAAGAACTCACAATGGAAGAAGAGTGCCAATACATGGAGAAAGTTCTATATTCCTCAGGTGTTGGAATTTTAATGTATACAATGATATCTACTCAATAATATATTGTTCTTATAGTGGTATTTGTTATCATATTCATGTAAAACCATGTAAAGGGACATTGGGATGTCATTATATAGAAAACCAACCTATTTATACGTGTCTATTACATAATTTTTAAGATAAATAACATAATAATACATTCAAGGATCTAAATTTTTAGTATCATAGGAAAATTAGGTTCATAAAACACTTGTACATAATATAAAAACATTATTTAGAAACTGGGAATGGATGGAGGGGGTAAGGGGTGCAGGGGGGGATATGCAGGCTAGGGGGTTGGGTGGAGGGGGAAGGGGGCAGGATGGAGGGGGGCACGGGCAGGGTGGAGGGGGGCAGGGGGCAGGGGGGAGGGTGCAGGGGGGAAGGGGGTAGGGGGTGCATGGAGGGTGCAGAGGGGATGTGCAGGCTAGAGGGCTGGGTGGAGGGGGTCAGGGGGTAGGGGCAGGGGGCAGGGTGCATGGTGGAGGGGGTAGGGGAAGGGGTAGGAGGGAGGGTGGAGGGGGGCAGGGGCAGGGGGCAGGGGGCAGAGGGTAGGGGGAGGGTGGAGGGGTGCATGGGGGGCAGGGTGGAGGGGGGAAGGGGGTAGGGGGCGGGGGGAAGGGTGGAGGGAGGCAGGGGGTAGGGGCAGGGGGCAGAGGGGAGGGTGGAGGGGTGCAGGGGGGTAGGGTGGAGGGGTGAAGGGGGGTAGGGTGGAGGGGCATAGGGGGCAGGGGGCAGGGGACAGGGGGCAGGGGGAGGTCTGCAGAGCAGGTGACAGGTTAACGACGCCAATTTTACCATCTATAAGACTAATCTATTTGACAATGTACTCTTAAGGAAATGTACTCTTAATGCGCCCTACTGCTCGAAGGTAACATTTTGGCATGTTCATTTATTTCTTATTACCATAATACAACTGTAATGTTGAGAGGTGTATTTTCTCATTATTTATTCCTATCACTATCCTTATTGAAATTCATGATAAATATGTAAATACCATTATCTGTATTAAAAACTTTGTTATTCCATATTTCATTTTTATTATTTGTTTGTGGTTTGTGATTAAACAGTTCATTCATTATTCTTATTTGTCTGGTATTAGACCAATAATTCATGGCTTTGACATTTGTTCTTTATGAACTCTTATATACATGACTCTGCTTCTGTGTTATATCTCATTAAACATTTTGGTTTAGGTTGATTATTGTATAAGAACTGTCACTTAAGTAGTCTGGTTGATGCTAAGTGGGTGTATACCAGGAAGGGCTACTGAGAGGTCTTAATGGACATCATATTGAATTCACTCAAGTTGAAGTTCAAGGGGAACTACAATAAACACTCAATAGTAATCCAAAAAAATAAGAAACACCAAAAATCCGACCCATATGCACCCAAAACATATTACCAACCTTAGTATAAATCACAAACCAACCAGCACCATGCACCATGTAAGTTTATCCTGTACAAAACCATGTAGAAAATCCAAATAGCAACACCCCCAGCTGAAACCCATCTTCAAAGGTCCTATAATTCCAAACACAAACATGAAACTCACAAAATCACCTCCTAAATCCTCCACAAGAAACCTATAACCCCATTATGAGAATCTCCGTAAGTCTCTATTGGATAAACCTAGCATCTCCTGGACTCAACCTTAAGAAGCATCCAAAGTAGGAAGGCTACTCTCCAGGGGGGTCCAGCAGGGGGAAGCTGTTCAAGGGGGACCAGTAGGAGGAGGGGGAAGCTGTTCAGGGGGGTCCAGCAGGGGGGTTCTGTCCAGGGGAGCTACTGTCAAGGGGGGTCCAGGGGGGGATACTGTCCAGGGGGTCCAAAAGGGGGGGGGGGTCTGTCCAGGGGGGCTGCTATCCAGGGGCTCTGAAGGAGAGGGCTATTGTCCAGGGGGGTCCAGTAGGGGGGGGGGGGGGTTCGGTCCATGGGGGCTGCTGTCCCGGGGGTCTGGAGGGGAGGACTGCTGTCCATGGGGTCCAGGAGGGGGGGAGGGGGCTGCTGTCCAGGGGGGTCCAGCAGTGGGGGGGGCTGCTGTTCAGGGGGTCCAGCAGGGGGGATGCTGTCCAGGGGGGTCCAGCAGGGGGGCTCCTATCTAGGGGGTCCAGCAGGGGGGGGGGGGGTTCTGTCCAGGGGGCTGTTGTTGAGCGTGGTCTGGAGGGGAGGGCTGCTGTCCAGGGGGGTCCAGCAGGGGGGACTGCTATACAGGGGAGTCCAACAGGGAGGGGGGGGGGGGCTGTTGTCCAAGTAGGTCCAACAGGGGGTGCACTATTCTTGTTTATTGAGTTATATTGTTTGTGAATATTATAATATTTTTTGTTTTACCATAATTTTAGGGGATGAGAAATACTTTGTTCTACCTTGTGTTGTAGGTACTTTTGAGATGGTTCCAGAATTCTTTGATAGTCTGTATTATAGGGAGACTCATGTAAGTGAAGTTATGTGTTTTTTTATATTTGGATTTGTTTAATTCTTATTATGTAACTATATTTCGTGTATAATTTAATTTGGAGGGGACTGGCAGGGAGGGAAGGGGGGAAACTGGCAGGGGTAGGGGACTGGCAGGGGGTGAAAGTGGGGGAAAGTAGGGGGGTGGAAGTGGGGGCTGGCAGGGGCCGGGGGGATAGGTGGGGGGACTGGGGGGGGTGCCCATGTTCCGTGGGGGGGGGTCCGGGGTCTTTCCAGGAGGGTGGGGGTGGCTGTCCAGGGGAGTGGATGTCTGGGCTGTCCAGGGGGATCTGTCCAGGGTCTGGGGGGTGTCCAGGGTATTGGAGGGGGGGGTATGGGGGGTGTCCATGTTCTGGGGGGGGGGGGTTCCAGGGTCTTCCCAGGAGAGTGGGGGTGGCTGTCCAGGGGAGTGGAGTTTTGGGCTGTCCAGAGGGATCTGTCCAGGGTCTGGGGGGTGTCCCGGGTTTGGGGGTGTCAAGGGTCTGTCCGGGGGGTGTCCAGGGTCTGTTCGGGGGGTGTCCAAGGTCTGTCCGGGGGGTGTCTAGGGTCTTTCCGGAGGGGTGTCCAAGGTTGGGGGGTGTCCAGGGTCTGGGGGGTGTCTAGGGTCTGTCTGGGGGGGGGGGGGGGGGTCTAGGGTATGTCCAAGAGGGGGGCTTTGCAGGCGGGTTGTCTAGGGGGAGGGGGCTGTCTAGGGGAGGGGAGTTTATGTAGGGTGGGGGTGTCTAGTGTCCAAGAGGGAGGAATTTGCAGGGGGGGGTCTGTCCTTGGGTGGGTGTCCAGTAAGGGTGGGGTGCAATGGGTTTCCAGCAGGGGGGCTGCTGTCCGGGTGGGGTTGTCCTGGGGGGGGTGTCCAGGAGGGGGGGGGGGGTGTCCGGGGGGGGGGGGGGGGGGTTTGTCCAGGGGGTGAGTGCGGTCTATCCAGGGTGGGAAGGGGGGATGAAGAAGGAGGGGTGCATGTGGGGATTTAAGGTGTAGGTGGGGTGCAAGGGGGAGAGTGGGGGGATTTACAGGGGCGGTGGGGAGGATGCAAGGGGCCAGCACCGGCTGAACGGTTCTGGTTTTTTTACGAAATGGGTAGGCCTATAGCCACGGTTTTAAACCGTCACTATAGGTCTACAGCCACGGTTCCTAACCGTGGATATATGTCTATAGCCACAGTTGCAACTGTGGCTATAGGAGATGAGTGATTTTATCCAATGCCACGGGTTGAAAACCATGGCTTTAGGGTTGTTTCCACGGTTGGAACTGTGGCTATAGGGCTATAGCCGTGGTTCAAACTGTGTCTAAAGGGCTATATCCACTGTTGGGAATCGTGGATATAGTTTTTACCCTATATCCATGACAATACTAGCCACGTTTATGGGAACCATGGATATAACCTATAGCCACAGTTTTTGGGCCTATAGCCAGGGTTTAAAACTGTGGCTATAGCCGAATTTTGTAGTAGTGAAAATCTAAATCAACTAGGATTTTTCAAGAAATTATAGTCACAAATTAATTAAAATCAAAACAAATTGCATTCAACACTCCCAAAACATAATAGTCATAATAATTTTACACCACCAACAAAAAACCCATATAAATTAAGAAAAAAATCAACAAAATCCCCTTTTATTCCAACTAATAATGTATACCACACAACAACTACAACATGACCAATATTGAAAGAATTTTAGTAATATTTTTTTATAATATAACAAAACTGTCATCACATCATTACTAGATTACATCAAAATATTATCTCACATTAAATTTATTTCATTTGAACATTGGTATTGAATTAATTTAGCACCCCAAAAATACCTATCTATTTTAAATTAATGAAAACCATATCATTTTGAAAACATCTATTTCACAATATCTATTTAAAAGGAAAACCTTCATAAACATTATATGAAACCATTTTAAAAAAATACACCCATATAAAATGAAATAAAATTATTTTAAAAACCCATCATTCTCTTTATTTATTTAGAGAAAAATATTCCAAACAAAAATCCCATTATTTGAAAATTCAACTAAACATTATCAAATCAAACTCAAACAATTTGAACATATTATTACATACTGAGGTAAGTGTTTTCAAAACCATTATCTTCTGATCTAAAATAATTTACACAACATGTTATTAACATTTAATCATTCCAAATAACATATATTTTTTTAATAAATACTAATCTTATAATGTATAATATTATATCATCAATAGTACTTACATTATTTCATTTCACTTAAAATGTTTAATATTTCTGTATGATTTCTCAAAAATAAATATAATAATTTATAAGAATCACACAATCCTAATAGTCATTTTCATGAAATTATTTCTTATAAACTATGTTTCATAGAATATTAAACAATCTTTATTAATAACTCACTTATCATGGAAATGAAAATATCATGTTATATAATCATTATGAAATTAATTTAATCAAGATTATAATAACCCATAATAATTACAGAATATATTTTACTAAAAAAATTATATCATGTATAACATATAACATGCATGAAATCATTTAATAAATAATTTAACTTAACACTAGAAAAGTCATCAATCATTGATAGTGCACCTATGAAAATACATAATTCTCACATTATTGTTATTTTTATGATAATCTCAAAAATTTTAAGGATATCATTTTTTATTAATCATTTTTAATTAATGAATTTTATTTAATTTATGATATACTATTTAATTTTCCCTTAAATAACATAAAAAATTAACACAATTATAAATAACACATGTACAAATGAGTATTGGAAAAATAAACCCTACCATAAATAAAATAAACATTTTATATATTTCTAATAGAAATATCTTAGAAATTATTCACTTCAAATTCATAAGTAAAAAAATGATGATGTGTATACCTTTTATTAATCATGAACCTAAAATTAGTATAATCCCATTTCAATTTTTTAGTATGATTAAGGTGCTCACATCAAATCCGAGGGTCCATGTTTTTCATCATAATTGATCTTCCTTTCTTAAATATCATAGAAATATTGTTTAATACATATCCTATACTAAACTAAAAATATTATCTCTTAATAAGATGACTACTATCCACCCTAACTCTTGGAAAATATTAAATATGACCCTATTATAGCCTTATCCCACTATAATCCCTCATGGGGAGGTAACATAGATGAGTATGACCCCAAATCAATACCTTCATCATGCCAAAAGTTAGAAATGAGAACCGAGGGCATAAAACACACATAAAGTGTGGACATAGACAAAAAATATTTATAATGATTAAAAACTCACCAAAAAACTCCAAATCAGTATAAAATAAAATCCATGTACCCATAAAATGACTGTAAAAATATACAAAACAAAACATCTCTATGAAAAAATGACTCTTATAAAAGTTACTCCAACTCCCATAATCTCCATATCATGATCTATTAATTTCCATCCTAATTACTATATTAACCATGCAACTATATAATAAGAGTACAATGATTTAGGGGTGATTTTATAAGTGTATATAGTAGGCCCCTTCTCAAAAATACTCTTCCAAATGTGCATTCAAGATATTAAAGCCTCAATAAATAAACATTGAAATAAAATCATTACATATCTTGTTCAATTTACATTCCAGTATCACCAAGGACCGCTCACCAAATCCATACACATGTATAATAATATAATATTCATGTAAATATATTTAAAGGTACACTTCACAGACTTTAACACTTAACTAGCCCCCCTCATGCACCAATGTCTTATGTTATGGCATTATCATCCCTTATCTATCCATATACCACACCAACATAACCTCATCGTAGAAATAACAACAACAACACAAACAAAAACATAGACATCACACATTAACCACTTACCAAGTACTAAAATCACAGACCAAAAACTATAATTGTATATCACATCACTACCACCTCATCATATCACCACCATATCATCACATCCAAAAACCCATACCATAACAACATATACCAATGACTAGATATCATAAAATCATGTTATAAATATATATCCACATTATATCTTCATGAAATTTTGGTTTAAAAGGTTGTCATCCATATATATTGTATATATCCTGGATATCAAGGGAACACTAAAAACCCATGACTATATATTGATATTTTTCATGGTACCTGAAATGAGTGAGGGTGTGTTCGAAATAAGAATAAGTGAAAAGAATATATTAAATAAACACACAAGGTTAATGAAGGGTAATATTACTTTGAAACTTCTATAAATATATAACATATTTCCAAAACATCACTACAACATAATAGTAACTACTTCCACCAATATATAAAAAAACATAATACGATACCATCTATATAGGGAAACAAAAAAATTTATTTTAAATTCTTTAATATTCACCATTCATAAAAAATTAATTTATTATTTTATATAATTATATTAATCATAACCCATTTCACAAAAAAATTATACCACTATAGACACATAAGTTTCCATAAACTCAACCACATACAGCCAATAAATTAACTTTACAAAAAAACCCAGCATATATTCATTTTATTTCTCATTATTAAAATAATATTAGTGATTTGAAAACAAAAATATTTTCATTAAAAACATTAATTTCATAACAAATTATTTTTAATTAAACCACTACCATTAACACATAAAATAAAATTTATAATAAATCAATATATTATTAATGCAACACTAATTCAAGATTATTCAACCTTCAATTTTATTTAACTCGCCCCATATTCATTTCACATTAATTTGATTCATTAATAACTTATAAATAATTAACCATGAAAATTCTAGAAATTTATCACCCACTCTATTTCCACTTATCTTTATTCTTGTTTTAGTTATTACATATTAGTTAAAACCTCATTTGATTTATTAAAACATTTTATAAACACAAAATTTTTTTTATAATCAATATTTCACCACCTCAACACAACCCACTCCCATTGCACCTATAAATTCTATCATTATCTAATTAAAATAGTTTTCCAGGGAAATAATCACACACTAACCATGTCAAACCATGCCAACAACACATATCATCATCTATACCACCACCACAACATGAACTGCATGATCCTAAGTTGTTCATAACAATGCACCACCATAATAAATCATATAATCATCATTACCTTTACCAAAAAAATGCACCTAAAAAATACACCACTTTTATACCATTTCATCAATATAATCATATTAGAAAACAAATAATTTATATTATCATTATTCACTATTTAGTTATTAATTAATTATTCACATATTAATAATATAAATATTTATAGATGTTATTTATTTCATCAAAAATTTGTAAAAAAATATAACATTCACAAAACAAAACCAAAATAATACTTAAATAACATCATGTAAATATTGAATAAATACATGAGAATCACATTCCCTTATCAATTACATCAATAATAATAATTATCTTTAATGGGTTGATATAACCACATTACTAAAATAAAAAAATTATGATCAAACTTTCACAATAATAATCTAATAAAATATAGATTTACTGAATACCATTTATCAAACTAAATCTTAAACAATCAAAAATATGATGATGTGAAGATGTTTATTCGCAAACACCACTAAAATCATAAAAAAACCCACCAAACATTTTCATATCAAACTTACATTAAAAACTAAATAAACTCTAGAAAAAATAAATACAAACACCTTCCATAAAATCCTTAGGAAATGATATACAAGAGATGAAAGAAGAAACAAGATATAAATACCTCAATTAATGGGAATTTAACATCATGGGAGAGTAGAAATCGAACACAAAAAATTAATGTTTTTTATATTTTTGGGAAAATCACATCATTCACCAATGGTTGAGAGGAAATAATAAAAACTTAAAATAATATGAAAAACAAACAATTTTATTTTAAAATAGAAAACATCAAAACCATTGTCTAACACCTACAGTAACACTGCAACAAGTACATCCCAATCTTATTCCCAAAAACAATAAGTCAATTCATCTTCATAACATACACATAAATATTAATAAATGACCAAAAAATCATCAATAGCGATTTATGTTGCAACTTAATAATCAATTTCATTCCAAAACGGTTAATCCATTGATATTAATAATGAATTATTCCCCTCTCTCCAAATCTAAATTTAATTTTCTTAAATTCAAAAAATACAAGACATCATTACATGATTATGATAAGAATTCTAATGTAACACATCAAATTATGTAAACCTAAGAAATCATGAATAGGTGATTTCTACACAATATAATTCATCATACCATAATATAAAAAATCATACTATAATTTTTAGGATATAACTGTCAGAGGAAAATATTATCTTATAGTACTTTGGGACAAAAATAAATTCTTAAAAGAATAATCCCAAGATAGATTTTGTTTTCATCTAAAGTCACATGCCAAACTCTAATTCACCTCTAATACTCACCTTTAAACCCACTTCAAAAAATTTCAACACAAAATAAAAAAATATAGAGGTATAAGAGAATTTATATCTTTGTAATCATCATACCAAACACATTACCATCATAATCATACCATTTGTAAGATACCTTGATGTCAAGGAACTCATACTATTAGGATCTCAATATAATATAATATGTTAACTAGTTTACATGAATATCTAATAAACAAGGTCAAACAGAGCTTAAGAACATATAAGAAACCTGGTAAACATGTCCACTTGATAATCTAACAAACCAAAATTAGAAATACTACAGGACTATCTATTAAATCAGTTGATGTAGTGTACATAACTATCAAATATGCTTGGTCAAATATTTTACATGACTATCCCAGACTTCATCACAAAAAAACTCATCATATATATTGACACCTATAGGGGAACTATACATATATCATTGTGACAAGAAGAAAACATCATCACCATAATGAATATCTTGGTTAATTAAAATCTCTAGTATAATCAGTTATAATAATAAATGTTTTCAATAACACTAAAACTAGTATTTCTCCAAAATAAACTATCTATACACAATTACATATAAAACCATTAGATAGTATCCAACTTATCAAATAAACACACTATACAAACACTACCACTATATGGTATAAAATAAATTGTAAACAAAAATATCAATCTATTTGTGGTCACATCATAAGACAATACATATGAATAAAGTAAATTCTAAACCATGTTATACTATAATTTAATTGAATAAATAAATCAAATCTAATTTACTAATATATGATACCCATTACAATACCACAACAGGATCACATTAACCATGTCAAATTCCACATAGTTATTTCTTAACCATAACACTCACCATCGATTTCTCACTATTCACTATCCTGAAAAATATCATTAAACCCACATATCATGCTGATTAAATGATCAATATAAGTCATCCTAATAATTCCATTGATCACGAATCTCAATGAAGGATTATTTCTTTATCAATGAAATGAAGGAATTCATTATGTTCTATACTTTCATGCTCTTATATAAGACATATTTTATAAAATTATAATATATAGAAGCTTTAAATCCCTCGATAGAGGAAATATTTACATTTTATTAATGAAAAAAAGAAAGGTTCATTCTTAATTCTTGTTAGAATGGGTCCCCAAAATTATTGATTTTAAATATTATAAATTATCATAAAGTCCCCATGAATTATTTTTTTGACTTTAAATATATTATCTTCTTAATATATGGGAGTAAATAATTAAAATAATTTATTTTTATCATATTTTGAAAACCAGTAAAAAACAGTTATTTTTCACTATATATATATATATATGATATTAAAAATGAAAATTTTTTATTTATTCTGACGTGAATGGAGCAGCATAACCCCATCCTCACAGAGAACTATATTATAACTCTCTTCTAATTATCTAATTTATTTATTGTTTTCATTAATTTAAAAATATTTATCTCCTTTTTCTTAAAGAAATATTAGTCACTACTCATCATGTCACATTGTACCACTCCTATAGTGTACCAAATCCCTTAACTTTCTCATGTACTTCTTAATCACTTGGAATCGCTGTATATTAGACCTTACTAATCCTTTCCTAAAACGTCATCAAACCTACCTTTCACTGACCCTTATCCCATTATAGAACATAATGACTCATTGTTGACATCCTCTTATAGTATAAGTTGTGTTAAATATAACCTACACTCAGACTCTCATGCTCTTCATTCAATCAAAACCCTAACAATTTTTTTTACTATATAAAACATTATCTCTGTAATATGAATATCACCACCATTACCACAAGAACATCAACTTACATCATCGATGGATTTGTAATTTTACAAAAAAAGAATCTCCACTAGTAAATCAATCATTTTTATTATATATTAAACCATTTTTTGAAACCATAATATCTTATTAAAATCTTTAATACATTAAAAAAAATATAAACAACTAAAGAATTAATGGTTTATATTTATAACATTTTCATTTTCCAATAAGCTCTAGTTGTAGTAATTATAAAATAATTTTGGATAATTGGCGGTCTATTTTTATAGTAGCTCTAATGGATGAAATATACACAGTTATGGATAACATTTCATTTCCAAAAAATGATTAATTCATGGTGGTTATCACTTAAGTAGCCACATTATTCATATTAAAATAAGAATTTATAAGATAATTTATCTTATAGTAAAATGAAATTCTAACATTACTAAACACAGTTCTATTTTGTTTTGATATTTATAATATAGTTTTTCATAATGACTAGAATTTATTGAACAAGGTTGAAAAGAATTATTATAAATTCTTACCATTGAAATACCACCATAATATCTAGATAATACATTAAAATATCTTCATAAATTAACATACAACTTTGTGGTTAAATTATATAATAAATATTTATAGATGCACTATCATGAGATGAGCTTGAAATCCATAATCATCTTATGTTGGTATTAAATAACACACTAAATCCCATAAAATACTAAATGAAAAGAATTCTAATTTGATGTCCCATTTTAAATATAAATTAATTAGTCTCCAAAATTAAATAATTTTTGTGAATCATTAAATACTTTAAAAAAATGAGTATAAATAAATCACTAAAAACACAAACTTTTTTTATCTGTGTTCATCAACTAAATAGATAAAAATAATACGTTTTGAGTATAATAGATACCTAAAGAATCTTATTAGGGGTTACTAATCAGATAAAAATTATAATAAAACTCAATATTAAAATTAATAAAACTCATTTATAAAAATTATGAACTCTAAAGTAAATTTTTTTATCTAATATAATAGATACACATTTGAAGTTCCCAGTATATTATGATTGAATTTTTTGTCAAAGAGAATTTAAATATATCAGTCTTTGAGTTTTGTTTGATGGAGGATGAATACAAAAAATAAAGACCTTCAAGAGGCTTCAAAAAAATAGTGTCATAAATATTGAAGATATAGATGGTGAAATGGATACTAAATTGTTTGTAATCCTGTGATTAGTAAAGAGATTGAAGGAAGTCAAGTGTTATGGGTAGAAATAGTAGTAGTATATAGAATCTAACCATTAATTATTTACCATAAAGGACACTATATAAAATGTATAAAATCGATTGGATGAAGTATGGGGTTGATTTAGATTGAATCAAGAATTTCAGTGGTAGTGAGGTACTTTAAATTTTATAAATTGAGTAATTACTAGATGTAAGAGATTAAAAATAAGTTTAAAGGGATTATGAAATATTAATATATTTTCTAAAGTCATTTGATGTATTTACAGTGATTTAATAATTTCTTGAGAAGATTATAAATGGTTACTAGATAATTTGAAGGAATTTTGTAAT
The DNA here is from genome assembly GCA_963277665.1 of Viscum album. Taxonomy (NCBI): domain Eukaryota; kingdom Viridiplantae; phylum Streptophyta; class Magnoliopsida; order Santalales; family Viscaceae; genus Viscum; species Viscum album. The sequence continues at coordinate 120,712,966 of OY728167.1, forward strand.
TAACTGATATTATATGTTTGATGTTATTTGGAGAAGTTATATAAATTCACAAAAGAATTTAATTTTAAGAATATTATAGAAGTTAAATGAATATATATGATGTTACTAGTAAATCAGAACTTAATTAACATAAAATGAATATATGTTCCTCTATTTATATGTTTTTGTATTAAAAAAATTGGAAATATTTCTAATTCATTTATTATATGTAATAAGAAAAACATTTTATTTTTGAAAAAAATTTATCTATAAAATATGTATATATATGTTTCCCTTATATGTTAGATGAACCAAAATATGGATAATTATGCGATATATAAGATTTTTATGACATGTATGATGCACATTAGAGTTAATATAGTGAATGGGAAAATTAAATCATCTTATGTATTAAATATAAGATGTTGTTTTGAGGTGTTTTTTAGATTTTTGTAAATGGAATATTCTTACATATAAAGAAGGAAATGGGATTCTAACACTATTAATACATATGTTGATGTTCATTTTACATAAGTTTTTATACTTATTGAAATGTGATATTTAAAAATATTGAGATTTCTATATTGAATTATGATGTGGGAAATTATATCAGTCATTGATTTAGCTCTTTTTAGGGATAAAAATATCATGATGATTTGTTAAGACATGATTAAAGATTCGATTTGAAAAGATGGAATAAGGGGTGATCATTGTTTTGTTTATCTGAGAATATTACATATGAAAATTTGAACTTAAATATTAGTGATAAAAGAAAAAGGAGTTCACTGAAAATAAATTGGATTATCCTAGAACTATTAATCACTATGTTAGAATATAACAAAATTAATTGTGATGCTAAATGAGTATGAAAAATTATATACATGATTGTAATGAATAAGATCAAGCTGAGACAATGTCATAGAATTAAAAGGAGAGATAAATTTGATTCGGTAATATCAAATGTAGTTTCCCTATGATGAGGTGTTCCACACCATAATATATGTACTATTGTATGATATTTATATATAAACGAATGTCATTGAATTGTGTATTTTTTTTAATGTTTATATTATAATAAATACTAATAGTTTCTGAAAAACAAATGGACTTTTGATCGGTAATTAAATAGGATTCATAGATGGATGTATTCTTGAATGTTTAATTAACTAGGTTTTAAATGAAGTAATGTTATCGGTGTATTATCGGAATTTCATGGTGGATAATATGCTAAGAAAAATAAAACATTTCATGATCGTGGGAACACATGCTTGTAAAAATATTGAGAAAAATATAATGAGATCTCAACATTGAAAAATTAAATAATATTTTATAAATTATATATATATATAACATATTTTAATATTTGAGGATGAAAAGGTTGAGTGGAATAGATTTTAATGTATGAAAACCTCTCGGTGAGATGAGAAGAGAACCTGAAACCTATCTCAAGAAGAAAAATTTGCTGGGTATCGATGAATAAGAATAATTTGACCTAATTATGTTTATTAAATCCTAATATTAGAAGAAAAATGAAAAGATAATAAGTTAAAAAAGTGATTATCTATATTATATAAGATATAAATAATGATAAATAATAAATGAAAATAATATTTATTCAACAATGACATTAAAATTGTATAATAAATCAATTATTTATAGATGGAGACCTTGAAGATTTCTTGAGAGTCCAATGATCAGAACTTGAATGATTTGAGATAAATGATTTTTATAGAGACTGAGTTTCATGTTTCTAAACATGAAGATCTATAGGATGTTAAATACTGTTATTGATAAGAAGCAAAGCATATCTTGTTGATGTCATGACATCCAATGATTAGTGGGGATTTTCATCAAATTGTTTGGAGGAATCTTGTAATACCAGTCATAAAAACTCTAGTGTAATAGGATGATGTATGTTTTGTGAGATGATGTAAATTTTAACGGGATAGTGTTTTTTTATGGTGGGGGATACATAGTAGTTATATGATGATTATTCCTTACTCAATGTAATTTATGATTTACTATAGTGGAAAATTTGTGACTCGGTGTGAACAACTGATCAAAATAATGAGTAGGTTTCCCATGATGGGGAAGAACCTTATAAAAAACAATGTGCCTCAACTTATTTATATTCAAAACTACTTTATATGTTTTTGATTCTGAAAATTTAAAAATATATATGATTATCTTAATCAACAGCATAGGTTTAGATACTACAATAGGTAAAAAATAATAAGAATATTTATAATTTTTATAATGATTAGGTACACCTAAATCACCCCACTTATCTGGTTTTTTCATAACCATTCTTGGGGAATATCAGTATCATATAACAAGGACCCCTATTGTTGGGTTGAAATTTTTTTACTAGATAATTTTATAAAAATTATATGATGTATAGATTTGAAACATTTTTAAAATATCCTTAGATATAAAATTTAGTTCCATCAATTTTAAAGCTATAATGGATGTTTCAGCTAATACTTTGGAAAAAATGAAAAGACATATTCCATTAATCTATGTAAGAAAAAAATATATGAAAGGGGATAAAATAAAATATGAATGTAATCAAAGTGGTTGTTTTATCTGTATCATCTTAGTATGATTCTAATTATGACATAAGTATAAGTTTTGATGAATACGGGTTTAATTAATCACTCATTATTTTCTATTCTAAACACATGGATTATTTAAATAAATTTATCATTGAGGTTTTTAGTCATATATTTTTATATATCAAGGGACTATAAGTTGAAATTTCATGTCTTGAACATGGAAGGAATGCTATAGAAGATGCTTTGGTTGAAAAACTGAGCATATCTAAAAAAATCAAAAAAAAAATCTTTAAGTTGAGGTTGAATTATTCTTTATTTAGAATGAATTACATTATCTAGATGATGAATAATTTCAATGTAATATTTTTGAGAAGGTTTTATTTTTTAATATTACTACCTAAGTGATCCATACATTGGAGAAACTACATTATGTATATAATATTATCAAGGATGCAAATATAGAAGTTAATATAAAGAGAATAAAATAGATTGATAATTCTCTAATAGAGGAATATTAAATGAATGAAGATTATATTATATTACTGAAAATATAATATGAAGAAATTTTGAACACACATCAATACATGAAGTATATTTTTTTCTAGAATTTCATGGGTTAGATATAAAGTTGAGAAATCTAGAACACATCCAATAAAAATAATCATAAGTTAATAAAAGAATAATTGAAAACTAAAAAGTTTATAAAATGATTATTTATTCTGAGAAGGAGATAATTGATGTGAAAATGATCTTTATATCCTCTTGGGATCCATATACCATATTTTCTTCAAATAAGGTTACCCATTGTCAGAATGAATCTATTTTTATTAATGTTGTTTTAATGGACAATGTATGCCCTATGTCCGAAACATGAAAATTGTGGGTAGTAAAAACATTTAAGGGATCCAAAAACTCATCAGTGGATATAGTCATGTATAAGAAGTGAAAATACCCTAAAATAAAAACAAATTGGTGAATATATCTAAATATATCAAGGATTGCAAGCTGTAAAATCTAACCAGACTTTATTTATAGTAAAATGAAGGAGATTTATTTTCTACACCTGGAGCTATTTTAGGTTTGGGTATAATTCCATTGATTTAAAGCATAAAAATTAAATATATAGAATTAATAATATTCTTGAATTTATGAACAATAAATACAAAATTTAGAAATGAATCAATATATAGAATCATACTTCACTGAAATAGAGAAATAATTCCACTAGAAATAAATTTGATTGCATTGAAAATTTATTTGACTACTATAATAAAAGTGGTCACAATTATAATAAGTACTAGTATTTACCATCTATGCACACCTCAAATATTTATGTGAAGATAAGACTATAATAGATAAATAATTAGGTGATGAATGAATTCAAGTATTAATTATGGACAAAACAAATAAAATAGTTGATAAAACCACTCCCAATATATTAGTGAGTAAATCTGTAAAGGATATATAAATAAAAAGAGCATGATTCTATTTTTGTATAAATGAAAACACCTTAGACTACTATTAATTTCAATGAAAATTAGATCTAAAAGGAGTATGGTATAACCCCTTATGGAATCAATCCATGAATGGAATATCAGGATTGAATAAGTGGAATACATCCTTAGTAATGAGTTTGATGGGATGAATAATAATGGAAAACTAGAAGCTGTTTAAAATTTATATGGAAGTTTAAGTAGGATGGAAACATTTCCATTAACTCTATGAATTTATTTCCTAGATATAATAAATTATTAGAAGATAAAATTAAATCCCCAGTGACCTCAAGAACCTAGATTTCAACTATAAATAAGGATCCTTGTAGCACCCCTGGTTTGAGGTATGTAACCTCTTTTTATGCATTTTTATGTGTTTAAAGTGAATATGATGTGTTGGGAAGAGTTTGGGAGAGTTTGGAATGGTTTTGGATGAGTTTGGAGGCTTTTAAAGGGGTACACGGTTTGATCACGGTTAGTGTAAACCGTGCGGATGCTCCAGGAACCGTGCAGGGGGAGATAGTAGGCTCCGCACAACCTGCGCACGGTTTTCCAAATGGTTCGAGTAAATGGTGCGGACCCTGGCTATTGAGGCAATGGAGTGCACACAGTTAGCACACGGTTTGCTAAACCGTGTGGGCTAAACTGTGCGACCACTTAAAATTAGGTTTATAAAACCTGGGCTCACTCGGGATTGCTTCATTTCACTCCTCTCTTCCTCCCACTCGAGCCTCACTCGGGATTTTGGGTTCTCAAGGGTTGGAGTGTCTCTCCCACATGTTTTGGAAGCGATTCGAAGGGGTTTCAAGGTGGATTCAAGGTGATTTCTCTCGGGTAAGTCTCTCCTCTTGTTTCTCTTGTGTTTTCCTCTAGATCTACATCCCTCTCTTTCTTGGTTTTCTAGATCTACACATGTTGTGTTTAGATCTAGGGTTGGGCTTGCCTTGGATGTTAATATTAAGGCTTGTAAATGTTAGGGAAAGGGATCTAGAGAGGTTTCGGTGGTGCGTTCTCCGGTTTTGAGGTGTGGTGGCTTGTGGGTCGTTTTCTCGGGAACCCTAAAGGTAGGTGGCTTTTCTATCGACTCCACTTAGTTATAACTAGTGGTTATTTGTAACAATTAATTGTTGTGCTGAAAATTAATTGTGAATTGCTATGAGAAATTGGTTGTAAATCCCTTGGGTGATGTTTTAGGGATTTTTGGGAAAAAGGGTGTTTTGTGGTGAAATTCTATTCTTGTGGATTTTAAAATGATTATTTTTAAATGGGATGATATGGTTGATTTGTGAAAATGATTGATGGAAAGGGTTTTCAATAAAAGGGTTGTTTTATTGAAATATTTTTTGGCATGGAAAATGTTTTTCAATAAATGGGTGATTTATTTAAGTGAATTGATATGAAATGGAATTAGTTGATTGCATGTTGTTGTGACCTTGGTGGGTTTATGCTTTGTTTGGTTTGATTGAAATGTTGTATGGATGTGGGTGGGAAGTCTCACTATAAAAAGGGGATGGATAGTGGTCGTAAGAACCACCATATGAGTAGTGGTCGGGAAGTACCGCTAGTTGTGAATGGGCGAACGGGTTGGGTGGAAGTCCCACCGTTTTGATTGTTTTGGTGTGAATAGGTGAACGGGTTGGGCGGAAGTCCCACCATTTTGGTTGTTTGTGGTGCATTGCTTTGTAACATGGAAATTGTTGTGCTAATCTGTTAATGATGCATGGCTTGTGGCATGTTTGTTTGGCTTTCCCTTAGTTGCTTGGTTTGGGAAAGATAGCTTGGTAAGGGCATGTTTGGCTTATTGAAATGGTTGCACTTGTGATTTATTTTATATAAACTATTTTATATAAATGTTCTAACAGTTTTATCCTAGTGGCATGTGTAGGGATGTCATTTGGGGGAATCCTACTAAGTTTTAGTACTCACCCCCTACTTTGGCACGTTGGTGTCTTTGCAGATGTCGTGTATCGTGACGTGGGCAAAGGTAAGACATCATCCTCCTTTGGTGGAGCTTTGTGATTACTTGTTGGAGCTTGGTGCTTTGAGCTTGGTGTAGATCTGGGGTGGTGTCTCGTCTTGTGGTTTTGGTTGTTAGTTTCCGCAGTGTACTCTGATGTTGTGTGGACATGTTTGGTTGTATTGGATTTGGGTTGTTTTATGGAACCACTTGGTCGTCTTTTGGAAATGAATGGTTGGATTTTGTTGAAATGCATCATATAGTGGTTTGTTGGTTGATTTTGTCTTTAGGAAAAATTGTTCCCCTTTTGTTCTTGGAGCCCTCGACATTTATTTCCAGCCTTTTCCGCCTTGGGAACGTCGCTTAAGGCCAAGTGACCCTCACCGCCTCCTCAAGCCAATGAGGTAGGGGCGGGGTGTTACAAGTGGTATCATCTTGTTCGGTCCTCTGGATTTGATTCTCGGATTTGGAGTTGACATTCGTTCTTGGTTATTCTTTGAGTCAGGATGGTAGAAAGGCGTAGGACTTTCGGAACATGGAACATATAGAATAAAAGGACATATCTAACCCTTTTATGCTGAAATTCATGTTACCAGGGAGTTGGGTACAGAAGTGTTTGGAGAAACTTATAGGCATTGGAAATCTCATTGTCGTGGGTGTAGCCAATGACATGAGCATGGCATGCATGGTGGAAATGAATTCCCTCTAGGATGCATATTTCATTAGGGTATAATGATTTATGATGTGATATGAATGTGTGAAATTTTAATGTGAATAAATTGGTATTTTGAAAATGGTTTGGTTTTCAAAATGGTGAAACACGACACATGTGGAAAATGTGAACTGGTGGAAAGCCTTGTTGTGATAGTGTTGTGTAATGTGATTTGAAATGAGATTTCGTGATGTCTAAGAAAGTGAGACTCATGGTTGTTTGTTTTATGTTTTTAGAAATGGAACCGAGTAGGCGTCATAGAGACCAACTAGAGGAGGCTGCTGAGAATGTGGTTGCACCTGAGCCTCAGGTGAACCAGTAGCTAGTGCAAAGCATAGTGCAAGCTTTCCAAGATATGGGAAGTGGAAATAAAGCGGATGAACCAAGGAATGTGGATCATGCGGTTCAGTTTCAAAAGCAGAATCCATCCATCTTCAGGGGTGATTCAGAACCAGAAAGGGCAGAAGCATGGTTGAATAGAATGAATAAGATCTTCAAGTTCTTGGGAACACTGGTAGAATTGAAAGTGAAGTTGTCCACGTATATGTTGGAAGATATTTCCCTTCAATGGTGGGAGTTGGTAGTACAAGCTGGGATGGACCAGGGTATGATGTGGGAAGGCTTTGAGGAATTTTTTAACAAACAATTCTACCCACATACATTCAGAATTCAGCATACGACTGATTTCTTCAGTTTGAAGCAAGAGCTTATGTCTGTGACGGGGTATGAAGCTAAGTTTATGAACTTAGTGTGGTTTTCACCCGAGGTGGTGGGTAGCACGTCGTTAAAGGCAAGGATCTTTGAAGTGGGGTTAAGGTAAGAAATTTGTTCAAAGATAGCAGTGCTATGTATATATGATTACACAGATATGGTAAATCGAGCCTCAGTGGCTGAGCAGGATCTGTTGGGAGCTCTGGGTGGAGGAAGTATGGTGGAACCCATGGGGAATAGTGGGAACTCTAACGCTGGGTTCAAGCGGAAGAGGGACACTTATTCCCAGGGAGGGATTATGGCATATAATCAGATGGTGGGAGTGGTGAATCTTCCTCCGAATCCCTAGAGCAACTCGGGATGTTTTCAGTGTGGTTCTACAAGCCACATCAAGCGGGATTGTACGGAACAACCTCGAGCATGTCATAATTGTAAGCAGATGGGGCATCTGCAGCATTATTGTCGGAATGATCCAAGGTCGGGTGTGTGTGACACTCCTTAGGGATCTCATACGTCTCATGATTCTATGGGATGGGGATAGCATTATACCCCTCGACAGCAGAGTAAAGTGGGTCATGGTGATTCTCGGAATACCATGACGCCTCAGTAGAGCAATAAAGACCAGAGTGTGGCAAGCAAATAGGTGTTTGGAGCTGAATAGGTTATGGTGGATGATCATTCGGGACCATCCATGGTGCGAGGTATTATTCTTTTAAATTCTACCTACATGAAAGTGTTGTTTGATACAAGTGATTTACACTCTTTTATTGCTTCCCGTGTTGTTGATTTGCTGGGTTTAAGGGTAGTAATAATGCCCTCAGTTTTAAATCTTCAACCCCTCTGGGTCGAAGAGAGTGTCGAGCCATCTTGTGTAGAGAGTGTAGTATCGTTGTGGGCGAGGTTCAGATAGTGTCGAATTTCTCAATGCTCGAGATGGATGGGTATGATGTAATCCTGGGAATGGATTAGCTGGTGGAGTTTAAGGCTCACATTGATTGCAATGCGCAAACAATGGCTTTTACAACACACGATGGTGTTAGACATCTCTTTAGAGGAGAGAGACATGAATGGTAGGGTGCAACAGGTTTGTTGGCACCAGTAGTGGGTACGTTATCGTATTAGTTGGCAGACTCATCGTTGGAATCAATAGAAGATGTTGAGAAGAGTGTTCTTCCAACAGTGGTGGATCAGTTCATGGATGTTTTTCGTGAAGAATTATATGGGTTACCTCCCGTAAGAGAAGTGGAGTTTACGATTGATCTCCTTCTGGGGACTAGTCCTATCTCACTTCCGTCTTACCAGATGGAACCTACTGAATTTCGGGAATTGAAAGTCCAGTTGGAAGAGTTGGAAAACAAAGGGTTTATCCGACCTAGCACATCTCTGTGGGTAGCACCGATGTTGTTTGTAAAAAAGGTGGATAGAACTTTGAGGATATGTGTTGATTATCATAGACTTAACCAAGTCACGATAAATAATAGATATCCACTTACACTAATTGATGATTTGTTCGACCAGTTAAGGGGAACCCGGTGGTTCTCCAAGATCGACCTGAGGTTGGGATATCATCAATCATGTGTGAGGAAGGAGGATATTCCTAAAATATCTTTTAGTAGTAGATATGGCCATTATGAATATGTGGTTATGCCCTTTGGTCTAACGAATGTACCAGAAGTGTTTATGGCATTGATGAATCAAATATTTCAGAGGTATCTAGATTCATTTGTGGTGGTGTTTGTCGACGATATTCTGGTGTATTCAAAGATAAGGGTGGAGCATGAGCAGCACTTGGCGACAGTGCAGGGGATCTTGAGGGATCATCGGTTGTACTCCAACTTGTCAAAGTGTGACCATGGGGGTCAAGACTCAATGGTGGGGAGACCATTGAGTGTTGGAAACTGAATGCAGATTTAGTTTTTGTTTTTTGAATCGGATGGTAGTACTAGTTTCTTGTCTGGATGATCTTCTCAGGGCGTATCATCATTTCAGGTGTTCTGTTCATCCTGGAATTTAGAAAATGTATAAAGCGTTGAAAGCGTAGTTCTGGTGGGCTGGTATGAAAATAAGGGTGGATGAGTTTGTTTCGAGATGCTTGACTTGTCAGTAGGTCAAGGTAGAGCATCAGAGGCCAGCAGGAATGTTGCAGTCTTTACCAATCCATGTTTGGAAATGGGAGCAGATAGCGATGGATTTTGTTACAGGTCTCCCAAGAACAGTCAGAAAGCACGATGCCATTTGGGTGATAGTGGATCTGCTAACGAAGTCGAACCATGTCATCCTGATTCGTGCATCTCATACGGTGGAGGATCTGTCCAAGATCTATATCCGGGAGGTGGTAAAGAGGCACGGTATTCTGGTTTCGATCGTATCAGATTGAGATATGAGTCTTACATCTTGTTTTTGGAAATCTTTGCAGAAAGCCCTTGGAACGCAGTTGACTATGAGAATGGCGTATCACCCTCATATGGATGGTCAATCCTAGAGGACGATACAAACTCTGTAGGATATGTTGCGGGCTTGTGTCATGGATTTTGGTGGCTCGTGGGAGGATCACTTTTTGTTGGTTGATTTCTCATACAATAACAGTTATTAGGCATCCATACAGATGGCTTCGTTTCAAGCATTGTACGGGCGGTTGTGTTTTTCTCCACTGTGTTGGGTGAAAACGGGCGAGTCCTCGATGGTTGGACCGAGCCTTGTCTAGGAGACTACGGAGAAGATCAGGTTGATCAGGAAGAGAATGGAGACAGCTCAGAGTCATCAGAAATCGTATGTGGATCATCGTCGATGACCGTTTTCGTTCGAGGTGAGTGATCACGTGTTCTTGAGGATCTCCCCTAGGTTGGGACATCGTCAGTTTGGGAATTAGGGAATGTTATCTCCAAGGTATGTTGAGCCTTTTGAGGTTCTTGAGCGGGTTGGTGAGGTGGCTTATCATTTGGATTTTCCACCACGGTTTAGTGCGGTGCACAACGTGTTTCATGTCTTGCAGTTGAAAAAGTATCATCCGGATCGTGACCATGTGATTCGATGGGTTCATGTTGATCTAGAACCGGATGATTTGTTGGTTCACGTGCCAGTGCGGGTTGTGGATAGGCAAGATAAAGTCTTTCTAGGTAAAAGCATCAGTTTAGTTCATGTTTTGTGGCAACATGGTCAGATTCAAGAAGAGACTTGGGAGCGGGAGAAAGAGATGGTTTAGCAGTGGCCCGAGCTCTTTCGGTAAAGGACGGGTTCACTACTTTCTGAGGACGGAAAGTACAATGTTGGGGAGAATGTAGCACCCTTGGTTTGAGGGATGTAACCTTTGTTTACGCATTTTTATATGTTTAAAGTTCATGGGATGAGTTGGGAAGAGGATGGGAGAGTTTGGAATGGTTTTGGATGAGTTTAGAGGCTTTTAAATGGGTGCACGGTATGAGAACAGTTAGTGTAAACCGTGCGGATGCTCCAGGAACCGTGAAGGGGGAGATAGTAGGCTCCGCCCAACCTGCGCATGGTTTTCAAAATGGTGCGAGTAAACGGTGCGGACCGTGGCTCTTGAGGCAGTGGAGTGCGCATGGTTAGTGCGCGGTTTTCTAAATCGTGCGGGCTAAACCGTGCGGCCACTTAAAATTAGGGTTATAAAACCTGGGCTCACTTGGGATTACCTCATTTCACTCCTCTCTTCCTCCCACTCGAGCATCACTCGGGATTTTGGGTTATCAAGGGTTGGAGTGGCTCTCCCACAGGTTTTGGAAGCGATTCGAAGGGATTTCAAGGTGGATTCAAGGTGATTTCTCCCGGGTAAGTCTCTCCTCTTGTTTCTCTTGTGTTTTCCTGTAGATCTACATCCCTCTCCTTCTTGGTTTTCTATATCTACACTTGTTTTGTCTAGATCTAGGGTTTTGGTTGCCTTGTATGTTAATATTAAGGCTTGTGAATGTTAGGGAAAGGGATCTAGAGAGGTTTTGGTGGTGCGTTCGTCGGTTTTGAGGTGTAGTGGCTTGTGGGTCATTTTCTCAGGAACCCTAAAGGTAGGTGGATTCTCTATCAACTCCACTTAGTTAGAACTAGTGGTTCTTTGTTACAATTAATTTTTGTGATGAAAATTAATTGTGAATTGTTATGCGAAATTGGTTGGAAATCCCTTAGGTGATGTTTTGGGGATTTTTGGGTAAAAAGGTGTTTTATGGTGAAATGATATTCTTGTGGATTTTAAAATGGGATGATATGTTCGATTTGTGAAAATGATTGATGTAATGGGTTTTCAATAAAAGGTTTGTTTTGTTGAAATTTTGTTTGGCATGGAAAATGGTTTTCAATAAATGGGTGATTTATTGAAGTGAATTGATATGCAATGGAATTAGTTGATTGCATGTTGTTGTGACCTTGGTGGGTTTATGATTTGTTTGGTTTGATTGAAATGTTGTATGGAAGTGGGCGGGAAGTACTGCTAGTTATTAATGGGCGAACGGGTTGGGTGGAAGTCCCACCGTTTTGAATGTTTTGGTGTGAATGGGTGAACGGGTTGGGCGGAAGTCCCACCATTTTTGTTTTTTGTGGTGCATTGCTTTGCAAGATGGAAATTGTTGTGCTAATGTGTAAACGATTACATGTCTTGTGGAATGTTTTTTTGGATTTCCCTTAGTTTCTTGGTTTGGGAAATATGGCTTGGTAAGGGCATGTTTGGCTTATGAAAATGGTTGCACTTGTGATTTATTTTATATAAACTATTTTATATAAATTTGCTAATGGTTTTATCCTAGTGGCGTGTGTAGGGAAGTCATTTGGGGAAATCCTACTATGTTTTAGTACTCACCCCTTGCATTGGCACGTTGGTGTCTTTGCAGATGTCGTGTGTCGTGACGTGGGCAAAGGTAAGGCATCATCCTCCTTTGGTGGAGCTTTGTGATTCCTTGTTGGAGCTTGGTGTGGAGCTAGGGTGGTGTCTTGGCTTTTGGTGTTGGTTGTTAGTTTCCGCACTGTACTCTGATGTTGTGTGTACATGTTTGGTTGTATTGGATTTGGGTTGTTTTATGGAACAACTTGGTTGTATTTTGGAAATGAATGGTTGGATTTTGTTGACATGCATCATATAGTGGTTTGTTGGTTGATTTTTTCTTTAGGGAAAATAGTTCCCCTTTTGTTCTTGGAGCCCTCGACATTTATTTCCAGCCTTTGGTGCCTTGGGAATGTCGCTTATGGCCAAGTGACCCTAACCTCCTCCTCAAGCCAATGAGGTAGGGGCGGGGTGTTACAATCCTACACACAAAAAGAAGGCTGGTTATACTCTTAATGATTTTTTTTAAAAATTTGTAAAATTGAGTTGTATATGGATGAAAATATAGATCAATCTAAAAATAAGAAATATTCTCTACTTTGTAGAATAAATTATGTTATCCAACTAAGAGGAAATTATAAAATAATAAAAATTAATCCATGATGCCTAAAGAAGCATTATCATGAACTAGACCAGGTCGACTTGACCCATCACCCAATCCAAATCACAACAAGGGATCAATAAAACCTCCCCCTATGCTAGATATTGTCAAATAGAGGCATTGAATGAAAAAGATATATTGGGGATACTATTCCCATAGATTGGAGTGTAATAAAAGTGAAAATAAACTAAACTCATACACATCCATTAATATTAGAGTGTGCATAAATAAATAAATAACTGAAACAAACTATAATAAATAAATTGCATTATAAATACTCTAGAACTAAAAATACAAGCACCGATCTCCCACTAAGATGATCACATATAGATTAAAATTAAAGGAAAATAAATACACAATGCCCTACTACCACTTTGAGAAACACCACATACATTTTCTCCATGACTACTGAATAGCTCCAACATGAACCTCAAACTCCACACGAACATCTCTTATTGGTCATGAAATACTGGGCCTCCACCCAATCCAATGCATCCTATGCTCATCATGAAAGAATACATAAGGTATACATGTTCACTGAGGTTAATGTTAAAGGATGAGATGGAAATCTCAATAGGACACCACCAATGGTGGTCCTAATATCTGTTGTCATAACATGTGAAATAACACACATCATGTCTATCTTAGATGAATTTGATTACCAAAATTAAGATAATAAAAGATATAAAAAATAGACAAAAAGTGATGTAAGAAATGAAAACAAAAAACCATAGGTTCTATCCTTACACCTGCATGTAATCTACCCTTACTATGGCCCCTACCAGGGGAATTATGAAGTATGGATCGCACATCCATAACATAAATAGAATTCTTCTGATCGAGAAGGAAATCCAATTTCAAATGCAAGTATAATCACACATGTTGAACCCTAGGATCTCATCTAAGGAGTCAAAAAAATGAAGCACATCTACCCGAAATTATGACTCAAATGGACCAATCTGAAAAGGAAGTGGTGAATCCGTATTGACCTCAGTATTATACTAATATTCCCAAAAGTCCCATATAACATAAGGGGTGGAATAAACTTGCCATTGCATCATCGGGCTACCTAATTAGACCCATAATCATATAAATCAGGAACCATGATCGGTTTAGCTACCATGGTCCATGAACCGTAAATAGGGAGAAAATCTAAACTAGGGTGGTTGTACTCATCTAGATCATCCATAAGATCCCAAGCCTAGCCTCATAGTAACCATCTAACTAGAATAGGAGAGAAATAGAATCAATCACAAGGCATAAGCCTGGTCCAATAATATCCCAAAGGTATATTATCTCATCAATTCCTCAACAAGAAAAACATAAATCCTACAATAAAATAAGATCATGCACTAGGGTCATATTACAACCACACCATACAACTAGAACTGTGAATAATGGTACAAACCAACTCACAAGAAAACAAGTATAGGTGATCCTCTAATGCCCCCAAAAAATTTTCTTAGGCAGGACACCCATTAAGGATCTCCTCCAGCAAAACCCAAACCTCAGGACAAGCCTATAAAAAGAAACCATAGATGGTCTCATATCTCAAAGTAAAAAAGATCACCATGACCAAATGGGAAACCTCAAGCCAGACTACCGAGAAGGGTAACCTCAAGAAACACCACTTCTAGAAGGGAATTCCCCAAATAGGTCCCTCATTCCTATCTCTATCTCACGCAATAGATTCTATCCATACCTAACATCGCATGATGTCACTCTAACCAAAAAGCACCCTAAAGAATATACCTTGAGAAACTATTATAGAAGCTCATCCAAGAAACCACTTGATCCCACCTCCCAGAATCTAACGAAAGAATCTAGAGAAAACTCACCTTGTTTCCTCATTCCAAGGTATTAAACTAGATAAAACTCTCTCCTTATCCTCTCTCTACCACAAAAAATGGGATCCCCAGGGAGTGCTCATGAAACACAAGGAATAAAAGGTAAAAGAAATGGAAAAAAGTGAAAATAAATAAGAAATAGAAGAAAAAGAAAAAGAATAGACAACAGAAAATGGAACCCAACACAGCCCCAATCTCTAACATAATTTTATTCCTCGCCTAGAAAAAACACATCATGACAGACTCAACCATAAAATCAGAATTCATATATGACACACCTAATAGAACATATCCTTAAATGAACATGCATGAATAAATAATATTTAATTAATTAAATATTAAATATCCATCCAAATTTTGAATAGTATGGAATTCCACCAAACTCTTGAACTCAAGTAAAAACCTTATTCAAGGACCAATAGATTGGTCAAAAAAATTATCTAAGATCTCTTAGTGTGAGAAATTAACATTTTTATCCTCAAACACCACCTGAGAGAAAACATTTAAATTTAACCTGTTTTTATCAAACCTTCATGATGTAGTTTGTGAGAAGAACCCCAAAGTAAATATTGAATGCCCATAGGAAGACATATTTGTTAACCATCATCCACAAATCACCCTGTATACTGTTGTTTTCAATTATACCGTGATTGTATACCGAATGGTCTCACATCTCCCAAAACACTCCCAACATGAGATGTATTAAACCATGACCAATATTATGCTCACCACTATATTAGTATCATTCTCATCTCCCCAAAACCAAACACCAAAATCCATATACTACACTATTTAAAATACCAAACATAATGGTTAGATATGGAAAAAAAGTTCACACTAGAGAACCAACACGGAACACTAACCACTAACCATTCATGAATCACTAGGAATGAAAACCCCACACTCAAATAACCTTTAAAAATAGGAACCATCGCCCCAGGTCTATGATGAACTCCCAACCATATGGAATTCTATTAAACTGCTCCTCGAGCACCGTACTCATGAACCAACTGGAACTATGACTAACCAGTGTTCACATCTATTCTTTCAATATGGATTTACTCCAAAATAAATGAAAAAATACACTCTCCTCATCAAGGAAGAGATATTCTCTAAAACCATCTCACATACACTCATTCTAAAAAAATAGTGACCTAAAAAAAGTTTTCTAACACACCTAAACCACTGACCTTGCTTCTCATGTGGTCCAGTTCTAATAAGAATGATCACCATTGACACTCCTCTAAAATAAAAAAAAATCACCTTTAATCTTAGATCCACCACATGAACATCCTTGACATGGTAATTAAAATAAATCTATGAGCACCTAACCATGGTCCCTCCATGCTATGCAATTCACAACCAGAAAAAATAGGGCCAAGCACAAACCAAACCTTCCCTCTTAAACTTTACACTAAACCTAAAAGCCAAGAACAAAAACAATAGGAATCTATCCACTCCACCCCACAATCCCAAGGAATCCTCAGTCGCACCACATAACTTCTTAGGTTAACCAAAACCTAAGGGAAACTCAAACCTGATTGACACAACACTTAGGAATCCTTAACTTCATCAAGACAAGCACCACCAACAATAGGGAATCAAAAATTCCACACCATACCACCATGTTTTAAACTCATTACTAAATTAATGAAATGCATCTCCACCTCTGAGATCACCAATCTAAAGGATCTACATGACCTATCATCCAAAAAAAGTTACACATGGTTCTGTTGAGTATAATTAAACCAAGTACTTATATGAGGAAATTTTGTATAATTAATATTTGACACTATAAACAGTCAAACTCTATAATCAGTAAAAGTACACACAATTAATAAACTTAATCTTATGTGCCCAGGATAATTAAGGAACAAAGGACTATTTCCATTGGTCTAATAGACAAAAATTGATAAATCAAAAAACTCACAAACACAAGTGAATAACTCAAGTTGAATATCACACAACTGTAACAATGAAAACCAAGAACAACAATCCCATAACCATAGTGACCTAGAATTCCTATCATAATGGGTGTTCACGGTGCACCAAATAGATATCCATTTTAGGACCAAGAACATTCCAAGATATTTGGTCTAAAAACTACCTAAAATATAAGAAAAACAAAAAGATTACTCAAATACCACTTTTCATGAATTGGTCCAGGTCGACCCAACCTGTCACTCGATCTGGTTTGCGACAATGCCTCAAGAACACCTCTCCATATTCCAGAGGCTACCAAATAATATCAAGGTATTAAAAGGATAAAATGTGGAAAATATTCCCTTAGATCATAGTGAAAAAATAAAGTGTAAATTCATACACATCAATGAATATCAGAGTGTTCATAAATAAATAAATAATTGAAACAAACTATAATAAATAAAATGAATCTTGAAGACTCAAGGACTGATCATATAGACCCTGGTATCCCATTATGATGAAAAAATATATAACAACAATGAAGGAAAATAAATACAAAATGGATCTATTACCACTCTGGTTTGAACCACATTCATGATCTTCATGATAGCTCAACATATCTAACATAAACCTCAGACTCTACATGATTAGCTCTTCTCGATCATACAACACTGGGCCTCCACCCGATCCACTAAATCCTATTCTTAACCCGAAATAAGACATAAGTTCTACATGTACACTGAGTCTCACATTCAGGGGGGTGAGAAAAAATATCAGTAGGCAAACCCTAGTGGCAGTTCTAACATCTATTTCCATAGCATGTCCATGAAACATTCATAATGTCCATCCCAGTCGAACATGAATACCAACATAAAGATAAATAATGAAAGAAAATATAAACAAAAATGACTAAAATATATAAAACAAAAATCCTTAGGTTCTATCCTAACAGGCATAGGTATTCACCCCATGCTCTTGCCCTAGCCAGAGGAATTATGAAGTGTGGATTGAGTAGAAACAACATCAAGCGCATATAACGGGTCAAGAAGGAAGTCCAAATTTTAACACAAGGATAAGAACACATTCTTAACCCTTAGATCTCATCCTAGGAGTAAAAATTATAAAGTGAATCTATTGGGAACTAGTACTAAAATGGAAGAATCTAAACTGGTGGTAGGGATTCCTTGTCAACCTTGGGAGTATACTACCATGCCCAAAATTCCTACACAGATAAATGGGAAGAATGAACCAATCACTACAACTCTGGTCTATATAATCAAGCCTTAAACTCATATAAACCATTACCAAACTGCATTGTATCCTCTATGATCCAAAAACCCTTTCCAAAGATAATGGATAAACTATAACAGTTATATTCATCTAGATCATCCATTATCTCCCTTTCTCTGCCTCACTACAACTAGCTAAATAGTAGAGGAGGGAAACCAAATCAATATCAGGGCCTACACGCAATCCAATAATACCCCAAAGGTTTCATTTATCATCTATTAATCAATAAGAATAGCCAAAAACCTCTATTCTCACAAGCTCAAGCACTAGGGTCAGCTAACACCCACACCCTCTGACTCAAATTTCTAAGATCGACACCAACCACCTCAAATGCCAACAAGAATGGGAGGGTATCTCTATTATCCCCAAAACCTTATCTCAGGATAGACACCCTATGAGGGGATCTTCCAATAAAAAATAATCCTCGAGAAAATCCAGTAAAAAGAAACCAAAACTAGACTCATAGTTCATAGCATTATGATTACTGCGCCCATAAGGGAAAAATCAAGCCACACCACCTAGAAAGAAAACCACAAGAAACACCATTCTCAAAAGGGAATTCTTCTAAATAGTCCCTCATACCTATCAAATTCTCACACAATGGATCCCATCCATAACTAACATCCTACGATGTCATCCCAACCAAAATTTATCCAAATGAACTACACCTTGAGAAAATAATCGTGAAGCTCATCGATGAAACCACTTGATCCCAAAACTCATAATGTATTGAAATAACCCCAATAAATATCACCTAGATTCCAAAATCCAAAGTGATCAACTAGTGGAAAAACTCATATGGGCATCACAACACACAATCCAACCCCCAAGAGGATTCTAGAATACAACCTCAAAGGAATCCTCTAAATACTCTCTCATCACAAAACACTATCCAAACAACCACTAAATTCCAAAAGGATATGACCATTGTGATCTATAGGGAAAACCCTATGAATGGAAGACTCACTAGACTAATTTTGACTTCAAGACATAAAGACACCCCAAACCCCATTGGTGGAAAAAGTACACGGTGTGTACTTCCAAGTACATGTTGTGTAGTCTCAAAGGTTCACCCAACTATGTACTTATACATGGAAAAGGAACACATAGGGTCTTCCTATTTACATGTACATGAAAACAGTCTACATGGGGTCTTTCCATTTAATATTACATGGGTAAGTCCCCCTCACATTAGGTGTTTGTCAAAGTACCCATCTACATGGCCAGGTACCAACACACATCGTGTACTCCTATTACAAGGTATGTTTTCTCAAATTTCCATCTATCCCAGTACTTGGATACATGGCCAAGTACCAATACAAGGGGTGTACCCTGGGTATGTGGTGTGTACTTCCCCAACCCTGACATCCCATGTACATGGCCAGAAACCACTACACTGTGTCTACTTAAAGTGCATGGTGTGTAATTCAGAAAAGACCATCTTCCCAAAACTATAAGAACACACAACATGTGTTCATCAAAAAAATTCATTTGATCAGGATTTCCAAAACAAAAATCTCTCCATACCCCCACTCGAAACCCCCATATTTTCCCAAAAACTACCAGGTCAACCCTCATGGTGTCCCTAACCACCCAAAAACATGATTTAAACATAATAAAAACAAATCTCTGAGGATTTATGGAAAAACCTTAAAAATATCCAGCCTCTGGGTGGAACCCACTAAATATTTGATCTGATTCATGATCCACAGTTATCATATGAAGATTTGGCATGACCCGAGCTCTGAGGTGTCACATTATTCTCCCCCTACCCCTCCCTCTCCCCCTCTTCCTATCCTCTATCTATTATGAAAATGGGGAGTCCTAAGGGGTGTACATGACACACAATGGTGAAAAGGGAAAAGGATAAGGAAAAAAAAGAAAAATAATAAAGAATAAAAATAAAAATAAAATGAAGAAAGAGAAGAAAAAGGTACTCGGACCGTCCTTGATTCCTGATGAAAGGTTATGAATCCCCTAAGAAAAACCCCCATCCTAGACTCAACTACAAAGTCAGAATTCAGATATAAAACTCTAAATATATGATATCACTGAACTAACATGCATGAATAAAAAATATTTAATTAAATAAATATTAAATATTTTTCAAAATTAGAATGGTTCAGAATTCCACCAAACTCCTATCCTAGGAAAAACACCCTATTCTGAGACCAACTGAGTGGTTGTAAAAATTATCAATGATCTCTTTATGGGATAAAATACCATTTTTTCCCTTAAATACCACTCGAGAGAAAAAATTTAAATTTTCCTTGTTTTACCCAAGCTGTCAAGACATAGTTTGTGAGAATATTAGATTTGGAATATCAAGAGTAATTATAGCATGAAAAGTTATCAGCATTTTAGAGATTTTAAAAAATTAGTTTCTAGTGTGAGATTCATGTCTTGTATTTGTATTTATCATTAAGAAATTGGTGAAGACTCACTATATTCGCACTCTTTTCTACATATTGTTTTCCTATATATATTTAGAGTTGATTAATTTATGGAATATATATATGATAGTGTGATTACATCCATCACTAATATGGAATTTATTAATTCTCCCAATAAGGCATATAGTAAAAAAACGGAAGAATAAAAGGTTGTTGGGAGAGAAATTTTTTCAAAATGAATAAGTAAAATAGTTAATCTAAGTATTACTTCAATTTTTGAGTTTTATTCATATTTATTATTAGTAAGGGGTAAAATGGTGAATTTAAATATATATATATATATTGACATGAATTTATTTTATAATTCTATTTAAAAGTGTTGGAAAAAAATATAAAATGGAAGATTAATGTGACCAATGGTTTATTATGTATTTGGTGTCAATGAGAATGTCAATATTTATGCCTTGGGGTGTCGGGTGATGGAGTAATAATCAACCTAATGATGAATATAAAGAGATACCCATACATTGATTGGTAAAATAGGACGAAGTAGCTTCATGATGTGATTACATTAAAATCACATGACATGATAGATCGATTGAAATGACATAAATACAAGTGGTGCTGTTTTTTAGGATTAATATTTACAATATAATTATGAAGATAGAATAGTAGGAAATTGAATTAACTACTGAACATCATGTAAATCATTGATTAGTGAATATATTAGAGGTAGTGAAATGTTAATAGAAGAGATAGTGGAATTATAGATAAACCATCCCTCAATTATTTTGTATAAGTTATACATAATATAATAGTGAAGATCACATGGATGAAGTCTTGATGTGATTTAGATTGAAGATGGTATTTCGGTGGGAGTAAGGTATGTTAAATACCCTAAATTTATTAATTAATAGTTTTAAGAATTTATAAATATTTCTAATAATATTTTAAAATATCCTTATATTTTCCAAATTCATTTGATGTTTTCCAATTGATTTAAAAATGTACTAAGAATATTAGAAAAGGTTTTTAGTTAATATTAAGGAAATCTAAAATAATATTTTATCATATATATGATGTTTTTTTTGAAAAAAGATATAAATTAGAAAAATGAATTGATTCATAATATGAATTTGGATGTTCATTAACTATATACGATATTCTTGGTTTCTTGGAACTAAAAAATGATTAATAAATGATAGATTCATGTATACATATAATTCTAAATATATAAGAATATAAATATTTAAAGGGAATGGATTATAGATAATAAGAAACACATATTATGATTGAGATATTTTGAAATGTGGAAAAGGGATATATATATATGATCATCTATGTGTTATCCAAACTAGGAAAATGGATAAGAATGTGATACATTAGATGTTGATGATATGTATCTTTCACTTGATAGACGCTGTAGAAAATTGGAAAACTTCATCATCAGATGTTTTATATGTAAGATTTTTTTGGGTGTTGTTTTCATTTTTATAAATTGAATCTTTTATACTAAAATTTGGATATGATATTACCACATTTTGGATAAATAATATATTCTTTATTGTATGTAATTATTTATACGTTGTAAAAATGTGACATTTTTTAAGACTATGATTTCAAGTATGAATTACATTGAAGGATATTATATTAGTTGATGTTTAATAAATTCATTAAATATCAAAATATCATGTTTCTTAATCCATGAATTATGATTCAGTTTTATGAAGATAAAATGAGATGAAATCAATGTTTTAGTAATATGATAACTTTGAATATCAAAAATTTAAAAATCAAATTCAGTGGTCAAATATAATATTTTTTGTTAAACATAAATGGGATATTGTTATAACTATTCCAAAAAATGATAAAATATCACAAAAATATATTGTGATTCATGTTTAATGAGTAAAGAAGATGATAATTATTATTATGAAGAATAATTTCAAGTTAATATGAACTCTGAGAATAAAATTTAATTATGAAGATTTTTTGGGAATATAAAATGGAGACATTACATGATGAGATGTGGCACACCACAATTGATGTTTTTTTGTATAATTTTGATATAGAAATGGAATATTTTTATTATGGATATCATTTTATTTTTTCAATAAGAATAAATCATATTCCTTTTAAAAAATAAATAGATTTTAGATAGGGATTTAAAATGGATTCAAAGTTGGTATAATTTTCTATTATTTAATCAACTAGTTTTCATTTAAAAAATGAGATTAAGGGTATTCTAAGAATTTCATGGAGGACAAGAAATTATTAAAAAGAGAATATTACATGACTGTGGGAACACACCCACTTGAAGAAGATGTGGAAAATATAATGTGAAATCACAATAATTTTTTTAATATATTTAATATATTAAATATATATAATGAATATTCTATGATTTGAGTATATAAAAGTTTAGTATTAGAGATAGGAAATTATGAGAACCTTTTAGTGAGAAGTTAGGGGAACTGATACTGATCTTAAGAATAAAAATATTCCTGTTTTTAATGAATAAGAAGCTGACATGATTCTATTGATCATATTTATAAATTCAAAGTAGATAGAATATGAAAAGAATAATAAATGTGATAATATATATTTTAGAAGATATAAACAGTGATAAAGAAGGAAGATGAAGAAAATGTGGGGAAGAACAACATGTTTGTATTTCTACGTATCAACTATTTGTAGTCGAATACATTACATATTTTTTGAGTGGACAGTGATCATACTCTATAATATATTGGAAAAAGGCTATTTGAAAAGGTTAAGTTTCATGATTCTACATATAATGATATATGGGAATTAGAATAATCTAATTTAGCAGAAGTATATCTTACCATATTAATTCTATGTCATCCATTACTGAGTGGGGATCTAATATAAGTGGATTTAAGGAATATTTGAATACTAGTGGTAAATATTGAAGTTTAGTGGGGTTTTATAAGCCTATTGGGATTTTGGAAAACACAATTTTATGTTTTGTGTACGGGATTCACACTAGGTAAAGGATGAGTAATAACTAACCATATTAATATGTGATTGATCATAGTGTAAAATATATGAATCCGGGTGAATAACTAATCACAATAAGGAGTAGGTTTCTAATGATGAGGATAAACCTTGTAATAATACAATGTTAATCTTTTTATTTATAATGTGAATTGTATACTATGTGTGTGATTGGGTAAAAAGATAGATACACTATTATAGTAACCAATAACATAGGTTTAAATACCAAATGTGCTTATAGATTATATGAATAATTTGAATTTGTTAAAATATTAGACATACCTGATTCACACCCACTCTTAGGTTTCTCCACTATAAATCTAGGGGGATCTCAACATTGAAGACTTTTTACACATAAAATATACCACTCATCCTTATATTTATGAAATCACTTGTATATAAATACTAAAAAATCATTATACTTGAATCTTTTCAAGAAATACACCTTTAAAAAATTCCCATATTAATTCAAAAAATGATTCAACCAAAATTATATTAGAAACCATATACACTATTTTATTTAATGGTCTATAAAAACTACCTCGAAGAAAAACTTCATCATGATGAAAAAAATAGAAATTGAAAAAATTATCATATTAAAACATTACTAAGGACTAAAATTTTTGGTTCACTGCACTAAAACACTATTTTTTTTATTATAATAAAACCAATGGATTCATTCACCTCTCAAAAAGTTTATGGTTTTAAAAAACACCATGATTAAACTTCCTCAATGATGAACTTGTTCAAAGATATCTAAGTTTCCTAAAATCCAAAAATAAAATATATTTTCATTTTAAAATCACTGCTCATCATAGTTTAAATCAAACTTATTGATCCAAAATGACCAAAAATAGTACTCTATAGAAATCATTCTCCCAAAAATATGAATTTTAGATAATCTAGAACATAACATTTCAACAATATAGAATAACTCACCAATATATTTCAGAAAATTTAATATAAATTGGAATTCCAAAATATTGAATCAATGGTTTATAATTATACCAATTTATCATAAAATCCTCACCTAAAACCCTCATTATCTCAATTTAACTATACTTTATTAGGAAATACTATGAAATAATAAAATAAATCATTTTATATATTTAGAAATAAAAATAATTATACTAACTTGATAAGATTTTTTAAGGGAATTTTGGATTATAAAAAACATTGCATGGAAATATTATTGAATGAATCAATTCTATATGATAGTGAATGATATCAACATTATAAAATGTCTCTTTGATTATTTCTTCATTTAAACTTATAATTTTTAATAAGAACTACTCATTGCTTGACATAATTAGTCAAATCAATAATATGATATTCTATACGGATGGAACTAAAAATCTATTTAATCTATACATAATAAATAATGTTATCCCTATAACTCATCTTACAACTACATGACACATATGTCCACCACTAGACTAAAAAAGAGAATTCTTGTGATATTAAAGATTTCAGTCATGTTGCTATTAGAAATTCTTTTCCGAAGGTGATTAGTAAAATTAAGACTCATAGATTGGGTGTTATTGAAAATGACCTCATATCACCTTATCAGTCTGGGTTTTTTCTGGAGAGAATGATACATAACTACCCCTTCACTACTTCAGATTGTGTGAACATTATGAAGGAAAAGGTAAAATATGGTAATATGGATCTGAATATTGACATCTCTAAGGCCTTTGATACAATAAAATGGAATTTCATCTTTGTTGTTGTAAAAATTCATGTCTTTTCTCATAGATTCATTAGTTTGGTCTATTATATTCTTAAGAGTATCAGGAAATCTATCCTTGTCAATGGGTCTCCAAGGGGTTTCATTTAGTGTTCTAGAGGGGTCCAGTAGGGAGATCCTCTTTCTGGGTTTCTTTTTCCGATAGCTTAGGATTATTTGAGTCATTGCCTATCCAAACTTTCAAATCATGGTCTCTACCAGAGAATGAGGTTTGGGAGGGGTCTCTTTGCTCCTTCTCACCTTCTATATGTTAATGATATTTTTCTTTTTGTGAAGGGTGATAAAGGTATGATTTCTTATATTTAATGTTTTTTTGATCATTATGAAGAATTTTCTAGTCCGGTTATTATCTATGGTAAATCCTCACTCATTTTTTGAGAATGCGTGCTTATTAACAAGAAGAATAGGGTGGTTTTGAGACTCTGTGTGAAGAGAGGCTCCTTGCCTTTAATCTACCTTGGAGTACCTCTTTTCTAGGGGAAGGTGAAAAGGTATCACATGGAATGTATCTCCTTAAGAATTGTTAATCAATTGAAAACCTAGAAAGCTAAGACCGTGTCATAGGTTGGTAGAATTTGTTTGGTTAATTCTTTCATTACATCTATATTTTTCTATGAATTTTAATTATAGAAATGTACAAGAGGACTTATCAAGGAGTTGAAAAGTATGTTTCATAATTTTGTTATAATGAGTTCGATTCATGAGAGGAAGTTGATCATGATGTCTGGTAAGGACCGTGTTAAACTAATTAACAATGGTGGAATGGGAATTAAAGATCTTAAAATCATTAATGACACACTGCTTAAGAACTTTACATGGAGACTTTTGACTAGTACTGACTCCTCTTTAGAGTTTCTTAACACCAGATTTGTTAATAAACTGTATAAAGGACATATTATGTATGTCCCTTCATCTGTGTGTCCATCTATAAGGAAAACCTAATTTGAGATCATGGCCTGCTCCAAATGGGTTGTGTGTAAGCATTGTCAATTAAACTACTGGAGTTACCATTGGTTTTACAAGCTTATTTCTGGTGATTTTGTTATTACTTCTCATATGAAGGATGGTACTATATCTGAGCTTCAGGTTAATTCTGGAATGCACAATCTTTTATCTCCACAACTTTCTATGGAGCTCTCCGGGTATGTGTACACTGACTATGATATTCTGATATAGATTCCTAATATGTATGGTCACATCAATACCAGGGACTACTATAGGTCTCAATGTGGTGTCCCCATCACCTTACCAATATGGATATCAGGTTTCAAAAAACCATTTATTTCTCCTACTGAATTCCTTTTTATCTGTAAGTTATGGAAGAATAGGTTTCCAACTCAAAGAATTATTCAAAGAAAGGGGATTCACCTTCCTTCTCTGTATTTTTTCTTTTTGCAAGCTGTAGATTAGATTTATCATCTTTTTTGCAGCTATATATTCACATTTAAGTTTTGGAAGTATATCCAGGAATTATTTCAATGAAACATAGATTTTCATACCTTGGATTCCCTACTTTCCTCTAGTTTCATACTCCAAAGAAATGAGCAGCTTCCCTCGCTACTTCGGCTAGCCTACTAGATTTCATCTAGAGGTCACATAATGAGCTAGTCTTCAACAGCCAGTGAACTGATTTTCATGATGGCGTTTTAGAGATACATAGAGGGATATTGGATTATTCAAAAATAAAAATGGGGGTGATAAAAAATCACTTGTCTAACTTGATTATTCTACGGTCTCTTGGGGTTGCTGGTAGGGTGAAAATCCACTAGTGGCAAGATAAATTTGTGGGCTACCCCCGATTCTAGGGTGGTTGAAGGTTAATGTTGATGGGGTGGCTTTAGGTGCACCTAGTCTTTCAGGCTATGGATGTATCTTCCATACCCATTAGGGCCACGTCAAAGGTTGTTTCTATCACTTTATTGGAATTGGTTATGCTATTGAAGCTTAACTATGGGTGATGATCAAGGCGATCAAATATGCTATCCATTTTGGATAGCGTGCGTTATGGTTGGAGTCTGACTCAAATGTTTCTGTAAAAATTCTCAAAGGTCTCTCTCGGAATGTATCATGTAGAATGATTCCCTCATGGATTGACTATATTCATCTTGCTAAGTCTTTATCTCTTTATGTCACTCATGTCTACATGGAGGCAAATCATGTTGTAGATGCCCTTTCAAATAGGGAAATTATAGAGGTTAGTTCGAGATGGTCTTGTCTCTTACCATATTTTTGTTTTGATTTTGTTGAATATGAAACTCATGGTGATTATCATACCCTCCTTTGTAAAGCTACTATATAGTTTCTCTTTATGCTTTACTTTTTTTAATAATATTTTCTAGGAGCAGGTTCGCCTGACTCATGAATCTTTTGGTATGTCTACCACTGGTTATAAAAACTAATGATATTTGAGACCTCTTCCTTTCCTTAACATGACCAATTTATTTATTCAATTATATGAAAAAAACTTCCCAACATTTTATGAAAAAGTCAAAAAAAGTGTGTTCCATTTAAATGTTTGATCTTTTAATAAATTTCCTCAATATATGAAAAAAATAAATGAGGGATATTAATCTTCATCCATAAATATTTTCATGACACATTATTATATACAAGAATTCACTATAATATAAATAACCACAATTAAACTTTATTACACATGCTATATAGTATTAGGGAATCGTTTTTTATTTATAAATTTTTTATTTTCTCATACCAATTTTACATGTTCTCAATTCAATTAGATAATAGTTATGTTTGATATCGATGATAATATAAATTACCATTATATCATTCATTATCCCATAGTCCCTATTAATGTGAAACATATCACTGCTAACCATAATCATCTCCTTTATTATCATAATTATCCAAAGAAACAAGGTGAAATCATTCTCACCACCTTTTATAGAAGTGGATATAATGGAAACAATAAAAATTTACAAGGAGATAATTTTCACCATTACACCACATACAAGTTCCCAATATTCCTAAGCCATGGAGAAAACTAGTACCAAAATTTTAACAATAAAAAAATATATGGACACGCATATGACCTTTAAATATATTCCTTAAACCCCATGAATGAATTTGACCAATCAAGAGAATATATCCAAGCCTAAAAACGTTATCCATGAGTCTAATCTATCATGAATGAAATATCAATTAAAATTCCATTAAGAAGAAATGTACCAATGTTAAACTATGATAATATTTTATTTCATTTATGATACTTCAATCAATAATATAGATATAATAATGGTTTGATCACATAAAATTCAAACTCAATGAAATTTACTCTTTATAAAGGATAAGATCAATGGAATAATAAATCAGTCACATGAAATTAAATTCATATATCTTGATATACGAATCATACTAAAATATATGATTCAATGAAAAATAAATACCATCAAATTTAGATAGGGATAATGATAATGTCAATACATTACCATAAAATAAACTCAATAAATATCATTTATCTTAGAATATTAAAGTAAACAAATAACATAAATAAGTATCCAATATACTTAAAAAATCACTTACACTAATGATTCATCAAAATAACTTCATTTAGTGGCTCATTAAAACTCAATTATCTCACATAAAATGTCATGAACCATAATTATTATAAACACATCACCAATCATAATGATTGGGTAATATATTAACCATCAAATCAAGAACCTACTCTGATGAAAATAATAAAAAACTGCATCCTAGAGTCAAGCTACTAAATAATAATTCTAAATAGATATGTTTTAATAAATTCTGTCTATATATGAAATAATATCTTCATGAAACTAAATCTCATTGATGCAGTTGTCATCACCACAGGAGATCATCCTGCCAACCCAAACCAATAATGGTTTGAAAAATCTTTCCTATGGCTCCCATCACATGCATAGAATTTAGAAATGAATCATGTAAAATTCATTATCAGTAACAGCTATATTATACTCTATAGTGACCTCTATCCTTAGTATGGTTGTATGTGTAAGCTTACCATATTAGGGATATAGGATGATATATTCATCGTCATCGTGACAAAGTTAAGGGGAACTCATATAGATGAATACACAATCATCTTTATCTTTGGAATTCATACAGTGGATTAAAAATAGTATGGTACAATATTTAAAATAATCATAAGATCCAAATAGGTTCATAAGGAAAATAAGTGATTTTTTTGAAGATATCATTGTAATTTTTTTAAAATTTCATTCTCAAAATTGTTCTCATATCAGTTGAAATTTGGAACAAAGATCACATATTTCATAAAATATAATTAATGAACCAACCTAACCATACCTAGAAATCAATTCTCCCTATAATAAGTTCTGTTAGTTTTCAATTACAGTAATTGTATAATAATTTGATGGCTACCACACCGTAGTTAGGTTTGATTTTCCAATAACTCTTCTATATGAAACTATTTACATTGTTGTACAACTTCCACAAAACCACCCAAAACCTAACATATGAATTTTTATATACTATAACTAATATCTCAATTAAATTATCTAATACCACTCACTCATTAACTATCCACAATGAGATAACTTAATTGATTTATGATGGAAATTATAATGCCCCTGAATCCAAACACAAATAGGCCACTAGTTGGATACTAGAACTTGTAATTTTTATAAAAAATAGAGTAATTACACATTAGAAAACAAAGTGTATGTGTATATAAGAAAATTTACATAGCTATAACACACCATTGACCAATTATAGTTCACAATGATTAATATAATAAATTAATTGATGTTGTATAAAAAAACAAAAATTCATGTCAACTATAACAATGTTAAGAAACTAGTAATACCCAACATGTATTAAAAAACCATAATCTATACCTTAGTTGTATATGTTACACTCAAAAAACATCATATTCCTGGTATCAACCACAATTTTCAATATAGCAGTGTTTGACATCCACACCAACACAATTTTTCTACCTTATATACCAAAGTAAGAGTGAGTGTATCAACATGCGTTGTTGACCACTCAATAAAGTTGAATGAAAAATTCAATATTGCATAATAATAATAATAATTGTAGTAAAATAATAATAAATAGTCACTTCATAACTAATCAAAACCATCCATGTTTAATTTATTTAAAAGGTCTTCTATAAAAGTATTTTAATATCAAAGCCACATGATATATTATTCATAAATCTATTAAAGTATAATAATTAAAATTTTAGAGTTTTATATCTATATTTTTATAGTAGTTATTTTTATAATGATCTCCATATGCATTGAAACATAAATAACATAATATATAAAATATAAGAAAATCCATCGAAAATATTCAATGTACAATGGAAAATTAACACCAACTAACTCTTAGAATGTTCCCCATCTATTAACATTACACAACAAGGATTGACTTATAGATATCTAAATTGTAGTAGATATAGAGGTAAAACTAATATAAATATCATCTGATTAGTACCAATATATATCATTCACTAAAATATTATACCACCCCTAACGTATGTATGTATAACCGTATGGAATATTGATGTAAAATAGTTAATTCGTTATTTATATTCAATATTTTGACTAAATGTTGGGTTATAACTGAAAAAATGGCCTCTTGTGGTTGGATAAATAGTGAATGGTGATCCCATCACTAAGGTGATAAAAAAATATTATAAGGAAATAATATCTTGAAATCCAATACTTAGAATCAAATTACAACACAAACAGTCATCATAACAACCATATAACATCGTTATCCTTATGTCATATAGTCATAAATAAGAAGTAACTAAATTTATTCTAATATAGTCTCATTGAAGTAATGTTAGTTGTATAGTCTACATGATATTCTAATAAACTAGGTCAGATATTTTATATGAATATCCAATAAAAAAGAATAACTTTTCCACATTTATATCGAATAAAATATCATCAAATCCATATTATTAATGGTTAAACTAGTTAAAATAGTCAAAAGATTATCTAATAAACTATTAAAACTGGTTAATTAACTATCCCATCATCTCATTATAACACTTACCTCCCCATTATTAGACACCTCAAGGGAGAACCATATATACATTATCATTACATGTAGTGAACATAGTCATCATAAAGAACACATTAAAGAATACAACTCTCTATGTTCATCCATTATAATAAAATTATTCGTAAATGGTATATAATAATTCATTCGTGAGAAGGTCAATCATATTATCTCAGTCACATAACTTACCATTTTAAAATCTCCCACCTATCAAAAAATCCGCATTGTATGTATAAATGATTCCTATGATATAGTACAAGAGGGAAATATTAATATCAGAATGTATTGAGTTTCATTATACCATAATACTCAAGCATAGAGTCCATGATAAACTATATCACATCTTAAAGTTTATCACTAATATATAATGTCTAATTGAAAATTATGTAATACTAACAACATTTAAATGACATATTCACATTAATTATATAAATTTTAGGATAATAATTTCTCTTCCCAAAATATCTAAAAACATTTCTCATTTCCCATCATTGTATATAAGTTTATCAATCCCTTTTATTTCACTTAATAAATGATTGATAAGAGTTATTAATTTTTTTTTCAATATTATGGATCCATTTTTAAAAAATCATCAATCATGTCAAATAGGAAGTAATTTATTTTAATTTACACCAATAGAATCACATCTAAATTTTCCTCTAGAAAATTCATCATTTTATGAGAAATAAAGAACTAAATAGGGGAATTGATTAATTCTATATAATATAGTATAAAAACCTATTCCCTTGGAAATTTTTAGCCTATGTCACTTTTAATTTTAATTATTGGTATTTTATCATACCAAAATATCTCATAAATAAACATTTTTACTTAGAAAATATCATTATGATGATCATCATATAAAAATGTATGAAATAAATTATTTACTAATTTTAAAAAACAAATATAAATTTGTATTAATAAATATATATATAGAAATAATGAAATAATGAAACAAATATATATATATATATATATATTATCACACTGGTGGGGGGCATGGTTCCTAACTCGCATGCTCCACTGGTCCACCTATTTTTCTATATATTTATTTAATATTAAAAAAATAAACTTTTATGTCATGATAAAATTATACCAAGCACTCCATGGATCTAATAAAACCTTCTGCATAGAGTTTCAAAACCACCACCTTTCCCTAACACTTCATCACCAATGAGAGCCACAATAATCTCTGCCATCGTGATCTAATCATAAAACATTGTGTGACTTTTCTAATTACACTAATAATCCCTCAATAGAATACCATGAATTGAATTTTAAATCCTCCTATATCAACATTCATGATACCACTATACCCTCTCTAATTATTCTAATCTAATCCTTAATTGTCATCACTGCATTATAGAACCAAAACCACTACCGTTTAGAGCTCCCCGCTACAATGAGAAGAATGTCCATAACATCCCTTGATAAAGTATTTTCCATTAATTAATCCACTACCTTTGTTAAAAATTAGATAGTGATATTCCATATACCGTCATATAAAACTATTTTATCCTATTCTTGGCATCTTTCACAAAATAATCTACATAATGAAAGACTCGATAAACATTCAGCCTCACTAAAACATCTATTAATTAAATCTGGACTCCTCTATTCTACTAAAATCATTATTTATTAATGGATGGATTTTATTACTACCTTGATGATAAAAATCCAAAATGTTATAGTGGTTATATAACCACTAATCAATATTTTATTCTAAAATAAGTTCCTCAATCAAGCTAAAAATGAGAAATTTTAGTAAATAATTACAATTTATAGAAAAATAGACCCATGGAGAGCCTGGATCCTATTAGAATATTATATAATTAGTAAATTAAATATTATATTCCATAAAATACTATGCTAAAAGGGTTATACTCAGGGGACTCAATTAAAGATATCCTAATATTATATCAAAATTAAAAAAATTTCTTATGTCATTAAAATAATTTACAAAATAAATTTAATTAAAAATGAAATAACAAAACCAGTTCAGATTTTCATTAATATTATACCTAGTGGTTGTTACTAAAAATAAAATTCAATAAAAACATAAAAAATATTATTTTGGGTAGTTTAATAGGGTGATTTTTTTCCTTAGGTTTGAAATTAATAATATTTTCTTGAAAACACTATAAACTCCAAAATTAGAATTTTAAAACCTTTATTATAACAGTAATTCTTATTTGGACTAAGTTAATACCACATTGTTAGAGGAATTTGTGGAAATTTTCAATGATTTAGTATCAATTCACATAGGTTCAAACACTCATTTTATCCTGATAAATTGGATATCCAAAAAAATATTCAATTGAGAGAAAATAAGATAAAGTTAATAAATAATATGAATTGTAAGCATTAATTTTTTTTTTGAATAATATTGATGTGCATAAATAATCTAAATAACCATCACTATTCCTAAAAATAAAATTATTTTGTTGAACACACAGTGTGGAAAACATATCTCCAAATTAGCTTATAATAAAATATAGTGCTATAGTATTCCCTATTTCTATAGAACCAAAATATATATTGATGTAAAAATTTAAATAGTACTGATATTTGTGTCATTGGTATAGTGTTTAGTAAAAACCTTTAGAAATTTTTCAAACTAAATCATACTTATTAGGCTCCACCAATACATCTCCTTTATTCTAAATTGATAAATATATATTTTTAAATAGTGATTTAATTATGTAATATCTATATTAGAAGCCTCATTAGAGGAAAAAATATTTTACCTCAGTATAGTGACCACATGATAAAAATTTAATATCAATTCAACTAATTTGAACCTTGGTATAACTCGGGATTTTTATTATTTCTTAAACTTTAAGAAAAATTAGTGCGGAATGTATAATTAATATTTCATTTTCTAGGAAGGATATTAAAACATTATCTTAAATTTTTCATCCATTTTATAATAATTTCACTGAGAAAAATATCAACTTGATCAATGTGTAAGATGTTTAATTTTTTTTACTTATTATATTTTGAAATATTTATATCAATAGATATATCTTAGATATTGAAATAATATTACATAATATTGAGAACCAAATGAGTGAAGACCATTAAAATATCCTTCAAAAACTCAAAAAAAAAATTCTATCTCTTTTATAAAATTTCCCTCCTAGTGTAATTTTTTTATTTTATTGGTTTATTAAATGTTTTTATTTACATTTTCTTCCCTTGATATGGTAATTTGTTTTTGCATGGTTTTCCCCACCACAATTATGAATTATATTGTATCTAATTATATATTCAAAAAAATAATTCATGGTTCATGAATGGACTATTTTTTGTCACATGAGTCAAAAATTATTCATAGTCTTGCGAACTTAACTATTTTTTTAAATTAAAAATTAATTTTATTTAAACCTTGAGTAAATTTTAATCAATTTTCTAATAACAAATTTCACTCCCATAACTAATAAATAGTAACATATACAACCTCATTATTATAATAAATAATTCTAATATTTTCTAGATAATTTCTTAATATATATTTTCATAATTTCCATTTATAATTTTTAGTATTTTAGAGGTTTTAAAGGGTTGGTTCTAAATGGAGGAAGAAGTGAAAGATAAGTGTTTTATTCAATGATATATTGTTTTATTGTAACTTTATAATAAGAAACATCATTAAATTATTGTTTTCTTTTTTATATTTATTTTTTATCTATTTTAATATTCTTATTATATTTTTATACAAATAAAAATTATCTCATTCATCAATTAAAAGTCATAAAATAAGTTTGAAATATTCTTGAAATTTTTTATCTTATATCAAGTAAAATCCATTCATATTTTCATTGTATAAGTTATTATATTTTTCATTGTCATATTATTTATATATTTCAATTACAATAAAGGAGACCTATTTAAAAATATGACCTGAAATATATTTTTTGATTTTTTTGGTAATTTTATGGTCACTTATAAAATCATCACAAGTGAATCATTATTATTAATTCCATCCATCCTGAGATTATTTTCTTGAAGTTTTATATATCCTTAGTCTATATAATATATATAGTTTACATACTCTAAATTTTATATAATTTTATTCAATGTTATACAACCACTTGAAATATTTATAATCATGTGTCCTACCTTAAGATATTAATTTACTACATTGGTAATAGTTTTTATACAATAGTAACCTTATGAAATATTAATTTTATTATTAGTTATATGAAATTTTATTTATATAAGTTGATGGGATTTTTTTGGTTATTAACTATATTATCATCCAAAAACCATAATCATGGTTTAATCATGATGGTTAACAACATGTTATGAAATATTTACATTATATAGTTACATGTTTACTTATTTAAAGTATCTCATTGAGATTGTAGTCATGTTTATATATTGGTAGGTCCAAAACTATAAATCTTTATAATAAATTGAGTAATATTTAATCAATAAGGAAACTAAGAATAGAAAATGATTATGATACTATGATTTATTGAGTACCCTTATCATAAGATTACAATATGTTATAGTGACATATTGGATTTCCATATCAAAATATATATTTGACTATAAGTTTAGTTTCTTTATTTCTCATGCATTATTTAATTATCATGTTCATTGAAGGTTTAATTTATTAAATGGTTATTTTAGGATTTAATCCTTGTTATTTAGTGGAATTTTCCTCTCTATGATATAATATTTATATGATATAATTTTTGGTATTCCTAACTCACCCTTTTATTTTAATATAAAATGCCTCATAATTGTAGAATATTATGAAGATTTAAATGATTATTAAACATGGATATAATTTCAATTAATATATATTATTTTAAATATAACTACTTTTTATTAATTTAAAATTATTATGTTCTATGTTTTCAATGATTCCAATCCATAGTTTCTTGTAATTAATTATACAGAATACATTTTATGATATATAATGAATGGTATATTAATATTTGACACGATTTATCATTGTAGTTAGAAGGCATCACAATAGTGAACAATGTTCATACTTAATTGGATATTAGAGAATTTGATCAACCAAAAATAACCATTTAATGATGTCATCAAGGATTATTATGGTAGTTCAATTTAAATACATAGTGAAAATATTTTCAAATAATCTTACATAAATTGTTTGTTTGTTTAGACAACATATATAACATGGTTATGAGTTGAATAATCACCATTTTTTCCTGAGTATATAAATTTTAATAACCTGAACATAGTCATAATCAAGAATTTATATTCATTTTTCTGAATTCCCAAGATAGTATAATTTTTTAACTACATGGGGATTTTATTTATTATTATTTTTAAATTTTATAAAGGGAGTTAAAATATTAATTCTTGATGTATTTATATGGGTATTTATTTATAAATTTTAATAATTAGAAAATTTCCTATTATTCCCATTTACTACATTGGAATTATTGAGTAGTTTTATTTTTTCATATAAAATAAAACATGTTTTTAAACCTATTAAAGAGGCTCCAATAAATCATACATGTACTAAAATTTTATTTTTTTATAAATAGTGCCATGATCGTTACCAACGTGAGTAGAAAAATAAACTCTTATTAGGGCTTTGATACAGATAATATGAAAACCATATAAGATAATAGTCTTATATAAATTATTTGAATTAGTTAAATTAATATGATATAACTTTATTTTTCATTTCAAAAAATTTAGTTATTCTATATGTATAAATTCTAAGATATTAAACTTACAAATTCATTTTAAATAAATGAAAACATTCATAATTTCAATCAAATCACTTTTAATACATATATTTTTCTTTATAGAGTCAAATATAAAAGATATTAAGAAAATAAATATTGATAATTGGATGATAGGGTCACAACATGATCATTTACATAACATCTGAAACCTAAATGACACATTATGTCATAGACACTCTTCGATACCTAAAGTTTGATGAAAAGTACTCTAAGTAATCTATTGATCATTATAGTGATATTTACCCTCAATATCATAAAATATTATAACAAAAACATAAGTGGTATAAAATATTAAATAATCTCATATGTTGAAATAGATATAAATTCATCCAGAAAGTATATATATGTATATTCCTAAATGTTTAAAAATTATATCATCTTATTCATATATATGATATAATAAATATCATCTTATGCGTTCATATTAATTAAAAACAATTCTATATAATAAAAAACATTAGTGAATATAGTTGTCCAAAACAAGCCTTGGACTCATCTCTAAACCATGAACTTATATCCCCTATTTTGTTTTTAAAATAATTATCCATCGGTGATTTGGAAATTTTTCACAAATAAACTAGTATAAATAATGTATAAATTTTCATTTTAAGGGAATTTATATGGTTTTAGTATAAAAGTAATTATTAATTAAGATATGATATCCTCTGACATCAGTAATGATGTAATTTTATCTCATGTTAAATTGAGTAATGGATTATATATAGATATATATATATTTATAATTACATGAAAAAAATTAAAAAATAATTTAATGGTATGTATTCTTACCAAGGAACTATAGTTCCCAACATTTATTGTTAATGAATATGTTAGTTTAGTCAAATATTCATGGGGGAGCTCATCATTCAAATCCTCTCATTTATAATCCATGAGGGAAAAGTACTAACATGTAAGTTTTATAATAAAAAATAAATCATAATCATGTACCCTGGATAATAAAATTTTTCTCATGTTCATGGTCCCTAGATAAATACATATAAATCTCATCCATGTCTCGTCACCGACAAGATTTATATCATATCCAAGAATTGAAAATAATCACAAATCAACCCTAGTCATGGTCAACATCATATAACATGAAAATCATAGTTAACCACCATTTATATATTAATCTATAATATAAAAGTATGATAATGCTAAAACTAATAACATATAGTATAATCTAAATGATTTTTTGTGAAGAATAAAGTTTGATGTATTTTTGTTAAAAATTAAATTTATGATGTAAATATATAGAAAATAACCTATCATAGAAAATATCATTAAAATGAATTATATTTTTGATTGGTTGTGACCATTAAACTTGGTCTCTTAGTGTTTATAATAGACTTTTCTATCCATACCAAATAGTATTTTCCATTGATATAAATTTTAATCACAAATAATTTTATACCAATGTAATTTGGATGAATTTTGAAATGAATTCATTTTTAATAAGTAAAAATATATCAAATATAGAAAATAAAATGAAATAAAAATGAATTAAAGATAAGATCTATTAAAATCCATTTAAAATAAAAAAACATATAATTGAATATAATATTTTAGAAAGTAAAATAATAATAACTTATATTAAAGGGAAATGGATCAAATATATCATGAATATGTAACTCTATCCCTATACCATGTGACTGTCACCACATGCACTCCATCATCTACTTATGTTACTACTCGAATAACTAAAACTTTGAATCCTATGATAGACACTTCTCTTTATGCTCTTTGTTTAAACTCTGTATAGTCTCATATTGACATATCAGACTCTATTAGTACTCTTTATCTATGGAGACACTCCTACATGATCTCCTTTAGAGATAAATGATAACATATATGCAGTGCAAAAGTAACCAAACAACATTGACTGTGAATCAATATTAATCACTAGAAATTTTTTAATACCACTTCCCATCACTAATTTCAATGTTCCATGGTTGAGATATCACTTGTGAGAGCCCTATTTATCCCAAAACTTTTTTAAACCTAGACTCTCTATTAAGTGAGAAAATTTTGTCTCATATGTCTAATGAAAACATTTAAATAGGAATTGAGAAGGTAAGAAAATTTATTATATTAATTTAAAAAACCAAAAAACAAATACTGACAAAAATCTATCACAATCACTTAGTAGAAATATCATTAGTAATTTTATTAATTTACATCCTCTTGTACACATCAAACTCTATAAAAACATTATCAACCAAAAACTGTATAAATTTATCATATATATTAAGTGTTTAAAGTACATATAAATTTTTAAATAATATTACCAATATTCAGTGATATATACTATAATTAAAACTCCTATTTTTAGAAGTGGCATCTTGTGTCCCTTGAATCTATCTAATAAAAAAATTATATCTTCTTATATATCCATCTTATCTAGTATGTGCACAATCCCTCCCATACTTGGGTGGGGATGTAGTTAGGTCAACGTGATACACACGAGTCATAAAAGATAGTCACACATTCTCTCCCAATAGTTATCTTCTAAGGTTTGTGTAAAAACGCATATAAATGATCATATATTCCAAATTCCTAAAAATCCCTCATATTTTTTATGTATTACAATGAATTAATATAATGTATTTGATAGCTTTCTTTACAGACAACCCTGAGTCTAAATGAACTATGATATATTATTGTCTTTATAAACTAGCCATTATACTGGTAAGTATGAATAGGCATAACCACATTATGAAATATATATGTATATATATTTTCCTTAATTCAAATTTATTGATCAATTCCTATGAAATAATCATAAAACTTTAATAGTATCATTTCATGATTAAAAGATCTATATTTTTGAAGAAATGTATTTTTCTAATTATAATGAATTTTTATATTAACAAATATAATAATAACTATTTAAATGATATTTTAATAAAAATTATATTTAATTTATGAATAATCATTGATACAATAGTTATATAATTTTAATTAATAAAGATA
The DNA here is from genome assembly GCA_963277665.1 of Viscum album. Lineage (NCBI taxonomy): Eukaryota > Viridiplantae > Streptophyta > Magnoliopsida > Santalales > Viscaceae > Viscum > Viscum album. The sequence goes on from OY728167.1 coordinate 120,752,764, forward strand.
AAGTTTTTTGAGGTTGAAAAGACTTAATTTTCAGGAAACTATATTTAAGTGAGCAATATTTTTCATATTAATAAATTAAGTAAATCATGATAGATTAACTATTTTATTGATATTTAAAGAATATATATTCAATAAAATATTTCAACATTCATCTAAAAGTTTTACTAGGAAATGAATGAATGCAAATTCATTTTTATGCTTAAAATTGGATTTTTCTAAAAAAAATGGTTTTTGCTGTGTTTTATGCATATATTTTAAAATGAATTTATATCACATGTAAATATTTAATTTTTTAAAACCTAATACAAATTTATAATCATAATTTAAAATTTTGGTAATGCAGATACTTTTACTTTTAGTCATATTGAATTGAAAAATGTCATAATTTTTTTACCACGGTTAGGGGTAAAAAAAGTTTATTGGGGGTAGTGGGGGGTTAAACTAACTGATAAGGGTAAAAATTACACTTAAACATGTATAAATAATATTTAATGAAGATATTTTGGCCTTAACATATATTATCTTGAAATTTATGTTCATTTGACTCCACATGAAAAATAAACAAACTTTATATTATTTAAATATTTTAAGTAATTCCATTTGTTCATGTCCCCTCACTTATAAAAGGGGTCCGCTTATCCTCTAATATTTACATAAATTTATCCCTCTATATTATTAAATACATACCTAAAAACATTCCTTGACTCCTTCCATTTGATTTTTATACTTTTTTCATACATTGAGACTCTCTTAAGAAGAAATAAGGTGTATCCAAATGAGTTCTCTTAAGACATAGATAATCATCTTACCTGACTCATTCAAAGTTAATTATATATTCTAATTACACTAAATATACTGTATCCAAGTAAAAATAATTACTCAATTATCATAAATATAAATACATGTTATTATGAATATGGGAAAAACATTTTTCACCTCAATTCCATCATGTTAGAAATGAAAGTATTGTTTATGAATGCATGTGGACTAATGCCTCCACATAGAAATAGGATTCATTTTAAATCAAAAAATTATGTCTATATATATAATGATTTATTTAGTAATATTTTTAGTGCATCCCCAACCAGATTAGCCACCCGAATAGTGCTTTTGAGCCAGGTTACGCAAGCCTTAGGCGCACCTCCCCAAACGCCAATGGCTGCCGACTAGCTATGAGGGTGTAAAGAGGGAAAAGTGGGGAGGGTACACCCTCAAGGGAATATATAATAATGTTCTAAGTACATTTATATAACATGTAGTAGAAATAAGGATTAGCAGACTCAAACCAGACCCTCTAATGTTGAAATCACAATCAATATTGACAATAGTGGAAGCAATAATCAACAAAGAAACAAAAATAAATAAACAACCAAATATACCCCTTATAGTTACTAAAAAACATGCATCCAATATGATTTATATAATAAAATACCCAAAAAGGGTTTCCAATGGATGACCATAATAGCTACATTCATATATAACCATGCTAATACAAAGAAATAAAACCAAACAAAAACTCCAAGAGAGGAAATAGCTCATGGTCTCATGCCAACGTCCCATTCCAACTCAACTAGGGTCCCACTCTTGAGCTCGCACCCTTACCTATACACAAAATCATAAAGTCTACATGTGTCCTGAAGGTCCTATGTAGGGTTAGAGAATGTGTCTTAGCAGGATACCACCCATGTGTGTATACCCATAATAAGTGTTTAAGTGTGTGTATACAGAAATAAAACAAAGTAGTACAATGAAATCAAATTAAACAAAAGCTTCCCTGGTGCTCAATAGCCACTAGGAAGCTATCACATTCCTCAAACAACACCAAAATATATGTAGAGGAAAGGACCCTAATCCCCTGGCCTAAGGTGTCCCCTGAAGTAGAATAGCCCAAGTTAAACCATAGGTTCCACCTCCAAATAAGTAACCCAACACCTCATTCCAACAAACACATTGTGTCCCAAATCAACTCACTGGCATCCGGAAGGCACACCCAAGAAATTGAACTCTATTACCTTGGACCCCTGATTGAAAGCACCTATCGGCTCGAAGCCCAATGTCTAGAGGCACATCGATATCTATCCTCGATTAAAAAACACCATCGATTTATAACATGACATCCCAAGGAACGATGATCTCCATCATACCATAATACCCTAGGCTCAATGGCCTTAATACTATGACCCTAAGCCCCAAATTGATAGCATCAATGCTGTCACCTGAAGTCTCATCACCTTTCATGTGGCTTTCAATGGAAACCACTGACAAACCAATTTACTAAGATACACTACTAGGGGCCTCTATCCACATGAGTGGTCAAAAGCACCTCATCAATGAGTCAACATATGTTCACACAACTCCAATCGGTGCTTTGGCCATCACGGGTGTGTGATAATCACCAAATATAGTATCTAAGTCACGTCAAACTAGCACATCTTGCACCAGTGACCATGTCACTAAAGTTCTATGGCCATTCCATCCAATATAATATGATCCTTTCTTTTAACCTAATGGACTTGCCACCTCAAACTGGTGTCCACAATGCCCAATCATGTGATCAACATCACTCAAATATATCTGGGCCAATCCCAACCAGACAACCATGTCATGTTAATCCCGATTTCCATGCAACCTCAATCTCTCAGGTCGATCCCATCACAAACCAATTGATCACAACATAATTTCACAAGAAAAAACATATATATAGAATTCAATTCAATTTAAATAAGAAATTATATTGAAACAATCAATTTAATTTAAATGAATTTAAAAAATTTACTTAAATAAATAATCCAATTTAAGTAAACAAACAATTAAATTTAATTTAATTGTGCATTTAATATTAAAAAAACTCAAATTAAATTAAGAATGCTCCCTAGCCTAACTAACAAATGTGGTCAATGGACTCTAACCTAGCACTGAATGCACAAATTTGGATAGGTAAATCCATAAGGCATCCCATGAGGTCATATGATTAATTTAATATCAAGCATTCAATTTAAAAAGGGTCTAGAAAAAATACACAATGGCATGATAAAACCCACACCTTAAAATAGACCACAAAAAAATAAAGGTATGAACCTCCTATAATGGAGTCAAAGTCATAGGCACATTTATTATTAGCCTCTAATAGGAAGCATTTTGGAAGAAATCATCATTTTCGTCGAACGCCCTGAAAATAGGTAAAATTGACTCAAATGGATTTAGCACTATGTGAGGTGAGATAAAAAGAGGATAGAATAATGGGAGAGGGTAGAATCACCGACATGTTACAAACGAACCTAATGGTGGATAAATCATAGCTTGGATGAGGGAGAGGGATCACACCCTGTCTGGAAGAAGAAAAGGGAGAAGCCCCCTGTGCAGCTTGTGACCATGAGAGTAAAAGGAAGGAGGAAGAAAGAAAAAGAAGGGCGGGGTATATAGGTAATTTTTCCACTTTTAATGAGGTCTTGTGATTATTTTTCATGGTTTTCAAACCGTGTGGAAACCATGCGGTACCCACTTCCCAAAGCTGTAGGTATGCACATTTACCCCACACGGTTTTCCAAACCGTGTGCAAACTGTGTATGATCCATATATAAAAAAATATAGACATAGATACATGGTTGTGCATCCCACACACATGGTTTTTACCAAATCATGATCAGTGAAAAAAAGGTTCCAAAATGTTAGCTAGAAGAGGCCACATAGTTTTCCCCAAACCATGTTCCTTGACCTGCAACTTCAAAACTTGGCATTTGGGCCTCCAACACACCCAAACCCCTTTTGAACACCATATTCCTTCATCAAAAACCCTAAACCCATCCAAAAATGTGATATTGGATTGAGGAAACTCTTGTAATTGAGTTCTAAAGATCAACAAGGAAATTAGAATACCCACCAATACAAAAAATTCCAAATGGGATGGGTTTTCGACCCGCTCTGAAAACTTGGCATGTTACAATCTCGCCACCATAACATAGATCATCCCTGAGCTATAAAAAACCCATAGATTGTAATGAATATACACATCCTAGTAAAAACATTTTGGATCACCTTGATCTCAAGGGTATAGGTCAACTGCCTCAAGGGATCCCCACCTTAGGAGTGACCTACCCCTGTCTCATCCCGACCCAAAACTCAAATCAAGTAATTGTTTTTTGACCACCCCAGGACTCTAAAGTACACTGTGAAACATAATCACTTTTCCCCTCATCAGGTTCTCCTGTTTAATTCATGATAGGTATATGAATTCTACACCGTATCGGTGCCCGCCTCATTCCCATGTCACACATGGCACTAATAAGGTACTGCATCTCATCATATGCTCAGAGAAGTTTTGGTGCTTCACACCCTAATAAAGTACCACACCAAAATGGTTCCCAGATGCCTACACACTTCAAGTAACCTGAATCTCCACGATGCCCCGATGCCAATGCACCTCAATCATCCTGCATCCAATGATGCTCAAATGTAGAACCTAGCGTTACACACCTCATATATATATATATATATATATATATATATTACGTACCCAAGCTCGTTCCAACCTACTGACCAACATCTCATTAGTCTATACATAAAACTTTTCCTCCTCATTCACTCAAAATACACATTCCTCAATATACTATTCCAAATAAAAAAATCACGACCACACATACGACATAGCTTTGACCATTGTCAACTCAATAGCCTACTCAACACCTATAATCTTCATAGCATGCACCTGGAATGATGCTCAACTACCTAAATTCTAGACTCCCTATGGTGTTGAACCAACCAATAGACATTAACCCCACTATTGGGTCCCCTATCTCTTCCATGACCTCCATGCGCAGCTGAAGCTCGGCTACCCTCAACTAGTACCACTCTTAAACCAAACTTAGAACCTTGAGTCTTCCCTGGTGCTTCATTTTTGATTTTTTGAGAAGGATTCCTAAAGAACCTCTTAATATTACCAATCGTACCACATTTCTGGGTTCTTTGGAAGCCCTTCTCACTAAGTATAGACATGTCATGGATTCCCACATCGAAATCAAACTATCAACGATCCACTCCGAGGTGGTCTGCTTAAGTCTTTAGCCTGCCTTCCCTACTGGAACTCATCCCAACCTCACTTCCTACTATCTTATGTGTCGCTATTGAAATCACGTGAAACCACTTCCTAGCTTGAATATGACCTCTCTGTCAGGTTTTCCTTGGCTATGAGCGCCTAGTTCACCACCTCTGAGAATGAGGCCAACCTAAAGATGTTTACCTTAACCCTAATGGAATTCCGTAAAAAATCCTCAAAGCACCTCACTCCTGAGGTGGTGTCTCTCACCATGTTGGGTGCAAATCAAGACAATTCAGTGATCATCGCAGCATAATCCTTGACAGACATGTCACCATGATGAAGGTTCAAGAACTCCCAATCTCTCTCCACTCTCAGCATCTCTAGGAATAATTGATTGAAGAACCGTGCCTCAAAATCCGTCTAGGATAGTCTATCTTGTCTTCCTTCATTAACCTCCACATCCCACTAGCTCTTAGTCAGCCCTCTGAGCATATACGTTTCTAGTTTCACCCTCCTCCCTTAAGGTGTCTCTAGCTTCTCAAAAATCATATGCATAGACTCGATCTAGTTTTGAACTACATGTAGGAAACCCTATACAAGAAAAAGCTATGGGTGTTGTGTCTGGAACTCCCGATTCATATACTCCATAGAAGGATATAATCCCTGAGCAACCCCATTAATCCCCTAGGTGACATGTACCAATCTCTCTTTGAGCTTCTTGTCAAGACATGACCCAAAATCTGTCAATTCTGGTGGCTTCCTCACCTAAACCGGGACCTATTCTTGAGACAGAGCATGTACCTGCTCTACCTAACCCTCAGGGGTCTCAACCTGATCATGATCTAATAGCACTCTATCCTCTCTTTCCTGATGCTCTATATGATCCATCATGGTGTAAACCTTTTGAATACCATCAACATGGTCAGAAATCCATGATAACAAAAACATATATATATTAACCAGATAGGGAAAGTAGTAATAGGTAGTGCATCCTCACTGCCGTTACCCTTTCCTATCATAACCATGCCACACAGCATACCAGCCTCATGACCTCCTTAACCGCCTCAATAGAGCCAAGTATCAAGTATTCCCCCATCCATTCCCATCCTGAAAACTAATGTTTCCTTAATCCAATAACCACATCACCCAACCTAGTGATCAAAATCACCCCATGCCATAATAATTTTCCACTCTTTTAAGATCTAAGTTCATTTCACATATCAAAAGAAATTTGTTTCATAAGCACATGCATATGGTTATCACTCATCTCATAAAATATTTATCACATACACACATGTATTTATTTATTTAAAATCTTATCATGTTCATAAAAAAAGCATAACCAAACATATAAAAAGACACCATACCTTACAAAGATAGGGTTTTAAATATCATTCCTTATCATACCAGGAGAATGTTCACAAGTCATAACATTTAACAATTCACATCCAAGAATACCACTCAAGGTGGAAATCAAATAAACTTTCAAGTGAGAAAAATTTAATAGTAATTCCCACTCCTAACAACTTTTTTCATCCATCGTACATGGGGCTGCAGGAAGCCAAGCATGAATTAAAAACTGAGTTCTGACAACATCCTAATCACCAATATACAATATACTAAATATTAATACTAGAAGTAAAGAAAATTCAATCTTGATCTCATTAGTGGATAGCAGAAAACTACTACTAAATCCCAGTCAAGAATTCTCTTATACCATTTCTAGTGTTCCCAACCTGATTCGTCACACAAATAGTGCTTTCGAGCCAGGTTCCACTGACCTTAGATTCACCTCCCCAAATTTCAAAGGCTTCCAACTAGTATAAATGGTGTAATTATGGAAAATTTGGGATGATATACCCTCAAAAAATAAATAATGATGGTCTTAGTATATATATATAACATGAAACAGAAATAAAAACTCAGCAAACTCGAACCATACCCACCAATGTCAGAATCAAAATCAATATTGACAATAGTAGAAGAAATAATCAAAAAATTAGTGGAAATAAATAAACAACCAAACATACCACATATAACCACTAAAACAAATCATTCATTCAATATGATTCATACAATACAATACTCAAAAAGGATCTCCAATGGATGACCAAAGTAGCTATATATATATAAGCATGATTATATAAAAAAATAAAACCAAAAAGAATCTCCAAGAGAGGAAATACCTCAAGGTACCATGCCAACATCCCATTCCAAATCAACTAGGTTCTAGCTCCTAAGCTCATACCCTTACCTGTATGCAAAATCATAAAGTCTATACACATCCTGAAGGGGCCCTGTAAGGTGTGAGAACGTATCTCAGTAGGATACCACCCAAGTGTTCATGCCCAACATAAGTATTTAAGAAGGTGTATACATAAATAAAACAAAGAATCATAATGTAATCAAATTAAACAAAATCTTACCTAGTACTCAATAGCCACCAGGAATAATCACCTGCCTCAGCCAATGTCGGAATATATGTAGGGGAAATAACCCTTAGCCCAAGTCCCAAGGTGTCCCCTAAAGTAGAATATCCTAGGTGAACCCTCAGGTTCCGCCTTTAAATAAGAAACTAGGAACCTCATTCCAACTGATACCTCATGTCCCAAAAGAATTCATAAGCATCCCAAAGGCATTCCTGAGCAATAGAACTCTCATCCCTTAGAACCCTGCTCAAAATCCCCCATCATCTTGAATCCTGACATCCTGAGGAACAATGATAACTATTCTCAATTAAAAACAACTTTCTTCTCATAGAACGATGTCCCAAGGAAGGAGGATCTATGTATTCCCATAATACCTTAGGCCCAACGGCTTCAATACAGTAAGCCTCAACCCCCAACTGATAGCCTCAATGTTATCACCCGAATGCTCCTCACCTTCCTGGTAGCTTTCTACAGCAAGCACCCCCAAACCAATTTCCTAATCCCCAATACCTAGGGACTCTACCCACACGAGTAGTCAAAACCACCTCATCACTGACTCAACCTATGTGAACATGAATCTAATCGACACTTTGTCCATCACGGGTAAGCATCAATCCTCAAATATAGTACCCAATCCACATCCAACTGGTATCTCATACCCCTAAGACCATGTCACTCAATTCTGATGGTCATGCCATCAAATACCACATGAGCCTCACTCGTAACCTAATGGCATATCTACCTCAAAATGACATCCACAATGCCAAATCTTGTGATCAACATCACTCAAATATATTTGGGCCAAACCCAACCATACGACCACGTTACCTTAATCCCAATGGCCATGCCACCTCAATCCCTTGGGCTGATCCCATCAAGGAACAATGGATCATAGCATCATTTCACAGGAAAACACAGATATATAGAATTCAATTCACTTTAAATAATCAATTCTATTAAAATAATAAATTCAATTTAATTTAATTGAACAATTCGACTTAAATAAACAAACAATTCCATGTAAATGAATTTTAAATTTCCAATTAAACAATAATTTGAATTAAATAAAAAATTCACCCAGTCTAACTACCCATGGTATTTAGCAGCCTATAACCTGGACTCACACACACAAATCTGGCTAGGGAATTCCCAAAGGTATACCATAAGGTCATACAATTAATTTAATATCAATAATTAAATTTAAAAAGGGTCTCACTCAAATACCCAAAAGTTCACTAAAACCCACACCCCCAAAACGACCACAAAAAACACCAATATAGGTATGCACCACCTACCTTGGAGTAGTAGATGTAAGCACTTATAATATTAGCCTCTAACAAAATCAGTGTTTTTGCCGAACGCCCTGAAAATAGGGAAAAATAACCCAAATGGATTTTTTTCTCTATGAGGTAAGATAAAAGGAGAATAGAATCATGGGATAGGGGATAATCACTGACATCGTACCAATGCACTCGAAGGAGGATGAATCAGAGCTCAGATAAGGGAGAGAGAGCATACCCTAGCCGGAAGAAGAAAATGGAGAATCCCCATCTGCAGTGTGTAACCAAGAGAGGAAAAGGAAGGAGTAAGAAATAAAATTTAGGGAGGGGTAGATAATTAATTTTACAACATTAGTGTGGCTTCATGGTTATCTCGCATGATTTGAAAACTGTGTAGAAACCATGCAGCACCCACTACCCAAATCACTAGGTATGGATGGATACCCCATACGGTTTTCCAAACCATGCGTAAAATGTTCATGAACCCTTTTTCAAAAACTATATACATGGATTCATAGCCATGTGTCCCACATGAACGTTTTCCCCCAAACCATACTTAGTTTAAAAAGGGGTTACACTATTAGTTGGAAGAGGCCTCACAGTTTTCCCTAAACCATACTCCTTGACCCCCAAATCCACAACTTGGCCTTCAAGCCTCTAATACACCTGAAACCATTAATAACACCTGTTTCCTTCAATCAAACCCATAAACCCATCCAAAAACATGATATTGGATTGAATAAACTCTAATAATTGAGTTCTTATGATTGAAAATAAATTGGCATACCCACCAATTCAAAAATTCAAAATTAGAGAGGTTTTCCACCCACTTCATAAACCCTAGACATTACATATATGTTATTTATGATATAATTATGAATCTAGAATAATAAAATATTATTTATCAATCTGTACTTATTTTTTTTAGTAAATAAAAACAATGTTCATTTTTACGTATGGACTACCATCTCCGTGAACAGTGTTATCCATTTTTCTATCCCAACCATTTATAGATAATTAAAAATATGTATATAATTAATATATAGGGTATTTATATCATTATTAAAATTCACAATATGATTCAACCATGATCAGTATTAAAGGACCATAATCATGAAATCATAACATATATGAAAAACGAAAGAGTTGGCACCTAAAATGATGATGATAATGAATGGTTTTTAATGAAAGGGTGATAAGATGTTTTAAGTAAACCATGTATTGTATTATAAGTAATAATATTATTATTTTAAATAATTATAATAATTTTAAATTTTTTATATAAGATTTGAAAAGAGAATTCATACATGAGGTAAGTGTTTCTCATCTAAATTTTGTTTTTGTGACACATATGTCATGTTCACCAGTTGTTTCTTTTATGTGATGCATATAATAAACCTTTGATTTTTTTTATATCATGTATCTATTGTTAATAATTGTACTAATAGTTTCATCTAATGTTATTTATTTCATGTGGTTAATGATTTACATGTTACCAAATTTATATGTGTTTTATTTTACAATATCACTTTTTTCTAGGATTGCTTATTATTAAATATCCTATAATGAAACTATATGATTTATCTCTCAAAAAACATATTTCCTTATTACCCTATAGTTAATTATGGATATTAAATATTTCCTTTAATTTTATTCTGTCTACATATTCACAGTTATAAAATCTTATTTTTAATGAGAACTGACTCTATTTTTCTATAAGGTAGGGAATAATTTTCTTCTATAAGCATACTTTCATTAAAAAAGTACAAGAATAATTTTTAAATTATCGTGTGATTTATTACATAAAATTTTAACCATGTTTTACTTTCTATAAAATGGTTTAAATGGAATATTATTGTTATTTCTGAATGATGTACGTTTCACTAAAGGTGTGAACAAAATCATTATTTTAATTAATGTTAGTCTTATGAATACATTTTCCCACCATCATGATTATTCCTTGAAAAAATATTCCTTAACATAAATCCATAGTTATTTTCAATGAAATATTTTTTCCTAATATTCTGGATTTTTTTTATTTTTAAATAAGTTTTTTCAAAATGAAATTGGTATTTTTCTCACGAAATGTTCCAGTGATCTTTTAAAGGTGTTTTCATTTATGAAAACATCCATTAATGTTAATTGTTCTTAATTGATGATATAATATAATGATAATTACATTAATATTTATCTATATGGTTATTGTTTATGAAGATTAAATATTTATGAAAACATTTTTCTTCCACATGTTAAGTGGGAATTAAATGATAAATGTTTTCATGATCTTATGGAATACATATAAACTGATTATGATTATGTTATGGGTGGGTCTATTGTATCCATCCAATAAATTGGGTAATGATTAATGTTTTATGAACTCAAAGTTACATTAGATGTAATTCCATGTCCAAATTAGGGTACATATGTGGTTATAATAATACCAAGAAGGGTATTCGAGGGTCTATACCAATATCAAAGTAGTTACATGGGAAGTATAGTAACACAGGCTTGACATAAAAGGATATTACATCATTTTAGATGAATATTCAGTACATTACAAAAATACATTCCCAATGACCATAATAGTTTAGTGTCTTTGGATACATGGAATAAAAATATTATATCCTGGTGAAATATCTTCAATATCTCCCATAAAGATCTCCATCAATAGTACTTCTACCTAAAACCTTTCTTCGTAACCTGGGGAAAGGAAACATAAGAAATAGTTGATCTCAAATGCTCAATAAGGGTAAACAAGGGAGACATGTAAGCATAATCATGAGCATAAGGGCATGATAACATGATCATGAATATAGAATATCATACCCTACATATCAAAGATCATAACAAAGATCATGGCATAAAGATTGGAATTTCATAAAACATTAATCACAATGAAATAAAGAGCATAATCCATGAAATTATATCCTAAAATAAAACATGGAATTATGGAAAACACATAAGAATATAATATTATTTCCATAGTAGCCAAGGCATCACTTTCAAGACCATATTAGTAGAAAAAATCGTTTACTGAATCGGGTGAACCCTCGTTCCAACCTTGTATTACTGAACCAAGTGAACCCTCGTTCTAACCCTATATTACTAAACCATGTAAACCCTCATTCTATCCATTTTTTACTGAACTAAGTAACCCTAATTCCATCCCTATCTATCTCATGAGATATAAATATTTACCCAATGAATTGGAGAGAGATATAAGCCCCACCCTTCACATAATTAAATCATACATACATATGCCACAAAGTCATAAATAAATATATCATAACACAAGAAATGAAATGGGTATCATAGACATGTAAACATACCATAACCTGTAAAAAAATATAGGTTTCATAATCTTTTCATCATTAACATAACCCGTGAAAAGAATCGATTTTCAAAAGCATGTAACCTGTGGAAGAGAAACAGGTTTTATAAATATCCTGTCATCAAAAAAAATTCCATTCAGAGAAGGAATATGAATGTAAAAATTTAATAATTTCCCCCTAAAGTCATGAGTAACACCAATGGATGTTTATCTTATATGGGAAATAATTTTTAATGATATTTTAAAAAAAATTATTTAGTAAATTATCATATCTTCTTTAAAAAATGCTTTTTGAAATATAAAACCTTTTGAAAACCTTTTTATTTTAAAATAGATTTGAAAAATTATAAAGGAATCCTTGAAAAAAATCCTTTTTCCTTGAAAATTATCTTCAAGTATCTTTTGAAATAATTTTTGAAAACATTTTTGAAAACATGGTTTTTGAGTATAATAGATTTCCGACCAAAGAGAGAGATGATCAGATTTTACATAAAAACATTATCTTAAGTACCCAAGACTGTAAAATGGTACTAAAAATAAGGATGTATTGAATAAATATAGGATAAAGAAAAATCATGAATATTATTGAGATATGGATCACAATATTTCATCAAATGAATCATAAACATGAACAATCTTGAAAAGTGATGAGATTGTCTCAATAAACTCTTATAACTTGGTAACATGGGATCATACTCTTCATGTAATAGAAGAAAATTAAATTAAGCTTAATATATCCTGAAAATAAGGATATTCATTATATAAAATTTATAATTTAAGTATATACACCTCAAAAAAAAGAGTTTAGGTGCATAAAAAACATGAGTCTCAGAGAAGGAAAATTGAGACAAAATTGTTTTACCAATTTGGTAACTTTTGAAAGTTAAACCCCATGAAAGAAGGATCTTAGAATGGATATGTGAATAATCATAAATTTAATTATAACATACATATAATTAAATAATGTTCATTATATACACCACATAAAAGAAAATATTGGTGAACATTTCATGAATTTCACAGAAATTAAAAGGGATATGAAATTCCCCTTACCTTGTGTCTTGACTCTCCTCGTACTCATACAAGATTACTATATAATAAATATAAGTTTATTATAAATATTTTACATAATAATATTCTTATATCTATTACCATATGGGGTTTTATTATGACCTTATATTACCCTCTTTTTAACGATCCTATGTTAAGGTTTTACTTCGAGTTATATTTGCTTTGTTTTTCACATGTGTCTAAATTTGTTATATCGTTGGTCCTTATACTTATATCATGATTCCAGAATGTAGATCCTGATAAAAATAAAATTTATATCCAGTATATTTATATTATAATAATCTATATCATAATTAATTATGAAATGGAATACACGATTCATGGATACGGTAAGTCGTACGTATGCATGAACGTTGTTTCCGTTTTTATTGTCCTATAGAAAGAAAGTGTGTAAATGACACACACACACACACGCACATATATATATATATATCATTATCCCAATATCATTAATATATTATATATATTATATAATTTCACTAAAACCATCCTTAATACATTCCATGTGGTGTGTGAACGAATCACATCTCTTTGAGGGGGAAATAGTCCACACTTCCTCAAACGAGATTACCGTACTAACACCAAATGGGAAGTAAAAAATTATGTATTGTAAAAATGAATAAAGTAGCTTAAATACATAATAGATATTATATATAACATATAAAAATATATTGTTCATCATAATGGCCACCATGATTGGTGGTAATGGATAAATGAACAATCATCATTTCATGAGGCAGTAGTTCGTCGTACATAGAAATAGTATGTTCTATATCCATTAGTTGGAGGTGTGTGTAAGTTTAGGTAGAAATATTTGCATAAAAACATCATAGTATACGTATCATACTGTTTTTATTACACAATAATGGAATAAATAGAGTGTATGGGTGAATATTAGAAATAAAGGAAAGGAGCTTGAGAGAAGACATTACCTCTAAATCGGGTAACTCCTTTTGGTTTATACGAAAAGGATTCCTTGAGAGGATTTTTGACCTAAGTTATTCTTATATGTATAAGTTAGGATTTTTTGGAGGCTAATTTGGGAGATATTTTCTGAACATAAAATGTTTGAGAGGTGTGAGTAATGGGTAGAGGTGGTGGAATTTATATTGGAGGAGGAGTGGCACTCTTGTAAATATTTGAAGAAAGAATTCCACCCATGTTTTTCATGTTGAAATTGGATCCAAGAATAGAAAAAGGTAGATAAAATTGGTTATAGTGTATAAATATGGATATCTAATTGGTATTGGACAATATTATATGTCGTTTTAGGTCATAAATTTAAGGTTTAGTACTTTATTAACCTAATTTTTCTCTTAACCGATGTAATTCATTTTAATTACTTTCACTAATATTTTTGGTCAAAAAAAATTGAACTTATTAGACAATATAAATAATTATTATTCCAAATATTGAATCCATTTTTACAAATTCTAATCATATAAGTGGAAGAAATTAATTTAAAATTAATCCCGCTGTCGGGAAGACACTGCAGGTTTTTAAAGTAAAAATTATCAAAAGTTTGATAAGTTTTTATATCCAATTTAAAATTTAAATTTTTTACAATGACCTAAATTAGATTAATTATTAAAAAAATATCTAAATAAACTATTAAACCATTTAAAATTATAATTTAACCTTATAAATAAATTATATGAAAAAACAATTTTGAAATAGAATCTAGTATTTTTAAATATTCATTAAAAGATGAAACCTTTCATAAAAATACTAAAAATTTATCCTAACCTAATTTTTATGTTTTTATTCCCAAGATAAAGTTTATTTTGACATATTAAATCTATAAAAGTTCTAAAAATTCGATTTAAAATGGGTTCCCCATTAAAAGGCAGTAAAAATGCCTTAATAAAAATATAGGTTTTTTAAGAATGAAATTGGGTTTGTTATTATCTTACGTCTATCGAATATATTAGATAAATATCAAAAATAATAATTAAATATATAACATATGTATTATATTAATATCACTTACTAATTTTATTAAATTTAATTTACTATTTTAAAATTCCTCTGTGACTATAACGATATTTTCAATTATATTCAATCGGTTTTCATATTCATTTACAATTAATTTGTAACCTATGAATTCATATTGTATTTTTTATAAACCAAATATTTTAATAATTTAGTTAATATTATTCATATCTATAAACTTAATGGATAGGTTATATCTCATTATAATAACATTTTTAATAATATATTATAGTTAGGTAACACTCAGTCGTGCGTGTTACGCAAGGCATCGAGGAAGGTAAATCTTGCATGTAATGTATGTTTTTGTTTTTATTCCATGACACGTATGACAAGTGGGTATTGTGCATAACATATTACAAGTTGGATCCATGTGAAAGGAATGTTTGACTTATTGAAAATCTATTTTCAATGTTGTGTGAAATGAATAATATCAAAAGATTAAATTAATTCAATTTTTTTTTACCAAAATCTCAGGGTGTTGCATTCTACCACCCTTAAAATGAATTTTTATGTCAAAATTTGTCTAGGTTATCAAAGGTTTAATAATTGAAAGTTTAATTTATAGAACCCACATTGTAAAAATGGATATTAAAACTTCCCTTAAAAAGGGAAATTTGGAACCATAATGGTTACCCAAAGTAACATATAATTGGGTTTCCACATAAGAGAACATAGGTTGGGAGTGAATATTAGACATGGAGGAAAATCATAAATATTTATTGGGATTGATTGAGGTTATCAATAAAAAACAAGTTAATGATTAAAATAAATTTAAGGCATCAAATTCATAAATATTTGATGATTCTAGAAGCTTTTTGTTCAACAAAATTTAAGGTATTAGGACAACATTTTTTTGTATCACTTTCAAAACGTTGAGTAATTATTTCATTATTGGGTTGTGTTTTGAACAATTTCTAATAAATCTATTACCTTATGGAATGAATTCCCAAAAATTTACTTTGATGAATAAGAACTAAAATACACATTTAATGTCTCTTAAGGTCTGTAAGAGAATAAAAATTCTAACTATTTTTCTCTTAAAACAACACGCATTAATCTATAAACATAAAAAGTAAAACTACTGGTTCATCATAAATATCTATTCAACAAAAATAATTATACATTAATCAGGACATCACATAGTCCTGTGGTTAGCATGAAACCCTTATCTTCCTTTAGTTCTGAGTTCAAGACCCGTGGCCTTACCAAACTTGATTGGTTGTCGCCCGACATACATAATGTCATTTTTGTAAAATATAAAAGATGGAAATCCTTGAAATAAGTTTAATCACTAAATATCCTTTTAACTAAGGTTTTTTAATAAAAACTCAGTGCCGAAATAATTCCTATGAATTTTAACTTAATATTTTCATGAACGGTTAACCTTATAACCCTTCTCAAAGATGAACATAAAAAACATTAGAAAGACAATCATTAAATTAGCTTAACATTGATTCCCCTATATAACAAAAAGTAGCTCTTAGTTGTCACATTTTTGACATGTGGATACCCTCATAATATATTCTCTTGAAATATGGTAATAACCTGAATTAACATAAATAATTTTGTAAAACATGCATGTTTCCTTATTCCAAAGTGTATTAGATCTATTCCTTAAATGAAAAAATACTATAAAATTCATAAGTGATAGCATAAACCACCTATCAAAAAATCCTTACTTAGTTCCAATGTAATCTATAATGCCCAATTTACTTATTTATATCCCACATATCATTATCCATACAACATTATCTTAAAAAAGAACATATTAAGGGTTACCTTCCCTTAGTCAAAATATCACTTTGTCATTAAATCACTTCACCAGTCTATAGGGAACATTCAAAATAAACTTGTAAATACTGAGAGAAAAACATAAGTAGAACAATCATTGAATATTTCATCATTCAAAACTTTTGAATCCAAATACATAAAAACTTTGATTATTACACTTCATCCTTATTCCATTAACAAGCCTACCTCATCCTATTACACAATACCTATTTATTTTCACGTTTCTTCTATAGTTTAATCATCATCAACAATGTAACCATTCCTCAAACCACCCTACAGATTCTCTTCAGGAACATTCCTCTTGGAACATTGAGTTTCATAATGACCATTTACTCCGCACTTAAAACACTCAACCTTCGATTATGACTTAGTGAGGCCAATATTCCCATCCATTTCATTAACCAATGTTTTTATTTTTCCCTTGCAGTCACTTGATTTGTGTCCTTATTTTCCACAGTCAAAACATATTCTTGTTCCTCTAAGACATTCACTTAGGCTATTCTTTCCACATACATAATATAAAGGAAACCTAATCTTCTTTCCTCTATGGTCTAAATTACCTGAACTCTCAGTGAACTCCTTCTTTCTCTTCCTTGGTGAGTCCGAGAGTTGGTTAAGGTAAACATTATAAATCATGTTCTACGAAAATTTATTAGGCATGATCACAACATCTTTCACTCTAGTGATCATCCCACTTGACTGCTCATCGGAAAATCATCCATCACATTCAACATTAATCCAGTTCTTTCTAGTTCCCACCATTGACTAAAAATATAATCTTTGTGTGATAATTACTTATCATAGCAGAAAACCACATAGTTATGAAAATAATTACTTATAGGATATATAAATATTGACAACTTCCTTAATCTATGACACCTTAGGCTTATCCTTGGTTATTAATAGCCAAATTATATCTAAATCCTTTATAATGGTTCATGAAGAGTTTTTTATTTCCCAAAGCATATCCCCCGGGAGTGTCAAACTAGGCATGCAGTATAGACTATTTTTGTATACCTTATTACCCCGAGTCAAGCCCAGAACATCTTGTCAGAGTTATTACCCCTAGGTACATCTGTTCTAGAGCCACATCCACTTGTAGTATCCAGACATGGATGTATTTCTAGGAAACCACTCAATCTATCCTTTCCCAAAATTCTAGGACATTTTCCTAATTTTTAACTCATCCTTACACTTATCCTTAGATAAATCCCTAGACATATCCTTAGAAATATACATAGGGATCTCACTAATGTTTTATCATCCTAGTTTCCAAAGGTTGACTAAACCTTTCCATTAATACCAAATATAGATTCTCATGCTTGACATACAAGTATATTACATCATTTTATATGAATATTAAGTACATTACAAAAATATATGCTCGATGACCGTAATAGTTTAGTGTCTTTGGAAAATTGGAATCAAAATATTCTCTCCTGTTGAAGGATCTTCAATATCTCCTATAAATATCTCTACCTTTATTACTTCTACCTAAAACCTTTCTTCGTAACCTGGGGAAAGGAAACATAAGAAAGGGGTGACCTCAAATGCTCCATAAGGGTAAATAAGGGAGACATGTAATAATAATCATGAGAATAGGGGTATAATAACATGATCACAAAGATAGAAGATCATACCCTCCATATCAAAAATCACAAAAGAGATCATGGCATAAAGATTAGTAGTTCATAAGACATGAATCAAAATTAAATAAAGAGAATGATACATGAAATCATAACATAGGAATAAAACATGGAATTGTAGAAAACATATAACCACATAATTTGATTTCCATATTATGCAAGGCATCACTGCCAAGACCATCTTAGTGGAAAAATTCCTTTACTGGATCAAGTGAACCCCTGTTCCATCCCTGTATTACTGAACAGAGTGAACCCTCATTCCATCCCTTTATTACTGAATTAAGTAAACTCTCATTCATGTTGTTTTTTACTGAACCAAGTAACCCTCATTCCATATGTATCTATCTCATGATATATAAATATTTACTCAATTCATTGGAGGGAGATATTGGCCCCACCCATCACATAATGAAATCATATATTCATGTGCCACAAGATCATAAATAAACATATCATAACCCATGAAATCAAATGGGTATCATAAACAAGTAAACATATCATAACCTATGGAAAGTGACAGGTTTCATTATCATTTCATCATAAACATAACCCATGAAAAGAATCAGGTTTTAAAAGTATATAACCCATGGAAGAGAAACGAGTTTTATAAGCATCATTCCATCAAAAAATAATCCATTTAAAGAAGGAATATGAATGGGAAAATTGAATAATTTCCCCATAAAGTCATGAGTAACACCAATGGATTTTTATATTATATTGGAAATAATTTTTAAAGGTATTTTAAAAAAATATTGAGTAAAATATCCTTTCTTCTTTGAGAAATTCTTTTTATAACATAAAAAACTTTTGAAAACCTTTTTATTTGAAAATAGCTTTGAAAACTTATAAAGGAAGCTTTGAAAATAATAAAACATTTTTAAAATCCATTTTCCATGAAAATTATCTTCAAGGATCTTTTGAAATCATTTTTGAAAACATTTTTTAAATCATGGTTTTTTAATACAATAGATTTCTGACTGAAGAGAGAGACGGTCATATTTTACATAAAAACATTATCTTAAGTAAAAAATAGTGGAAAATGGTACTAAAAATGAGGATTTCTTAAATAAATATGAGAGAAGAAAACTCATAAATATTCTTTAGATATGGATCATAATATTTCATCCAAGTAAACATAAACAAGAACAATCTAGAAAAGCGATCAGATTGTCTCAAAAAACTCTTATAACTTGGTAACATGAGATCATACTCTTCATGTAAGAAAATGAAAATTACATGAATCTTAATATATCATAAAAATAGGGATATTCCTGATATACCATGTATAATGGAAGTATATAAACCTCAAAAAATTATTTTTATGTTTAACACCACAAGCTTCCACGGTACGCTTCTCTTTGAATAATAGAGTAGTGTGTGTTGTACGCAACTTCGAGTTCTAACACACCACAACCAATCAAACTAGTTGCTATGAA
Organism: Viscum album; assembly: GCA_963277665.1. Taxonomy (NCBI): domain Eukaryota; kingdom Viridiplantae; phylum Streptophyta; class Magnoliopsida; order Santalales; family Viscaceae; genus Viscum; species Viscum album. The sequence continues at coordinate 120,772,775 of OY728167.1, forward strand.
TAATAATAACCACTTTTTAAAATTTTTTAAATTTTATATTTCAAAATTTACTTCATTTTTGGATTCATAATATCGAAATTAGCCTAGGGTGATTTTTTGGTATTTTTCTGAATACTTTCAATTTTTGATGAATAGTGAAAAACACTAGGTTATAGTTTAAAATTGAATTTTTATTTAAATATTTTATTTATTTTATTTAAATTTATTTTAGGTAAAAATAGATACATAATACCTATATAAGGTCAATTTAATTCATTGGATTCAATTTATAAAAAATTTAGATATATAAAAATTTTATAGAACTTTTCACAGTCTTTTACCCACCTCCTAGGAAAATTTTCAAATTCACATAAAACTTAATTTTACCACTTCTGTGAGTGGAATTTCAAAAATATGAGAGAAATGGTTGATATAATTAAGTAAAATATAGTTCAATAAGATGAAAATAATTTTTTGTGAATAGTAACTTTTTTACTTTTATTTACCACGGTTAAAAGTAAATATGGTAATTAAGGGTAAAAATGATATTATTATTACCCTAACACATGTCCTAATTCTATTGGATAAGTTTAATTCGACTAAAAACAACCTTAAGAATAAAATATGATCCTTTATGTCCACTTGGATTAGATTAGGTCATTTATTATTATTTTATTTAAAGAAGAGTTAAAAGAGCTAAAATCAAAGTTTAATAGCTAAAACATTTTTAATATAGGGTTATACAGAAGATAAATTCAACTATAAATATTCATTAGAAATATAAAAATATTTCATACATAATGGTATTTTATTTATGTTTTTTATACATTAAATAATTTAATTTATTTATGACACAATGATGATGCAGTAATTACCTAATTAATGAAATATTAAAATAATTGATATTATGAATGTCCAAATAAATGTAATTTGAGACTTTTTTTGAATTAAACTAATTTTATATGTTAATATGATATATTAGGGTTGGTTAGATGAATTGTTTTTAAAGTAATAATGTTTTTATTAATTTAGAAAAAACAAAATACCAAATAGTGTCAAAATTGACATAAAAGAGTTTTAAAAAAAATATTATATTATTAATTGATATTATATTCTTAAAAATATAAGGTTCGGAAAAAATACATATAAAATTATAGGTGTATTATTAATTAACCAATTGGGGTTCTCTTGGAAGTATATAGTAAGTTTATTAGCCATATAATATAAAAATACAAAGAGACATGGTAAATGTCAAACTATTTAACTAAAAGTTAAATCTAAAAGATAAAGTTAATATAGTGACACAAACTTGTCTAAAACTATTTTTTGAGTGGTTTTAGACCCATACCCACCTTATCCTTTAAATAATCCACTTTGGAACCATTAGAAACCGAAAATTAATTTATTATAAAATAATATCTCTAGTTTTTCTTAAGGTTCCCCTCACCCCTCTTATAAAAGGCCACTCGCCCTTACCTCTAATTCACACATTAAAATCCATTTGGCTCGTCCAAACCCTCCCTAAATACCCTCTCAATTGTCCTCCCTTAATCCTAGAGGCCCTCCTTTAGTCAGAAAGCCATATTATGGAGACCTTTTGATCAAATCAATAGGAAGAATCCGAAGAAGAGGTAAATATTTCATCACATCTTTGAAGTTCCTTTCTTCTTCCACTTACTCTTCATTTGTTATTTCCATTATAAAATAATATCTCCAGTATCTTCTATATAATATTGTGATATTATAAATATGGTACCACCATATTCATTATTCTATCTATCCTTTGAATTACATGTCACCATACGTGTGTACGTACAGATTACCGTCTCCACGTCATGGTGTAATTGTTATTAAATACATTATTATTTAGATGGGTTTAATAATGATGTTTAATTGATTTAAATAATAAATATAACATGATAATTATTCTTTATATATGATATACTATCCAATTATATATTATTTTAAGAATGATATTGTCGCTCGTGTGTACGTACGGATTACTGTCTCTACGAACGTGATGAGATTCATTCCCCATCGTATCCATTCAAGACTAATTTTCATTTGATGATTAAAAATAGTGTTTAAAGACTTGATATAATTCTGGATATGAATAATATATATCCCATCCATAACAAATATGACTCACATAACAAATAATATAAAGGAAAATGAATCTGTTAACACCCGAAACGACGATAATACTAAGATATTATTAACAAAGCAATGTTAAAAGATCATATATGATATAATATTAATGTATATGATTCTTTTATAATTTAATAACAATTATTTCACCACTATATAGGAGTTTAACCTACCCTCGACCAAGGAAAAGTACAAGGTAAGGGTTAATTTCACAATCTCTTTATTATATAAGGTTGTTTATATGTAATTATCTATTGGGACCTCTTTATCATCTACATCCATGTTTCTTAAAAATGTATTTCAAAACATTCTTAATATTTTATATGCTATGGGTTAAATTCATTTATACCCTTTTTTAACTTTTATAAGATGTTTATAAAGGAATCTTTCTGTCATTTTTCAAACAAGGTCCTTTATAACCATTTCGACAAAATTAAGGTAAGAATGTATTTTTTTAACTTATATGGAGGGTGCGGCTATTTTCCACCGTTTTAACATCATTGAAGCTTCCATTACAATATTATAAGAATATTTTCAAATATAAATGTTTTATTTTATAATTACATGACTTTTAAATGATTTCAAAATAGAAAAAGATATTTCTCTAAAAGGGTTTTGATTTCATCTATGTCAACATTCTTTGATGGATTTTAAGTTTGTTTGAAGTTGATTTATTATAATAAAAAAACTTTCATATTGTATAGAAGGTTGTGTGATATGTTTTAATGTGGATTTGTCATTTCATACCATTCATGGTTTATGGATAAACTATTGACATTTTGTATGCCAGTTTTAATATGAATGTTTATGTTATATTTAAACCTTTTCATTTGAGGAATGCATTGGACTTAGTATGTGATAGGTGGAGCCTGCTATAGCTCCCTGATTCATTGCTAGTTCTCATGAGACAAACTAGTGTCTTGGCACAAGGCCTTGAAAAAATATTATTTGTAGTCTTGGAACAAGGCCTTGACTCTGTGGTTATGAAAGTTTGGCATTATGAATTACATCGTTATGAAAGTGGCTATTGATATTGCATGAGATTATTTGACTTGTAGAATATCCATGTGAGTAAGTAAATGGCATTATTTTGATTTTATCTTTTCCATATTATGCTGAATTTCAAGTTTAAAAGGCTTTTGTTTTAGTCTTATACATTGCCTTAAATTTTTATTTATGAAAGTTTCCGCTACATTTGTATCCTTACTGAGCATCTGAGCTCAACCATTTCTATGTTTTATTTTTTCCAGGATGCGAAGAAGTATATTATGACAGACCTGCAAGAATAGTCTATGGGATCACATTGTTGTCTATGGGAACAATGTTGTTGTAGTTTTCCATTTTATGATGTAATGTAAACCTTGTGAGTGTATCTAGTACTTCCAAGGCTACTAAACTAATCGGTCTTTCGAGACTTGATCTTTTGTGATCATGCCAATGTTATGTAATAATGCACCGACTCTGGGTAACTGGGGTCGGGGCGTTACAGTGGGTATCAAAGTAAGTTTAGTACAAACCTTAGAAACTAGATTGAGACAAACTCTAATTAGAGCACATATCCCTAAGATAGACTTTTAAGATTAGTATAGAAGAACTTCATAGAATTTTGGTATTGCAGAGATTTTGTGAGTTTTCTAAGAAATACATCCCTATCTAGATATGAGCAGGTAGATGCGTCTTTGTCACAGATATACCTAGGGGTAAAACCCGAAAACAATGGTTTAAGTTAGACTTGAATGGGAACTGGTGCATGAAAATAGGCATTGTTTCACTCTTGGTTATAACACTCCCAGGGGATATTCTTAGGATAATTCTCATTTTTTTACAAACCATTATGAAGGTTTTATGAGTATATACTTTTTCAAAGAAAATATTTTTATTATTATGGATTATATCCATAAACTTTTCAATTTATGTTAAGTGTTTTACAAGTTTGGATTTATGTATTGTGATTCATAAACTAATCTAGTTTATTCCATTGTTTAGGAATGGAACCTAGTGGAAGGAATGGAAACTGTATCAATGCACACACTCCATGTAGGGATTTCCCTCATGCTCAAGATAATTATAGTGGAGCTGGTGATACAACTGGTGTTGATCAGCTAATCACCATACTGGGACAACTCACAGAGGTTATGAATAATTATCTTACCCGTATGGAGCATCATGATCCACAACATGGAGGATCAATGTTAGACCGCTTCATGAGGCAACAACCACTGATATTCAATGGGGGTAAAAATCCATTAGTAGCTGAGCAATGGATAAATTCCTTAGAGAAAATATTCCATGCCTTGGGGAGTAGCGAAAGGGAAAAAGTAGTCATGGCATTTTACCGCCTCACTGGAGATGATGATAAATGGTGTTCATTTATTAAAAACGCAAAGGAAGATGCAGAAGTATCAAATATGGAATAGAGGGAGTTTAAAGAAATTTTCTTAGAAAAATACTTTCCTCATGATCATCGAGTGGATATGGAAATAAAATTTCTGAGTCTGAGGCAAAAGGAGGATGAGAATGTCACAAAGTATGAAGATAACTTTACAAAGTTATCACGACATGCTGCAGATTATATACGTAACCCAAGAAGTAATATTGACCATTTCTTTGATGGGTTAAAACCATTTCTCTATCGAGCATTATTATCACAATCCTTCTCATCATACGAAGATATTGTCTCATGTGCTATCAAGGCAGAAAAAGAATTCTCTATGTGTTATGACTTTAAAGCAAAGAAATAGATGAAGAGATCCACTGAAAACTCCAGAAATGGAAATAAGGGGAAGAAGGGAAAAGTTGAATATCCATCCTGTGGTAAATGTGGGAAGAAAAACCCCGGTACATTCCTGAAGGGAATGGGAGTCTGTTACAAGTGTGGTGAAAAAGGGAACCAAGCTCGTGATTGCAAGGGGAAGAAAGAGGTTGTCGATGTTGAATGATATAATTATTGATAAAGGGGGCATTATGAAAAGGAATGTCCTAAGTGTCAGGGGAACTTACCTCAGAAAAGGTCAAGGGATCAATGCCAATATTATGCTATCAATACTGCTGAGGTTAAAGCTTCGAAAGACGTAGTGGCAGGTAATTTAATGGTTTCCTCAAGTTTAGAAAATGCTTTATTTGATTCTGGATCATTGCGTTGTTTCATATCTTCCCATTTTTCTAGGAAAATAAGATATTTCCAATTTTATTTAACAAGGGATTTGTTTGTCAAAACTCCAATGGGAAGTATCACTGCAACAAAGTTTTTTCAATCCGTCCCCATTAGGGCATATAAATATTCTTTATCTTCTGATCTTATCGTCATACCCATGATTTAATTTGATATAATCCTCGGTATGGATTAGCTTTTGGAACGTGATGCAAAAATTTATTATAAGAATAAGTAGGTTACTATTTTTGATGATGATGATAAAGAACACCTTATCTTTAGGGAAGAATCATCACCACCTAATTCTTATCTAGATCCACCCCCAGTAGCTCAACTAATTCAATTATTGGGTAGGAAAAGAATTAAATGACTATGGGTGAGGACAGGAATGTTCAAATAGAGTATGTACCTATTGTGAAAGAATATGTTGATGTGTTTCCAGAAGATTTACCTGGACATCCTCTAGAATGAGAAATTGAGCTTTCCATTGATTTAATTCCTGGATCAAGGCCCATATCAAAGACCCCTTATAGAATAGACATTGTGGAATTAGTGGAACTAAATAAACAACTAGAGGAATTGAGTAATAATGGATTTATTCTCCCTAGTGTTTCTCCATGGGGATCCTATGTCCTTTTTGTTAATAATAAAGATGGATCTATGAGGTTGTGCATTGAATATAGGGAGACCAATGCTATAACAATAAAGAACATGTATACCCTACCTCACATTGATGATTTATTCAACCAACATCATGGAGCTCAATACTTTTCAAAGATTGACCTTCAATCTGGATATCATCAGTTGTGTGTGAATAATGAATACATTCCGAAAACAGCATTTCGAACTAGGTATGGGCATTACGAGTTTACAATAATGCCTTTTGGATTGACTAATGCACCCTCTATCTTCATAGATCTAATGAATAGGGTTTTAAAGGAATATCTTAATGACTTTGTAGTGGTATTTATTGATGATATCTTGGTATACTCCAAAATCTATGAAGATCATGAAAATCACTTTCGCATTATCCTGAATACTCTTAGAAGACATGAATTATATGGTAAGTTTAGCAAGTGTGAATTCTGGCTTCAGGAGATTTCTTTTCTTGGCTATATTTTCTCTAAGGATGGAATCTCCATTGATCCTTCTAAGAAAAGAGCAATACAAGAATGGCCATCACCGACGAGTATAACTGAGGTACACAGTTTTATTGTTTTATCAAGTTATTATTGACGTTTCATCCCAAATTTTTCCTGTTTGTCTAACCCATTAACAATGCTCACAAAAAAGGGGTTATATTTGTTTTGACAAAAGAGTGTGAAAAATGTTTTGAAGAACTAAATAGAATATTATTCAATGCTCCTATATTAACTCTACCATCGGGGAATGATGGGTTTGTTATTTATAGTGATGTTCAAAGAAAGGAATTGGTTGTGTCCTTATGCATAATGATGGGGTTATTGACTTTGCATCACGACAGCTAAAAATTCATGAGAAAAACTATCCTACTCATGATCTTGAGTTAGCAGCTCTAATATTTTCATTGAAGATTTGGAGACACTATCTCTATGGTGAAAAATGTGAGATTTATACTGATCACAAGAGTTTGAAGTTTATCTTCTCACAAAAAAAAACTCAACATGAGGCAAAGGAGATGGCTTGAACTACCCAAGGATTATGATTTCATGATACACTACCAGCTGGGGAAGGCAAATAAGGTGGAAGATGCTTTGAGCAGAAAGGATCATGGAGTTTTGAACAACATGAGAGTTGAAAAGGATCCTATATACATGGATCTAGTAAATATATATATGGGAATCACCATAGAAGGGGAAACATCAATACTTTTTCAAATGGTTTCCAAACCATCTTTACTAGAAAGGATAAAGAGTTCTCAGACCGATGATGAAGATTTCAAAAGAAGATTAAAGCAGTGAATGATGGGAGATTGAGTGACTTTGTGTATGAAGATGGAATTTTGAAATTTGGGTAGAGACTTTGTGTTCCCGATATACGTGATCTAAAAAGGGAATCGTTGGATGATGCTCATAGTTCCAATTTCTCTATACACCCTGGGAGCACCAAAATGTATAGAGATTTGAAGGAACATTTTTGGTGGGACAACATGAAGAGGGGGATTGTTGATTGTGTGTCAAGGTGTATGGTTTGTCAACAAGTGAAAGCTGGAAGGAAACAGCATGGAGGATTCATGCAACCTCTTCCCATACTTGAGTGGAAATGGGATGATATCACGATGGACTTTGTCATGGGACTACCAAAGACTCCTAGAAGGAGCGATGCAATATGGGTCATTATTGATCATCTTACCAAGTCAGCACATTTTCTTGCTATAAGATAAGATTTACCACTTGAACGTTTAGCAGGACTATATATTAATAAATTAGTAAGACTTCATGGATTACCACTATCGATTATTTCTGATCGTGATCCCCGTTTTACATCAAGATTCTGGAAAATTATTCAGAAAGCCCTAGATACTGAACTTCGTTTGAGCACTGCCTACCGCTAAAAAACTGATGGACAATCAGAACGGACTATTCAAACCATAGAAGACATGTTGAGATCATGCTCAATTGACTTTCAAGGTTTTTGGAATCAATATTTACCTCTGGTAGAATTTTCCTATAATAATAGTTTTCATTCAAGTATTCAGATGGCACCATATGAAGCATTATACGGAAAGAGTTGTCGCACACCAAACTGTTGGGATGATGTTGGTGAAAGAAAACTCATGGGCTCAGAACTCGTGGAGGAAACGATGTAAAAGGTGAAGGTAATCCAAAACCACATCAAAGCAGCTCAAAGTAGGCAGAAGGGCTATGCCGATAACCGAAGGAAGGATTTGGAATTTCAGGAAGGAGATCATGTTTTCTTGAAGGTATCTCTATGGAAGGGTGTTATACATTTCGGTAAGAAGGGTAAATTGAGTCCCATGTATATTAGACCTTTCGAAATTCTAGAATGAATTAGGACTGCAGCTTACCGTTTGGAAATGCCTCCAAGTCTCTCCAAAGTTCACGATGTGTTCCATGTATAACTGTTGAGAAAATACATGCCTGACCCAACACATGTACTCACCTATGAAGAATTAGAACTGGAACCTGATATATTTTATTTTTAAGAGCCTATCAAGATTCTTGACATAAGAGAACAAGTTCTAAGAAACCGGATGACTCATCTGGTAAAAGTTCTATGGAGAAACCATAAGATCGAAGAGGAAATGTGGGAACCCGGGGAACTTATGATGAAGAACCACCTGAGTCTTTTTATGCAGTAATATTCTAGAAATTTTGAGGATGAAATTATTTGAATGAGGATAGAATGTAACACCCCAAGATTCCACGGTACACTTCTCTTTGAATAATAGAGTAGCGTGTGTTGTACGCAACATTGAGTTCTAACACACCACAACCAATCAAACTAGCCATTATGAATAGTAATACCCAATTTTTGAAATTTTATAAATTTTATCTTTCAAAATGGACTTAATTTTTGGATTCAGAATATCAAAATTAGACTAGGGTGAATTTTTGGTATTTTTTGAAAACTTTCAATTTTTGATGAATAGTGAAAAACACTGAGTTATAGTTTAAAACCGATTTTTTTTAAATAATTATATATTTTATTTAAATTTATTTTAGGTCAGAATATATACATAATACCTATATTAGTTCAATTTAATTAATTGGAGTCAATTTATAATAATTTTAGATATATAAAAATTTTATAGAACTTTTCACTGTCTTTTACCCACCTCCCTGGAGAATTTGCAAATTCACATAAAACATAATTTTACCGCTTCTGTGAGTGAAATTTCAAAAATCCGAGAGACATGGTTGATATCAGTAAGTAAAATTTGGTTCAATAAGATGAAAATATTTTTTGGTGAATAGTAACATTTTACTTTTATTTACCGTGGTTAAAAGTAAATATGGTAATTAAGGGTAAAAATGATATTATTATTACCCTAACACATGTCCTAATTCTATTATCTAAGTGTAATTCGACCAAAAACAACCTTAGGAATTAAATATGATCCTTTATTTCCACTTTTATTAGATTAGAACATTTATTATTATTTTATTTAAAAAGAGTTAAAAGAGTTAAAATCAAGGTTTAATAACTAAAACATTTTTAATATAGGGTTATACATAAGATAAATTAGACTATAAATATTCATTAGAAAGATAAAAGGATTTCCTACATAATGGAATTTTATTTATATTTTTTAGACATTAAATAATTTAATTTATTTATGACACAATGATGATGCAGTAATTACCTAATTAATGAAATATTAAAATAATTGATATTATGAATATCTAAATAAATGTAATATGAGACTTTTTATGAATTACACTAATTTTATAGGTTAATATGACATATTAGGGTTGTTTATATGAATTTTGTTTCTATGTAATAATGCTGTTATAAATTTACCAAAAACAAAATACCAAATAGTGTCAAAATTGACATAAAAGAGTTTTTTAAAAAATATTATATTATTAATTGATATTCTATTCCTAAAAATATAAGGTTCATCCAAAAGACTTATATCATGATATTTATATCATTAATGAACCACTTGGGGTTTTATTAGAAGTATATAGTAAGTTTATTAACCATATAATATAAAAATACAAAGAGACGTGGTAAATGTCAAACTATTTAACTAAAAGTTAAATCTAAAAGATAAAGTTAATATAGTGAACCAAACCTGTCTAAAACCTCTTTTTTGAGTGGTTTTCGACCCATACCCACCTTATTATTTAAATAATCCACTTTTGAGACTTTATAAACCGAAAATGATTTTATTATAAAATAATATTTCTAGCTTTTCCTAAGGTGCCCCACACCCCTCTTATAAAAGGGCACTCCCCCTTATCTCTAATTCACACCTTCAAATCCATTTTTCTCAGCCAAACCCTGCCCAAATACCCTCTAAAATTTCCTCCCTTAATCCTAGAGGATATAATTCAGTCAAAAATCCAACTTAAGGAGCCCTTTGGATCAAATCAAAGGGGAGAACCCGAAGAAGAGGTAAATATTTCATCACCTCTTTCAAGTTCCTTTCTCCTTCCACTTCCTCTTTCTTTGTTATTTCCATTATAAAATAATAACTCCAGTATCTTCTATATATTTTGATGTTATTATAAATATGGTAAAACCATATTCATTATTCTATCCATCCTTTGAATGACATGTCACCATACGTGTGCACGTACGGATTATCGTCTCCACGTCGTGGTGTAATTGTTATTCAATACATTATTATTTGGATGGGTATAATAATGATGTGTAATTGATGTAAATAATAAATATAACATGATAATTATTCTGTATATATGATATACCATCCAATTATATATTATTTTAAGAATGATATTGTCGCTCGTGCGTACGTATGGATTATCGTCTCAATGAACGCGATGAGATTCATTCCCCATCATATCCATTCAAGACTAATTTTCATTTGATGATTAAAAATAATGTTTAAAGACTTTATATCATTCTGGATATGAATATGATACATCCCATACATAAAACATATGACTCGCATAACAAATAATATAAAGGAAAACGGATCTGTTAACACCCGAAACGACGATAATACTAAGATATTATTAACAAAGAAATGTTAAAAGATCATATATGATATTATATTAATGTATATGATTATTTTATAATTTAATAACAATTATTTCACCATTATACAGGAGGTTAACCTACCCTCAAAAAAGGAAAATTACAAGGATATGGTTAATTTCACAATCTCTTCATTATCCGAGGTTGTTTATATGTAATTATCTACTGGGACCTCTTTATCATCCACATCCATGTTTCTTAAAAATGTTTTTCCAAATATTCTTAATATTTTATAGACTATGGGTTAAAGTCATTCATACCATCATTTTACTTTTATAAGATGTTTATAAAGGAATCTTTCGTTGTTTTCCAAACAAGGTCCTTTATAACCTTTTCGACAAAATTAAGGTAAGAATGTCTTTTTTTTAACTTATATGGTAGGTGCGGCTATTTCCTGTCATTATAACATCATTGAAGCTTCCCTTACAATCTTATAAGAATATTTTAAAATATAAATGTTTTCTTTTATAATTACATGACTTTTAAATGATTTCACAATAGAAAGAGATATTTATCTAAAAAGGTTTTGATTTCATCTATGTCAACATCCTTTGATGGATTTTAAGTTTGTTTGAAGTTGATTTATTATGATATAAAAACTTACATATTGTATTGAAGGTTTTTTGATATGTTTGACTATGGATTTTTTATTTCATACCATTCATGTTTTATGGATAAAGTATTGACATTTCGTATTCCAGTTTTAATACGAATGTTTATATTATGTTTAAAACTTTTCATATGAGGAATGAATTGGACTTAGTATGTGATGGGAGGAGCTTACTATATCTCCTCGATGCATCAGTAGGTCTCATGAGACAAAATAGTGTCTTGGCACAAGGCCTTGACAAAATCTTATTTGAAGTCTTGACACAAGGCCTTGACTATGTGGTTATGAAAGTCTGGCATTATGCATTCCATCATTATGAAAGTGGATATTGATATTGCATGTGATTATTCAACTAGTAGAATATCCACGTGAGTAAGTAAATGAAATTATTTTGATTTTATCTTTTCCATATTATGTTGAAGTTCAAGATTAAAAGGCTTTTTATTTAGTCTTATACATTGCCTTAAATGTTTATTTATGAAAGTTTCTGCTATATTGTTATCCTTATTGAGCATCTAAGATCACCCCTTTCTATGTTTTATTTTACCCAGGATGTGAAGAAGTATATTATGACTGACCTGCAGGGATAGTCTATGGGATCTCAGTGTTGTCTATGGAAACAATGTTGTTGTAGTTTTACATTTTATAATGTAATGTAAACCTTATGAGTGTATCTAGTACTTCCAAGGATACTAAACTAATCGGTCTTTCGAGACTTGATCTTTTGTGATCATTCCAATGTTATTTAATAATGCACCAACTCTGGGTAAATGGGGTCAGGGCATTACATTAGGTGCATAACCAAACATGAGTCTCAGAGAAGGAAAACGGAGACAAACCTATTTTACCGATTTAGTAACTTTTGAAAGTTAAATCCCATGAAAGAAGGATCATATAATGGATATGTTAATTGTAATAACCTAGATTTTCCCCCAGGCCCTTCCTTTTTGAAAATCCAGGGTTGAGGTGTTCAAGGAGTTATCGTGGCTTACTTCAAGAGTTTTCCAATTTTCCAGTTTTTTTCATCAGCATGTCAGTGTGTCGGCATGTCAATGAATCGACAAGTTAGGGGAGTCGGCATCAGTGAGTCAGGGGTGTTGGCATCGGTGAGTCGGGGACATCGACATCGGTGAGTCAGGGGCATCATCATCGGTAGATCTAGGGCATCAGTGTCGGTAGGTTAGGGTGTTGGTAGGTCAGGGATTCGGTAGGTCAGTGCGTCAGTAGGTTAGGGCATCGGTAGCTCAGTGTTGGTAGATCAGCATCAGTGACTCACCCACTGATGGCTCATTTCCAGTTTTCCTAGTTTACCCCTATTACATGTTTTCTCCGTTTAAAGTTAATCTATCAACTCACAGTCATCTTCTGGTCTATCTCCACCATTTCTGAGGGGAATTATTAAATATCAATTAATTCCAACATGTGAAACTACCCAGCCGCGTGGTCAAACTACGATCTGAATTTTAAGTACTTCGAAATGGTCTCCATGATTTTAGGATCTGGTCCCCTCTTAAGCCTAGATCCTCTCATCCTTCTTCATTTTTGTTTCTCTTGATGAGCCTAGAGACTCCCTCCCAAGACGAGTCGTGCGCCCATGCTGGATCCCTTCTCACTCAGCCTTGGAGTTCTTCCTGTAATTTGCACCATCCCCTATTCTTGGTTCAAGAAGGAACTTCGATCTTTGATCATCCATGTAGGGATTTTCTTTAATTCTATTTAATTGTGCATCATGTGGGGTGGGTATGTTAATTCTTCCTTGTAAGGAGAGGCTGAATACTCTTCTTGAAAAGAGAATTAAATAAGGATTTAATATGATTAAAAGATAACTCATGAAAATAAAATAATGGGCAGGGTATGGTTTGATGTTGATCGACTATTTTATTTTGTTATCTTTGATTCTTTTATAGATTTTTTGGTTGTATGAATTCTAAAAAACGTGGTCGTTGGTGGCCTTTGCTTGTGCACTGGTGGTGTTCTTTTTCGTTGTGGTGTTTTCATGCACAGATGTAACATGAAATATGATAAATCATGTACACTCGGTTAAATAAAGAGATTACCTAGGATCAAACATATTCTGTGATCACCCCGGTTATATTAAAGTGGAAATTAAAGAACCTATGTCAGTTAAATTTGAATACGCTCGGTTTGATGGTTGTGGTTATGTGATATGTGTTCTATTCTGGGTTTTATGGGCTTGGTATGTGAGGTGGTACATGGGGTATGTAATTGTCTCAGTCTAAATAGAATGATTGATTGTGGAATGGAAGAAATTGAAGGTAGATGAGCTACCTTTTTGTTTTGTTATGGTTGTGAAGTGATGTCAAGCAGTGAGACTACGGTTTGGTTACGAACTTGTTATGCAGTGGGACTGAGTTGAGGATTTTTTTGGGCAGCTGGGCTGCAGGGATGGGTTGTGAGAGAAGGAATGTTCAGTATTACTTTTAATAATTATAGTTTATAGTAGTTGAATGTGGATGTGTAGTGGGACTAAAAGTCTGGTTTTGTGTTGTTGTGCAGTGGGGCTGCATTTTGGTTTTGTTTGTTGCTTGGTTTGTTTGCAGTTTTTAGTTTTCTTATATTGAAAAAATAATTTAAAGTGAATCCCCTTAAATAAATAAATGGAATTTGAACAAAAAGGGGGTTGGTTTCATGCTTGGTAGTGGTTTTCATATGGTTGTGCATATAGGGGTAGCAGTAAAAGTGGTGCTGATGTGGGCTTGTTGTTTGTTCAGGTAAAACCTGTAGGTTTGGGATGAGTGTTTGATTTTATATATATATATATATATATATATATATATATATATTGTAGTTCCTTGTGATTTCTATACTCACCACACCCTTATTGACCATTATGTGCCGAACAACTCCATTTCATGGGGGAGGGTGTCTTTTCCAATATCCTGGTTGGAGGATGGATAACTGGTTACTGATTTTCTTCCTCGCACCCTCTTCCAGATCTTGTCGCTCGGGAATATTTGGGCAAGAAATAATGGCTTGAGGCTTACCATAGCCCAAGATTCATCAGGAAAGTGTTTGTTTTGGACCAGGGGATCAGGTGTTTGTGGGCTATATATGTTTTCGCAAATATATTCAGGATGAGGCCCAGGTATCTTGGGCGAGGTATGTTTTTGTTGAGTCCCATGAATCTTAGGTCGTGGCGGTGGTTGTTGTGACCCAGGTGTTTGCAGGCATGGTTGTGTGTGGTTTGAGGCCTAGGTGTGTGCAGGTAGGTTCCAGCAGTGGGACTTCATGTGGGAAGAGTGGCAGCATCAAGATGTTAGATCATTAGGAATGAGCAGTTAACCTGTGGGAAAGTGGTGCGGGGTACCCATATTTCTATGTGCTTATACTATTACTTTACTTTACTTGTGTTACATGGGTGATTGTGACTTGGTGAGTTTGGGGTGTTTAGTATTTTTTGGTAGGTTCTTGAGTTTCTAATATTTACTAACAAGGGCATTAGTATGTTCCCTCACCTGTGCATGAGCAGCTTTAGATTCCCTACTAAGTATACTTATATGCTCACCCTACGTATATAAAACTATTTT
This sequence comes from Viscum album, assembly GCA_963277665.1. Taxonomy (NCBI): domain Eukaryota; kingdom Viridiplantae; phylum Streptophyta; class Magnoliopsida; order Santalales; family Viscaceae; genus Viscum; species Viscum album. The sequence goes on from OY728167.1 coordinate 120,787,881, forward strand.
CAGGTTTCCAGGAGGACATTGAGGATCTTGTTGGACTTTACTAGATTAGGAATTGGGATAGTTGTTTTCACTTCTTAGTTTCCTTTCCTTTGGTACATTATTGGTAGTTATGTCTTACTTTGTATTTGTTTCACTTTTGAACATTCATGTGGGAATGGATTCTTGAATTTACTTGTATCTCTAGTCTTTGGTGTTATTAGGATTTACCATCTTATATTCTAATATTGTTCTATAAAAAGGGTAATTTCTTCCATTTATGTGATATTCTATACCCCTGGTTCTAGTCTCCACTCCAGGGCCTACTAAAGGCGGGACTCGGGGTTCATTATCTCTCCTTCACCTTGAAGAAGGAAGGGCATGGAACTTTGTTATCCCTTCCCTCATCTTGGAGAAGGCTGGTCATGAAGGAATGGTATTAGAGGTGATGGTTGATATATATGATGTAGTTTAGGGTTAGTCATAGTGAGGATTTCATGGGATGCTAGGGAAACAGTTTTAGGAAATCTTGGTTCATCAAATAGGTCAGGAGAGACCTGCTAGGAAATGGGATTTTAGGCCCCCCTCTGATCCAATGTAAGGACTATAGATCTATTGAACGGCGTGGTGAGGCTACATTTCTTGTAGGATAGAGACCCTAGGAAAGGTACATGCATCATAATTACTTGAGTTTTTGTGTGTCTTGGGTGTTTTGTGAAATTAAAATAAATAAAGAGTTCAAAAAAAAATTAAAAATGAGTTTTCTACACTACTCGGGCTTAGGAGTTCTTTGTTTCTCTTTTCAGCTATGGAACCCGGACGTCATCCACGAGTGGTACGATCAGTCTATTTAGTACTCTTTCTTATTTGTTGTTTGATTCAAGAGATTTACACTCCTATGTTACACCCAGTCTATCCCATGCCTTGGGTCTAGATGTAGAGAGACTTTCCATGCCTCTGGTGTTGAGTATGCCAGTTGGAGGTCAGACCAGCCTGTTTGATGTTTTTCGAGGATGTAGAGTGATGTTGGGGACGCATCTGTCTAGTGGGGATCTTTTTCTTATACAAATGCATCCATAGGATTTAATCCTAGGCATCGACTAGCTATTTTCTGTGCATGTTGTTATCAACTACTTCTTGAGAAGGGTCATGTTCTCAGATATGGTTGGCCAACATGTAGCTTTCGTTGGCGTGCAGATTTTTCAAGAGGGTTGCCACCATGAGGATCCCCTTATTTATTTGTTAGTTGAGCTTTCAATGGAATCAGTAGACTCAGAGATGGTGTAAGTTTCAGGTATTGTCAGTGATTTCCTGTACATCTTCCCCGAAGAGGTTATGACTCTACCCCCTCGACGTGATGTTGAGTTTGAGATAGACTTACAACCTAGTGCCCATCTGATTTCGATGTCTTCATATCGGATGGGGCCTTCTGAGTTTTGGGAGTTTCGGATTCAGGTTGATGACCTGATGAAGAAGGGTTTTATCTGACCAAGTGTGTCACCATGGGGTGTTGCAGTCGTGTTCGCAAATAAGGCAGATGGTGGTCTTAGGATGTGCATAGACTACAGGAACTGAATCAAGTGATGGTCAAGAATCATTACCCCTCCTAAGGATCAGCAACCTTTTTGACCAATTAAAGGGAGAAGGTTGGTTCTCTAAGATCAACATGCGGTCTGGATATAACTAGTTTAGGTTGAATGAGGGTGACATTCTGAAGACTGATTTCAGGTACATGTATGCGCACTTTGAGTTCATGTTCATGCCATTCGGCGTTACTAATGCACCAACTATTTTAATGGGACTCATGAACTCTATTTTCCATGAGTATTTAGACTGGTTTTTGGTCGTTTTCTTTGATGAAATCCTGATCTACTCAAGATAATAGGAGGATCACACCAAGCATCTAAGGACAGTTTTGGAGGTCCTCCAACACCACCAGCTCTATGGGAAGCTTTCCAAGTGCAAGTTTTGGACATAAGAGGTGCACTTCCTTGGACACGTGGTGTCCCGTTTTGGAATAGAAGTGCACCCATCAATGTTCGAAGCAGTTTTTTCTTAGGAAGTCCCCAAGAATGTGGTAGATGTTCGTTGTTTCCTAGGTCTGGTAGGTTACTACCAGAGGTTTGTACCTGACATATCTTGAGTTTTTTCTCCATTGAAATCTTTAAATATAAAGGACTAGGCTTTCTTATTGATTGAACAATGCCGGATAGCTTTTAGTTTTCTGAAAGGGAAGCTAGTCAGTGCCCCAATGCTGAGGTTTCCAAAAGAAGGGGTGATGTTCGAGGTGGTATGTGATGATTTTGGGCTAGGCTTGGGATGTGTGTTGATGCAAAAGTGAGGAGTAATATCTTATGTGGCTAGGAAGTTACATCCCCACGAACAAAATTATTCCACCCATGACTTGGAACTTGTAGTGTTTGTGTTCGCGCTGAAGTTGTGGCGGCATTACCTCATCAGGGAATGATTTGTGGTCTTCACATATCACAAAATCTTGAGGTATATCTTCTCCTAGAGAGACCTGAACTTGCGGCATCGGAGGTGGATGGAGTTCCTTTAGTACTACAACTTATAAATCTTCTACACCTTAGGAAAGGGTAACATGGTGGCCGATTACTTGAGTAGGAAGTCACATAAGGATGTAATTCGGGAGTCCACAAACGCTTGGAAGGCAGTGGAGTAGTTGGCTTCTTTACATCTGGGCTTGAGAGTGGAGGATGGTAGAGGCTTTCTATTTTAGATGATAGTTCAGTATTACTTGGTACAGCAGGTGGAGGAATCTTATGGGGGAGACTTAGAAGATGAAGTAATGTGTGATCATGTTATCCAAGGTGATGCTCCAAAGGGATGGTCAAAGGATAGTCATAATCGGATGTTGTTCCATGGGAATATTTTTGTCCCAGTGGCGATGTGTGAGGGAGTTCTCAGTGAGTTCCATAAATCACCCTTGGCGGTACATCCAAGAGTCACCAATAAGTATTGTGGCTTGATAGGTCATTTTTTGTGGCCCGGAGTGAAGCGGACAGTGGTGGTGTTTTTGAAAGGTGCCTAGTGTGTCAGCAGGTGAAGGCTGAACACTGGGTTCCCGGTGGTCTGCTAGAACCCTTAGACGTTCCCAAGTGGAAGTGGGGTGAAGTCTCAATGTATTTCGTCACAGGACTACCCAAGGCTAAGGGAGGCTATGATCGAATATGGGTAGTGGTGGATCTATTGACGAATTTAGATTACTTCTTAGTGGTTAAGGATTTGAGCACAGTGGATGCCTTATCACAAAGGTACATGGGTGAAGTGGTACGGTTTCACGGAGTTCCAATATCCATCATTTCAGACCGAGATAGACGCTTTACTTCATGAGTATGGAAGGTATTAAAGCATGCTTTTGGCACCCAGCTATGCCTTAGCACCGCTTTCCAACCTCATACGAAAGTTCAGATAGAGAGGACCATCCAAATGTTGGAGGATATGTTACGAGCATGTGTTCTAGACTTTGGAGGATCATGGGCACGACACTTTCCCCAAGTGGATTTTACCTATAATAATAGTTATCACTCCACCATTGGCATGACACCATTTTAATCATTGTACGGAAGACCGTGTCTTTCACCTATGTGTTGGACAGAGGTTGGGTAGGCAGGTGTTCTTGGCCCAGAGGTAGTGCAGAGCACGATAGAGAAGGTTCAGCTTGTGCGTGAAAGGATAAAGGCAGCTTAGAACTGGCAGAAGTCGTATGCCGATTATATGAGCATACCCTTGGAGTTCGAGGTTAGGGACCACGTTTTCTTAAAGGTATCTTCTTGGCATAGACAGTAGAGGTTTTTTGGGGGGATTAAGCTTTCTCCCAGGTTCATTGGACCTTTTGAGGTGTTGGGATGAGTCGGCGAGGTGGAATATTAGTTGGCATTACCCCCGCAATTGGAGAGGATCCACAACGTCTTTCATGTCTCTCAACACTATCAGTATCTACATGATGACTCCCACATCCTAGACTAGGGAGAGTTGGATATCGAGGATGATGTGACATTCGTGGAGTGACTGGTGAGAATCAAGGATCATTAGGAGAAGGTGATTCGTGGATGGACCATTCCCTTGGTTCGTGTCCTATGGAGGCATAGTGGCCTCAAAGAGAGTACTTGGGAATAGGAAGCACAAATGTGTTCCCAGTACCCAGAGCTGTTTTGAGGTGTTCTGAGAGCTTTCGTGGCTTACTTCAAGAGTTTTCAAATTTTCCAATTTTTTCCATCATCATGTTAGTGTGTCGGCATGTCAGTGCGTCGACATTTCCGGGGTGTTGGAATCAGTGAGTCAAAGGCATTGGCATCGGTGAGTCAAGGGAATCTGCATCGGAGAGTCAGGTGTGTTGGCATTGGTAGATTGAGGGTTTTGGTGTCGGTAGGTCAGGGTGTCGATAGGTTAGGGCATCAGTAGGTTAAGGTGTTGGTAGGTCAGGGTGTCGGTAGGTTAGGGAATCAATAGGTTAGGGCGTCGGTAGGTCATTTCATTGGTAGTCTATGGCATCAGTAGCTCAACATCAGTAGCTCAGTGTCGGTAGCTCAGCGTCGGTGACTCACCCACTGGTGACTCATTTCTGGTTTTTCCAGTTTCTCCCATATTATGTGTTTTTCTCCATTTAAAGTTAATCTATAAACTCAAAGTATTCCTTTGGTATATCGCTACCATTTCTAAGGCGAATTGTTAAATATCAATTAATTCTAATGTGTGAAACCGCCCATCCATGTGGTCAAACCATGATCTGACTTTTAAGTACTTTGAAATAGTCTCCCCAATTTTAGGATCTGTCCTCTTCTTAAGCCGAGATCCTTTCTTCCTTCTTCCTTTTTTTTCTCTTGATGCACCTAGATACTCCCTCTTGAGACTAGTTGTGCTCCTATGTTGGAGCCATTCCCACTCATCCTTGGAGTTCTTACTACAAGTCACGCTATCCCATGTTCTAGGCGCAAGAAGGAACATCGATCTTTTATCATCCTAGTAGGTATTTTCTTTTCTTCTCTTTAATTTTTCATCATGTGGGGTGGGTATGTAAATGGTTCCTTATATGGAGCATCTGGATACTCTTCTTGAACATAGAATTAAACAAGGATTTAATATGATCAAAAGATAACTCTCAAAAATAAAATAATGGGCAAGGTGAGGTTTGATGTTGATTTCCTATTTTATTTTGTTATCTTTGATTATTTTATGGCTATTGTGGCTATATGCCTTTTGGAAATCATGGTCGTCAGTGGTTTTTATTGTGCACTGGTGGTGTTCATTTTCATTATGGTGTTTTGATGTACAGATGTAACATGAAATCTGATAAATCACATAAAATCAGTTAAATAAAGAGATTCCCCATGATCAAACCTATTTTTGATCACCCCGATTATATTTAAGTGGAAATTAAGGAACCTCTGTCATTGAAATTTGAATATGCTTGGTTTGATGGTTTTGTTTATGTGTTGTGTGTTCTGGTCTGGGTTCTGTGGGATTGGTATGTGAGGTGGTACAGGGGGGTGTGTTGGTGTCTCAGTCCAAATAGATTGATTGATTGTAGAATGGATGAACTTGTAGGCAACTGAACTTCCTTTATGTTGTGTTATGGTTGTGAAGCGACATTAACCAGTGGGACTATGGTGTGGTTACAAAATCATTATTCAATGGGACTTCATTGGGTATTTGTTTGGTTAATAGGGTTGTAGGGTTAGTTTTTGAGATAAGGAATGGGTGGTATTACTTTGAAGAATGATATTTGATAGTAGGTGAATGGGGATGTGCAGTGGGACTGCAAGTCTAGTTTTATGTTGTTGTGCAGTGGGACATTAGTTTGGTTTTGTTTGTTGCTTGGTGTGGTTATGGTTTTTTGTTTCCCAATAGTGATAGAATAATTTAATGTGAATCCCCTTAAATAAATAAATTTATGTTGAAAATGGGGGTTGGGTTTATGCATGGAAGTATTTGTTATATGGTTTTGAATATAGGGGTAGAAACAAAAGTGGTGCTAGTGTGGGCTTGTTGTTTGTTCGTGTAAAACCTGTAGGTAGGGGTTGAGTGTTTGATTACATATATATATATATATATATATATATATTAGTTCCTTTTGATTTCTATACGCACCCCACCCTTTTTGAGAACTATGTGTTGAACACCTCCATTTCACGGGGGATGGTGTCTTTCCCAACATCTCGGTGGGAGGATTGATGGCTAGTCACTGATTTTCTTCCTCGCACCCTCTTTCGGATCTTGCCGATCGAGCATATCTGGGCGGGTTGTAATGGCTCGAGGCTTACCATAGCCTAAGATTATTTGTTCAAGGGTTTGTTTTGGACCAAGGGATTAAGTGTTTTCAGGCTAGGAATGTTTCCCAAGTATCTTTAGGATGATTCCCAGATGTCTTCAGGCATGGTGTGTGGTTGTTGAGGCCCAAGTGTCTTCGGGTGTGGCGGTGTTTGTTATAGACCAAGTGTATTCGGGCGTGGTTGTGTGTGGTTTGAGGCCCAGGTGAGTGCGTGTAGTTTACGGTAGTGGAACTGCATGTGGGAATATTAGTAGCGTCAAGACGTTAGATCATTATTGATGAGTAGTTAACTAGTGGTAAAGCGGTGTGAGGTACCCAAATTTCGATGTGCTTATACTATTACTTTACTTGACTTGTGTTACTTGGGTGATTGTGCCTTGGTGAGGTTGAGATGGTTAGTATTCATTGGTAGGTGCTTTAGGTTATACTTTTTTCTCATAGGGGCATTAGTATGTTCCTTCACTTTTGAACGGGTAGCTTTAGTTTCCCTAATGAGTATACTTGTATGCTCACCCTACGTATATAAAACTATTTTCAGATTTCCAGGAGGACTTTTAGGACCATGATGTACTTTACTAGATCGGGCTTCAGAATAGTTTTTGTCACTGTTTAGTTTCTTTTACTTTGGTACATTATTTGGAGTTTTGTCTTACTTTGTATCAGTTTCACTTTTGAAAATTCATGTGGGAATGGATTATTGGCTTCACTTTTATCTTTAGTTTTGGTGTTGATGGGATTTACCATCTTATCTCCTGATCTTGTTCTATAAAAAGGGTAATGCCTTCCATTTATGTGAGATTCTATACCCTTGGTGTTATTCTCCACTCAGGGGCCTACTGAAGGTGGCACTCAGGGGAAATTATCTCTCCTTTACCTTGAAGAAGGAAGGGCAGGGCACTTTTTCGTCCCTTCCCTCATCTTGGAGAAGGAAGGTCATGACATTAATACCCATAAATTTAAGTATAATATACATAGAATTCAATCATGGGTAGTACATACACCACAAAAAATGAAATAGTGGTGAACATAACATGAATATCACAGAAGAATATTCTTATATATATTAACATATTTGGTTTTATTATGACCTTATATTACCCACTTGTTAACGATCCTATGTTAAGGTTTAACTTCGGGTAATATTCGCTTTGTTTTTCATATGTGTCTTAATTTGTTATATCGTTGGTCCTTATAATTATATCATGATTAAAGAATGTAGATAATGATATAAATATCATTTATATATAGTATATTTATATTATAATAATCTATATTATAATGATGTATGAAATGGAATACACCATTCATGGAGGCAGTAAGTCGTATGTACACATGAACATTGTTTCCGGTTTTATTGTCGTGTTGAAAGAAAGTATGTAAATGACATATATATATATATATATAATTATTCTAGTAGAATTAATGTATTATATATATCATATAATTTCACTAAAATCATCCTTAATACATTCTATGTGGTGTGTGAACGAATCACATCGCTTTGAGGGGCGGTAGTCCACACTTCCTCAAACGAGATTATCGTATTAACACCAAATGGGAAGTAAAAAGGTAAGTGTGGTAAAAATTAATATCGAAGCTTAAATACATAATAGATATTATATATAACATATATAAATATATTTTCAATCATAATGGCCACCATGATTGGTGGTAATTGAGAAATGAACCATCATTGTTTTGTGAGGAAGTAGTTCACCATACACAGAAATAGTATGTTCGATATCCATTAGATGGATGTGTGTGTAAGTGTAGGAAGAAATATTTTCATTAAAAAATTATAGCATATTTATTATACTAGTTTTTTTACACAATAATAGAATAAATAGAGTGGAGGGGTGAATAAGGGAAATAAAGTAAAGGAGACTAAGAGAAGATGTTACCTCCAAATCAGGCAACTCCTTTTAGTTTGTTCCAAAATGATTTCTTGAGAGTTTTTATGCCCTAAGTTAGGATTTTTGGTTGAAGGGAGAATTTTTGGGATACTAATTTGGTAGATCTTTTCCAAACATAAAATATTTGATAGGTGTAAGGAATGGGTAGAGTTGATGACCTTTTATAGTGGAGGAGGAGTGGTACTCTTGTAAATATTTGAAGAGATAATTTCACCCACGTTTTTCATGTTGCAAGAGGATCCAATAATGGACCAAGTTCGAGCCAATTTATTATAAGGTCGAAATAGGGATAGGAAATGGGTGTTGGACAAGTATCTCGGTCGTTTTGGGTCTTAAATTTTATATTTAGTACTTTGTTAACTTCATTTTTCTCTTAACCGATTTAATTAATTTTAATTAAATTAACTAATATTTTTGGTAAAAAAACAAATTTAACATTATTATAAATTATAAATTATTTTTATTCCAAATATGGAATAAATTTTTTCAAATTCTAATCCTAGATGTGGCAGAAATTAATTTAAAATTAATCCTATTGTCGGGAAGACATTGCGGGTTTTTAAAGTAAAAATGATCAAAATTTTACTAAGTTTTTATATCCACATTCAATGTGAAATTAGTTCCAATTACCTCAATTTAATTAATTGGTAAAAAAAATAATTTAACTAAACTATTAAACCATTTAAAAATATAATTTATCCTTATAAATAAATTAGATGAAAAATCGGTTTTGAAATAAAATCTAGTATTTTTAACTATTCATTAAAAGATAAAACCTTTCATAAAAATAACAAAAATATATCATAACCTAATTTTTATGTTTCTATTCCAAATATAAAATTTATTTTGATATATTAAATCTATAAAATTTCCAAAAATTATATTTAAAAAGGGTTCTCCATTAAAAGGCGGTAAAAATTCCTTAATAAAAATATAGCTTTTTAAGCATAAATTGGGTTTGTTCTTATCTTACGTCTATCGAATATATTGGATAAATATCAAAAATATTTGATTGAATATATAATATATGTATTATATTAATTTAACTTACCAATTTTAATTAATTTAATTTCATATTTTAAAATAGCTTTGTGACTGCAATGATATTTTCCATTATATTCAATCGGTTTTCATATTCATTTATAATTAATTGGTAACCTATGAATTCATATTTTATTTTTTCTAAACCACATATTTTAATAATTTATTAAATATTATTCATATCAATAAACTTAATTTCTAGGTTATGTCACATTATAATAATATTTTTAATAATATATTATAGTTAGGTAACACGCTGTCTTGTGTGTTACGCAAGCCATCGAGGGAGGTCAATCTTGTTTGTAATGTACGATATCCTTGTTATTCCCTGAAATGTATGCCACATTTGGATTGTTTGTAACATACACCAAGTTGGATATGTGTGAAAGGAATGTTTGACTTTGTGAAAATCTATTTTCAGTATTGTGTGAAATGAATAATATCAAAATATTAAATTAATTCGAAAAAAATTCACCAAAATATCAGGGTATTATAGGAAGTATTCTCAAGACTAACGTATAATGAATGCTTGAGTGGGTATCATCAATATATTATTTCCATTATTATGACCATTCCACACTCTTTATGACACTCTCTTATGACATGTTGTTATGCAAAGGCTATATTCTCATTGATAATGATCTTTGATTCTACAATGATTCATGTCTCATAAATTTTCAAATCTTTTTTCATTGAATCATGTTTATGATCTATGAACTATTGGGTATGATATTTTATTTTATATATCATTATCCCATACCCTTATTATTATATTATTCTCACTTATGATCATTAACTGATATCTCCAATGTTTACCTTTAGAGATATTATAATCTCATAGTTTTTTATGTTTGATTTAAATAGGATATAAATAATGGATTTAAACAGATTACTACTAAGAATTGTAATATATAAGAAGGAATTTTGGGAGATATTTAATATATTTCATGAAATAATACTAATATTTATCTATATTAAAAATACACTAAACTTTTATATTACATGAGTGTGTATTATTGTGAAATGTATTGAATCTTCATCTGAAATGAATTAATATTTTTATATTTCATGATCGAGTCTCCTAAGATTAAATAATGGGAATGTTTAGATATGTTTGGATATTAGGATTAGAAAAAATTAGTGATAAACCTTAGGATAATCCAAAGTATAGGAGAACAAACTATGTTATTTAAATAAAGGACTATTGTTTTCCTAGAAAATATATCCATGTTTGGATACTAGAAAGTGGATACGGTTGTATCATGGAATCACCAATGGGTAACAAATTAAAATGAGGAATATATTGTAATAACTTTAACATAACCAGTGAACTATAATTGGGCCTAATATTACACAATTATCTAGTCACTCTCAAGGGTTATTCATGGGTTAATTCACAATTCCTTTATTAACCATTAGGAAGGATTTGTGTATATTATGACCATGGATGTCCTATGTTAAACCCAAGGTGTCATAGATTTAAAATATGGTGTCATTATATAGATATTATATGAATTATTTTCATGATTATATGATTTCTCACTCTGATTAATGATGCATGATTGTAATTATAACAATTTTTTATTAAGGGATTGAAGATAGAATGATTAAATGGGGGTGGTGGCATGTATTCTCAAATTTTGATTTATATTATTTGATCTTGGTCCTATCTATTCCTTTATATCATAAAAAGTATCTAAATATGTTAATTAATATCCCCAATTATTAGAATTTTTATTATTAGTTAACACTTATAATGGTATAATGACCACATCTCAATTTTATGATTCTAATTTGATTAAAGATTGTGGGTATATGATTCCTTAATATCTTTTTATTCTCCTATAGTTTAATTTTATGTGATTATGGGAAGGAAAATTATCTGCCTTTATAAATCCCATATCAATTTCCAAGTAAGGTATGCCAAATTTCATATTCCAAATGAATATATTATTGTTTATCAATGCAAGGATGAATATGAGATTCCAAAGGAAATTACTTCCATTTTATGGGTCATAATTACTATTTATAAAAGGAATTCATATCTTATGTTTAGGGATAAACTCAACATCTAAGATATTCCTATTTCATGTGATTTTTATGATTTATTTCTAATAGAGTTTCTCAGTCTTCCACTAAATCATAATGTTGATTTTTTTATATAACTCATACTTAGTGATACACCTATTTCATAGAATCCATATATGAGTATCTATATTGTATTATATAAATTTATAAATAAATTATAGGAGAATATGGATAGGGGGATCATCTGACTAGGTGCTTCACCATGGATTACATCTATTCCTTTTGAGTTGAATATGTCTAAGGGGCTTTTACAACCATTACTAATACCTATCTAGAAATGGGAAAACATCACCATGGATTTCATCATAGGAATTACCTATAATTATAAATGGAATAATGATATCTATTTTTTAGTTAAACTCCTTATGAAGACAACATATTTTTAGTAATATTGGAGATGATTTCTCTCTTGATCAGTTTTCCAAAATATACATTAAGGAAGTGATGTGGTTACATGGAGTTCCACATTCTATTATATGTAATTGATATCTGAGTATTACCTTGATGTTCTGAAGAAGTCTTTAGAAATATATTGATACATTGTTATGTTTCATTAATTCATATCATCATTAAATAGATGGGGAGTCTGAGAGAAACATTCAAACCCTAGAGGATATGCTATGATATTATTGTCTAGATTTCTAAGGTGGTTGGGATCGACAAATTCCTCTTGTCTAATTATCCAATAAAAAATACCTTACACACGATCATTCAAATAGATCCATATGAAGCCATATAAATAAATAAGTGTAGAAATTCCACATGTTGTGTTGAAGTTAGAGAAAAAAAGATTTCAGGACCTAATTATACTGAGGAAATGATGAGAATGTTATATCGATTTAACAACACATCACAAAATAGTAGTGTTGATATAAGAGTTATACTAGAAATCATCAATGAAATATTGGAATAAAAGTTGATCAAAAGGTTTTATTATGAATTTATCCATAGAATAAGTTTATGAGATTCATAATGAAGGGAAAACTAATCCCAATGTGTATTTTCCCCTTTTACATTTTTTGATCCAGTATAGATGATAGCTTATCTCTTGGTGCTTTAAACAAACCTCTCTCAAGTTCTGGATGTAATCCATGTATCTATATTGATGAATTACATACTATATTCATCACAAGTACTAAATTAAAAGTTTTAAAATTATATCATGATCTTTTATATGAATAATAAACAATATAAATCATATATCATTCAGATAATGATCTACGGATCAAGAGTACTCACTTCATTAAATTTATTTGGAGGAATCATAAACCTAACAAAGCTAAATGGGAACATGAAGATGAAATAGAGTAGAATTATTCTCAATTTATTGAATTGGAGTGATATAATTTCAAGGATTAAATTCATTAAAATGGGGTTTTAATGTAACACCTCCATATTTTATATGTATTCCATTGAAATCAATTTGATGTATTTGATAGATTTCTTTAAACGTAACCTCGTGTCTAAATGAACCACATTATATTATGGACTTTATAACCTATATGTTGTATTATAAAATATAAATAGGATTAAACACATTATAATATATATATAAATGAATTTATTCCTTAATTAAAATGTATTTATTAATTCCTAATAATTAATTATTAAATTTTAATTAAATCATGTACTGATTAAATGAATTATTTCTAGGAAAAATGTATTTTTATATGTGTTATGTATTTGAATATAAAAAATGTATTTATTATTATTAATAAGTAATTTTAATGATATTTATTATTAATGTATGAATAATTTTTCATACATTAGTTATCTAATGGTTAGGAATGAAGATAAAATCATTAGAGTGTAAAAAGAGTTATTTCCCAAAAAAACTGTAGTAATGTGAATAGTTTTTTATCATAGTAAATTACATAAATTAATATTAATTCATGTTTTAAATTAATTTTATAGAATATATATTAAATTAAATATTTTAACATGAATTTATTAGTATTTAATAGGTAATTAATAAATGTAAACTCAATTTCATGCTTCAAAATGCATTTGTTTATAGAAAAAAAATTATTGTGCTTTGTGTGTTTATTTTAAAATTAATTTCTACCATATATAGAAATAAAAATGGAGAAAATTTATTCAATATTTTTAATTAACACTTCCAAATTTTCTTAATTAGTCCACGTTCATTTTTAGACATAATTAATAGTAAAAGTAGTATTAATTGGTTTCCACATTTTGTGTTACAAAAGGTCTAAAAGGGCATTGAACTAAGAGATAAGGGTAAAAATGACCCTAAAACCAATTTATAACTCATTATATGAATTTATTTTGGCCTAACATATCTTAACTTTAATTTACTTTCCATTTCGTAGCACTTGTATAATAAATTGACTTTATATTATTTAATTTTTTTTGGTAATTCAATTTGTGTCCCACCCCTCACTTATAATTGGGAACCTCTTCTCCTTCCTTATTTAAAAATTTTGAACCCTATAGGTTGTCCAATACCAACCCAAAACCTTCATAATTTCCTTTCCATCATTATTTAGGAGGTGTAAGAAGAATTTTATACATATATTTCATTTCTTATTATATGAATATTCCTTATATATCATTATAATCCACTCGAGAACTATAAAAGATTAATATTATTGGAAACTCAGATACATAATAAATAGGTACATAAAATATCTCTATCATATCCCACTATATCATTCATAACTATCATGATTCTTATATATATCATACTTACAACCATTCTTCATATCCATGGGAAAAGGATACATAATAAATGGTGAACTAATAAGCTCAATAAGGGTAAATAAGGGAGATATCAATGATCATTTCAGAATAAGATGATTATAAGGGTATGAGAACATGATCATAACATTTTAAAACCATACTTGGCAATTCATAGATCAAAATAATGATTCATGGAATAAATATTGGAAACTCATAAGACATGAATCATAAAGGAATCAAAGAATATGATCCATGAAAGTATGGAATTTTCATAAGATCATGTTGTAAACTAGTGGCATAAAGTATGGCACAACCATAATTATAAAAATTTATTTAAAGGTACCCACGAATACATTGTTTAAATGTTATTCTTGGGATGATCACCCATGTACCTACTTCGGGATTGTGAAAACCTCTTATAAACCCTATTTTTGGATTTGGATAACATATCATGTACCCTATTTTGGGATTCAGATGACCTATAATGTACACATTGAGCTCATAAAACATTAATCATTACCCAATGCATATTATTTCTATAATATACCAACCCATCACAAAATCGCTATCCACTCATGTGTATGCCACAAGTTCATGAAACCATTTTCATTTCATTATAGATTAATCTATGGAAATGACAATAGGATTTATCAATATGTTATAATCATAATATTAAAACATCCAAAAAATAATAAGTATGGTATCATAGAATAATATCCCAATTTGATCGCGTGTAACAACAAAGGGTGTTATCATAAATGAAATATATATATATATCAAATACCACATGTATATTTCTTAAGAAAAAACCATATCATTTAGAAATAACTTACTTAAAATATAAAATTACCAAAATATTAAACAAATAATTTTATATGAAAATAACCATAGAAACTTCTAAATTAATCTTCAAATAATTAATCTGTCGGGACTATGGGAAATATCATTCTTGTAGTAATCGTTAAAAAATTGATTATGTTCACAACATAGGTAACAAGTACCTCATTCATAAATCAATAAGATGTTTCATTTTAAACAATTTCATAAAAATAAAACATGGTTAAAAATGACTTTAAATGATAATTTTAAATAATTAGTATCATTCTTGAAATATTTTTAGAAAATAAGGATATTGAGGAAAAAGTATTTCTGACCAAAGAGAGAAATAACGTCTATTTTATTTAAAAACATTCATTTGGTATAATGACTGCATAAATAGAGTAAAGTTAAAGCAAAAATTTTATACCCTATAAATAAACATAGGATAATAAATTGCATGATATTTATAAGAGACATATTATATAATTTCAACATCATAATGTTTATCATTAATAACCTGGTAAAAATGAGATTGTAACATAAAATATTTTCCTAAAGCCCATATTTCTTCATAATAAATCCATCATCCAGTGTCATAAACGTATTATAACTATATTATAGAACCATATTCTTACCAATAATACCATATACAGTTCAAATATATAATTTTAAACCCATTTATTAATAATTCTTTATTGAAAAAATCATTTTCAAGTGTTAATTGTTTCATTTTTCATTAATATTTTGATTAAGAAGATCCAATACATGTAATTTGATCATGGTTACATCATATACATAATTTTAAAAATGAAATAAATATCATATGTATTCCTTATATACATATTTATAATTATCTATAAAATTTAGAGATATAAAAATGAATTACATAATTCATGGAGAGGGTGGTATATACATATGCTTGAATGTTGTTTTCATATTCTAACCAAAATAAAGATAAAATGATAAATAATATATTATAATTCCATAATAAATATTACATCAAAAATATCTTATATATTTATTAAATCCATTATAAAAATTAACCATAAAATATGGTCCTAGAAAATAAATAATATGGCTATGTGGAGGTGGTAGTCAACACATACGCCCGAACGGTACTTTAATTTCCCATTTGATTAAAAGAATGTGGAAAAGGTTGTGAAATAATGATAATTACATATATATATATATATATTGTTGGTCATAGTGGATACTCAAGAGGGGGGGTGAATTGAGTTCCTATTAAAAATTTCTGTTTAAAAGATTTAGATTGAAATCCCCCAATTTAAATAACAAGTTAAATTGTAGTGAATTTGTAATACAGTAAAGGTTCAGTTGGGTTCTCAAAAGATTTATTAGTTATTAGTTAATCTAATATGA
The DNA here is from genome assembly GCA_963277665.1 of Viscum album. NCBI lineage: Eukaryota > Viridiplantae > Streptophyta > Magnoliopsida > Santalales > Viscaceae > Viscum > Viscum album. The sequence goes on from OY728167.1 coordinate 120,804,093, forward strand.
ATATTAGATTAGCTTTTGAAACTAACCTACTGGTTTATAATAAATACAAACACTTGCTAGTTTAACTATCAGAGTAACTTTAAAATAGATTTATATTTAAAGTACTTAGCAGTATAATATTCAAAATAGTTTTAACTGAAATAAACATGCAGAGAAGTTTTAACCAAGAGGTTCAGTCTCAAGCTGAGACTTAGTCCTCTCAAACAGTTTATATAAAACTTTGATCCACACCCTGGATCGGGGTTTACAAGAGTACTCAGACTTTCCGGGTCCTCAGACCTCTACCACAGTTCTATGTGGGAAGTCAATAATAACAACAGATCATAGGCTGTCCAAGTACTCAGACCTCTACCACTATCCACAGTGGGATACAAGAGTGTAAGGAAAAGATTTAGTGAGGATTTAGACATCCACCATTTCAGCTTAGGAGTCAGTGTGTGTTCAAATAGATAGAATCACACACTGCTCATAATATAAAGAAAAGGATGATCATAGTCAAGCAAGAATATAGAGATTAGTTTAGGATTCTCTTGTTTGATGTCAATGCAGTTATGGACTCCTTTGGATTGAAGCAGATGAAGCTTTGAGTCCTTCTCTGGAAGTTGTGTGGAAAACAGAGTGTTGCGATTCTTCTTGTGTTCTCCGTGAGGTTCAGTTGAGTGAAGATGTTCTTTAGGCTTCAAAAATGCTTTGTGTGTTCAGCCGTGTCGAGTTACATGCAGTGTGCCTTTGTTTTGAAAACTTACTCTTAGTATCTTCTTCAATCTTATGATCACTGAATTTCTTTTTGTTTTTGTATCATGCACGATGATTCTTGGTCACACTTCGCTTTTAACTTGGAATGCACGTGTTGGAGCCGACAGGTTGCATGTGTTCTGCACCTCATACCTCGTATTGTCTGATGATATGTCTACAAAGAAATATTAGTTGTGTCGGTGCATTAAAGTCATCAAATATGACTGTTAGAAATTAAATTTAAAGGCGACATAATAGTTTAATAAATGATGTCACAGTAATCCATGGAAATGGTGTCTCCTTCACACGGTGCCTAGGTTGGTCATAGTGTCTGAGTCTCACGGTGTCTCATGGTCACTGTGTCTCATGGTCACGATGTCTCATGGTCACGGTGCCTTGATTTATGGTGTCTCATGATCACTGTGCCTTTTTTCATGTTGTCTGGCTTCACGATGTCTTGTTCACGGTGTCTGGCTTCAGGGTACCAGAAATACATAACCAGTGGCAGACTCACAGTGTCTTATACTTTTCAAAGTAACTGTGTTCAGACTTAAATAATGATGATAATAGAAAGGATTAGACTTAAGTATTTGTCAAAGAAGGTATTTTGAGAATAAATTAAAGATAATATAAATTAAGTAAACTGAATATAGAGCAATTAAGATCTTTCATGGAACTTCTTAAAGTATGAGAAAACTTTAAACATAAATACACATGATTGGATATTATTTATAAAGGTTAACTAGGTTGAACAAGATTTGTGATCAATAAAACAAGATTAATACATGAGGTGTAGAGACCCAAATCTTGATGTACATGGACATTACATTACTTTTGCGGAATACTTAATACATAACAAAAACAGACACACAAGGACTGTAATAGTTTAGTTTCTTTGGAAACTCAGAACGTAATCTTCTAATCGTGGTGAAAGATCTTCAACATCTCCCATAAAGATCTCCCCCTTTTGGTTTTCTTACCTAAAACCTTTCTTTAAATCCTGGGTAAAATAAAACATATAAAGGGTGAGCTCAAATGCTCAGTAAGGGTAAGCATGGATAAAATAAAACAAATCATATACATTTGAACTTAAAAACATGAACATAATGTTTAAACATCAAAATCTTGGGCAATGACATAAAACATGGAACTACATAAGGCATAGATCATAAAGAAACACTAATCATGATAAAATAGCATGGGAATAAAACATGTGGTTGTGGAAACCATTAAGCACATGATATGATTTCTATATTAGCCAAGGCATTGCTGCCAAGACCATCTTAGTGGACAAAGTACCTTTCTGAATTGAGTTCACTCCTCATTCCAGTCCTGTATTACTGAACCGAATTAACTTACCGTTCCATCCATGTCTATCTCATGAGATATAAATCTTTACCCAATGCATTGGAGGGAGATATAGGTCCCACCCATCTCATAATGAAATCATTCTTACGTGTGCCACAACATAAACATAAATCATTCATCATAACCCAAAGAATAAAATGGGTTTCATAAACATCATTTCATCATAACATAATCCATATAAAACAAATGGATATCATTTCATCATAAGAAAATTGAAACCATGTAAATCATAGATACATTATACTTGAAACATACACATATAAAATAATGTCATCTTATATGGAAAATGGTTTTGATAAAACACTTGAAATTAATTCTTGAGGAAAATATCCTTTTTTCTTCAAAATCATTTTCTCTTCACAAAATGTTATGCAATTTTATAAGAAAAGGATTTTGTAGAATATAGTCATGAAATATTTTGGAGGAATCTTCATGAAAATAAGGCTTTATAAAACTGTAAAAATCCTTTCATACCATATAAGTTAAAAAAACATTCTTCTCGTACTTTTGCTGGAAAAGTCAAAAAGTACCTCGTAAAAGAAAGATTCCATACATAACATGTAGTAAAAGTCAAAAATGGGTAAAAAGGACTTTAAACATACATGAAACCATTTTTATAAAATATTTACATGGATTATAAATATAACCCCAGTAAATACTTACGAATAAACAATCTCGGATAAAAAAAAGATTGGAAAAGTTATCCCTTAACTTATGTTTGATATGATTCGTATGTATCCGAACCTCCTGTATAATGATTTAAATAATTTCATTGACTTATTAAAGAATCATATTCATTGTTATGATATCATATATGGTTCACTTATGACTTTATATTACCCGTTCTTTTGTAAACTCCATGTTAAAGCAGCATTTTGGGTAAAATCGTTTCATTTATCATACGTGTTTCGACTTGTTGTTCTGGATATTATTACTTATATACTGATTTACATAATTACAAAATTTAAAAACTGATTTATATATAATATATATTCATCATATACATATATATATGATAGATCGTTAAATGGAATGAAATACACTGTTCATGGAGATGGTAGGCCGTACGTATGCATGAACGCTATTTTCATTTCTTTATTGAATTGAATGGAATTAAGTAGGTGACATACATACATACATACATACATACATATATATATATATATATTTCCAGTATCATTATTATGTCATATATTTCATTATTATTAATTATATATACTTTATAATCATTCATGAATGGTTAACATGTAGAATGAATCGCATCGCGTCGTGGGGACGGTAGTCCGTACGTACGCACGAGCGATGATATCATTCCCATTATTGTGGAATTGTATTGAAGTGTATGCATAATATTTTAGAATCAATATCACATTACAATAATCATATATATTTATTTATTTACACCATTATACCCATCCAAGTAAGGTGGTGGTCGAAAACAGATTACACCACGGCGTGGAGACGGTATTCCGTACGTACGCACGCGCGGTGATTTTGTTTTCCATAGGATGGATAGAAGGTGAAATAAGGTTGTTTTATATTTATAATAACATATCAGTATATAATTAATACTGATTTTATTACTTTATAATGAGACAAATAAAGAAGAATAAGTAGAAGAATAAAGAAACTTGAGAGAATCGGAAGAAGAGATTACCTCTTCTTCGACGCAGCTCTCTTAAGCCTTCTCTTAAGGACGCAGAGTAGGTCTTTTGAGAAGACCAGAACCTCCAGAATGTTTCTGGGGAATTGTAGAAGAGAAATGGGCAGGATTTGGACAAGCTTCAAGGCTCAAAAGGGTGTGAAGAGAAGAGGGAAGGGGTTCCCTTTTTATAAGGGAGGAGAGGGGCACCTTTGTAAAAACTTAAAATATTATTTTATAATAAAGTCATATTCGGTTTTTAATAGCTCCAAATTGATTTATTTCGAATCTGAGGTGGTAATGGGTCGAAATACTCTCAACCAATATATTTTAGACAGGTTTGGGTCATTATATTAACCTTATCTTTTGGTTTTAACTCTTAGTTAATTAGATTGACATTTAGCATGTCACTTTGTATTTTTATATTATATAGTTAATAAACATACCATATACATCCAAGAGACCCCCAAGTGGTCCTTTAATGATACACCTATCATGATATAAGTATCTTGGCCGAAACTTAGATTTTTAAGAATATAATAACAATTAATAATATAATATTGTTGTTAAAAACTATTTTATGTCAATTTTGACACTATTTGGTAATGGGTTTTATTAAAAATCCTAATAGAATGATTAGTTCGAAAAACGTTAATTGATTAAATAATAACATGTCATATTAACCCATAAAATTAGTTTAATTCATAAAAAGTCTCAAATTACATTTATTTGGGTATTTATATCATCAATTAATTTAATATTTCATTATTTAGGTAATTACTGCATCACCATTGTGTCATAAATAACATTAATTATTTAATGTCTAAAAATTATAAATAAAATACCATTAGGTATTAAATCCTTTTATATTTCTAATTAATATTTATAGTCGAATTTATCTTATGTATAACCTTATATTACAAATGGTTTATTTATTAATCTTTGATTTTAACTCTTTTAACTCTTCTTTAAATAAAATAATAATAAGTGTCCTAATCTAATCCAAGTGGACCTAAATGGTCATATTTTATTCCTAAGGTTGTTTTTGGTCGAATTACACTTATCCAATAGAATTAGGACATGTTTTAGGGAAATAATAATATCATTTTTACCCTTAATTACCCAATTTACTTTTAACCGTGGTAAATAAAAGTGAAAAAGTTATTATTCACCAAAAATTATTTTCATCTCATTGAACAACATTTTAGTCCTTGATATTAATTGTGTCTCTCGGATTTTCGAAATTCCACTCAAAGAAGCGGTAAAATTACGTTTTATGTGAATTTCCAAATTCTCCTAGGAGGTGGGTAGAAGACGGTGAAAAGTTCAATAAAATTTTTATATATCTAAAATTAATATAAAATGACTCCAATTAATTATATTGAACTTATATAGGTATTATGTATAAATTTTTACCTAAAATAAATTTAAATAAAATAAATAATTATTTAAATAAAAAGTCAGTTTTTAAATAGTAACCTAGTGTTTTCACTATTCATCAAAAATTGAAAGTTTTCAAAAAAATACCAAAAATTCACCCTAGGCTAATTTCGATATTCCGAATCCAAAAATGAAGTTCATTTTGAAAGATAAAATTTATAAAATTTCAAAAAGTGGGTATTACTATTCATAACGGCTAGTTCATAATAATATTATAATAATATCTCATTTAGTGAAACTTGGTATTGCGTATAACACACGCTATCGTGGAAGGTTATGGTTGCGTGTAATGAAAGCCAAGTTAGGGTTGCATGTACTGAAAGATTCATTTATTGTTGTGTATAATAGAATCAAACCATATTTCATTTATACATTAAATATATATATATATATACACTCAATGTTGCGTAAAATAACTTCTATCAAACAAACTTGAAATTGTGTGTAACACGATCCAAGATTCATGTTGTGTATACTGCAAGTTAATAGAGTGTTGTGTATAGAACAAGATAATTTTGTTGTCGTGTACAACACAAGACATCAATGAAATTAAAAATAATAATTCTCATAAAATCTCGGGTTGTTACATTCTACCGCCCTTAAAATGAATTTCTCCCTCCAAATTCGTCGGGGTTATAAATGGTTTACTACTTGAAAGTTTCTTTCATAGAAACCCACATCATAAAAAGGAATACAAAAACTTGACTTTAAAAACTAAAGTATCAAACGTAACGGTTACCCAAATTAACTAATCACTGGGTTTCCACATAGGAGAACCTAGTTGAAAATATGGATATGGAAGAGAAATATAACCATCAACTTCTGATGAATAGTGGTAGAGGACATGGCTATGAAAAAACCAACAATCACAAAGCCATAAATTTGTGATGATCTAAGGTACCATCCAATTCATCAGATATGAGAGCACTAGGAAAACATTTTTTTTGTTTTCAAGATCATTTCCCTAAAGTTGAAGAATTTGAATTAGAAGAAATAATTACTTTCTTTCAGTATCATCTCACCATTTCTCGTGCCTCAAACAATTTCCACTTCATCTCTTAAAGAAATGAAGTTGAATTTGTCTTCTGTCAAGTGTTAGCAGATTATGCGATAGAATGATAGGTCATTCCATCTGTTTTTATCGCAAAAAGTTTAGCACAATTTATTAAATATACAGAAGTCCATCTATGCTGAGATTAATCGTATATGGTTGCTAAAATGGACTTATACTTCAGATATCATAGCGCATAATAAAATAAAACTAGTTTCTACTAACTAGGGACTTTCTTTAGGAATGTTTTAGGCGATGAAGGCCTGTCATACTTCGGTTGTGGGTTCGATTCCCGCAACCTTGTTCGACGCGACGGGTTGTCGCCTGTCTTACGGGTTGTCCTTTTTCTAAAACATAACAGAATGTTCTAGCCTTAAACAATACTATTTGATGTTTAAACTAATTGATTCCAATCTTTAGGTTTATCCAAAATACTTTTGTCCAAACTCATAGTATAAAGAGAACGATTACTAAAAAGGTCATATAACAAGAATGTGAATACCATCATTTATTCCTCATATATCTTGTTGGTCACATTCCAATCATGTGAATACCTTAATCATGTATTCTCTTGAAAATGAATACCCATTGAACCTTAGTGAAAACATGAATGCTGTCAAAAGTTAACTCTTTCCACATACCAAAATCCAAAAATTCTATATACTCAAACCATGATATAACTTTTTCCTTATATCAGTCATGAGCTCATGAATACTATCAAGCATTTCATTTTCTCCTTATCCCTTCATTATGCACATATCATATTCTTTCCAAAAATATCTCAATCACTTTCCATGGTTACCGGTACCATAAAATTATTGAAAACTACAATAGACCAATACATAAATATTCCAATATTCCATGATACTATATACTTCAATATTTTGGAATCCCATTACATAAACACTTAATCATTCAACCACATCGTTTTCATATTCAACATCGCCAATAGTGATCGCATGTGACTTCCCTTTGTCCTTTGCCTTAAGTGGTTGCTCATGTCGATCATCATTAACCCTTGGATTAGGGCATTGATTAACATAATGCCCCATTTCATTGCACTTGAAGCATTGAAGTGTTGGTGGTGCGTTCTCTACAGTCTTTTCTTTATTCACATCATTAGAAAACCTTTTTCCATTACTTCGACACTCAGCTGCTCGATGGCCTTCTTTTCCACACTTAAAACATTTTCTAGTCCCTTTAAGACAATTTCCACCATGCTTCTTTCCACACTTTGAGCATAAAGAAACATTCATCTTCTTTTCACCATTGTTCTGAGATTTCTCATTGAACTCCATCTTTTGTTTCTTGTCCAAACCATGAGATGGATATGTAACACCAACTTCTATTTCTACTTTGATAGCACAACGCACAATTTCATCATAGCTACTAAAGTCTCTTATAGCTAATGCCCTTCGAAGAATTGTTTTTAAGCCACTGAAGAATCGATCAACTTTACTTTCAGGTTGGATGATAAAGCTAGATGTATACCTTGAAAGCCTTGTAAAATTTTCTTCGTATATACCAACAGATTCATCATCCTTTTGCTTAAGCTCAAGGAACTCCTTTTCCATCTTAGTTAGAAGAATACGAGGGAAGTACTTACTAAAAAACAAGTTCTTGAACTCGTCCCATTCCATGGATTCAATTTCATCTTGGGGCCTTGTATTCTTAATTATAGTCCACCACTAGTCTGCTTCACCTTATAAATGGTAAACAGTTTGAATGACTTTATCATGTTCCGAACAGCGAAGTATGGAAAATATCTTTTCAATGTTACTGATCCATTGTTCAGCAACAAGTGGATCAGAAGAGTCATTGAAAGAAGGTGGACGTTGCCTCATGAAGGACTCAATAGAATATTGTTCCCTTCTATGGTCATTCAGAAGTCCAGAATGATTCATAGCTTGCGTAAGTATAGCAATAAGATTTTTTACTCCATATCCCATAACATTGGTTTTTTCAGGAGGATAATCATTGCATTGTCCATTACATTGATCAACATGGTTCCTTCGGGTTCCAGCCATCATCTAAAACCCAAAAAGAATAGTGTGAGAGGAAAAAATCATGCTAGGGAAAACAACATAATAAAGGGGGAGTACCTTCAATATCTAACATCTTAGGTTTAATTATAATATCATTACCGTAATTCTAGAACTATAACCTATACGTATACTTAACCTTAGAGACATCCCTAGACATACCTTATAAATATCTCTAGAGATCTCACTAAAGTTCTTGCATCCTAGTTTCCAAAGGTTAAATAAACCTTCGATTGATACCAACTGTAGAGACCCCAATCTTTAAGTACATGGAAATTACATTACTTTTGCGGAATACTTAATACATAACAAAAACAGACACGCAAGGACCGTAATAGTTTAGTTTCTTTGGAAACTTAGAATGTAATCTTCTAATCGTGGTGAAATATCTTCAACATCTCCCATAAAGATCTTCCCCTTTTGTTTTTCTTACCTAAAACCTTTCTATAAATCCTATGGAAAATAAAACATATAAAGGGTGAGCTCAAATGATTAGTAAGGGTAATCATGGATAAAATAATGAAAATCATATACATTTGAACTTAAAAACATGAACATAATGTTTAAACATAAAAATATCGGGAAATGACATAAAACATGTCACTACATAAGGCATAGATCATAAAGAAACATTAATCATGATAAAATAGCATGGGAATAAAACATGTGGTTGTGGAAACCATTAAGCACATGATATGATTTCCATAGTATCCAAGGCATTGCTGCCAAGACCATCTTAGTGGACAAAGTCCCTTTCTGAATCGAGTTCACTCCTCATTCCAGTCCTGTATTACTAAACTGGATTAAATTACCGTTCCAGCCATGTCTATCTCATGAGATATAAATCTTTACCCAATGCATTGGAGGGATATTTAGGTCCCACCCATCTCATAATGAAATCATTCTTACATGTTCCACAACATAAACATAAATCATTCATCATAACCCAAAGAATAAAATGGGTTTCATAAACATCATACCTTCATAACATAATCCATATAAAACAAATGGATATCATTTCATCATAAGAAAATTGAAACCATGTAAATCATAGAGACATTATACTTGAAACATACACATATAAAATAATTTCATCTTATATGGAAAATGGTTTTGATAAAACACTTGAAATTAATTCTTGAGGAAAATATCCTTTCTTCTTCAAAATCATTTTCTTTTCAAAAAATGTCATGAAATTTTATAAGAAAAGGATCTTCTAGAATATAGTCATGAAATATTTTGGAGTAATCTTCATGAAAATAAGTCTTTATAAAACCGTAAAAATCCTTTTATGCCCTATAAGTTAAAAAATCATTCTTCTCGTACTTTTGCCGGAAAAGTCAAAAAGTACCTCGTAAAAGAAAGATTTCATACATAGAATGTAGTAAAAGTCAAAAATGGGTAAAAAGGAATTTAAACATACATGAATCCATTTTTATAAAATAGGGACATGGATGATAAATATAACCCTAGTAAATACTTACGAATAAACAATCTCGGATAAAAACGAGAATGGAAATGTTATCCCTTACCTTACATCCGATATGCTTTATATGTATCTGAACCTCCTGTATAATGATTTAAATAATCTCATTGACTTATTAAAGAATCATATTCATTGTTATTATATCATATATGGTTCACTTATGACTTTATATTACCTATTCTTTTGTAAATTCCCTGTTAAAGCAGCATTTTGGGTAAAATCGTTTCATTTATCGTACGTGTTTCGACCTGTTGTTCTTGATATTATTACTTATATACTGATTTATATAATTCAAGAATGTAAAACATGATTTATATATAATATATATTCATCATATATATATATATATGATAGATCGATAAATGGAATGAAATACACCATTCAAGGAGACGGTAGGTCGTACGTATGCATGAACGCTGTTTTCGTTTCCTTATTGAATTGAATGGAATTAAGTAGATGACATACATATATATATACATAAATAAAGTATCATTATTATGTCATATATTTCATTATTATTCATTATATATACTTTATAATCATTCATGAATGGTTAACATGTAGAATGAATCTCATCTTGTCGTGGAGACGATAGTCCGTACGTACGCACGAGCGATGATATCATTCCCATTATCGTGGAATTGTATTGAAGTGTATGTATAATATTTTAGAATAAATATCACATTAAAATAATCATATATAGTTATTTATTTACACCATTATACCCATCCAAGTAAGGTGGTGGCAGAAAATAGATTACACCACGGCGTGGAGACGGTATTACGTACGTACGCACGCGCGGTGATTTCGTTTTCCATAGGATGGATAGAAGGTGAAATAAGGTTGTTTCATATTTATAATAACATATCAGTATATAAGTAATACTGATTCTATTACTTAATAATGAGACAACTAAAGAAGAATAAGTAGAAGAAGAAAGAAACTTGAGAGAATCGGAAGAAGAGATTACCTCTTCTTCGCCGCACCTCCTTTAAGACTTCTCTTAAGGAAGTAGAGTTTGTCTTTTGAGAAGACCAGAACCCCCAAAATATTTCTGGGGAAGTGGAGAAGAGAAATGGGCATGGTTTGTCCGAGCTTCAAGTCTCAAAAGGGTGTTAAGAGAAGAGGGAAGGGGTTCCATTTTTATAAGGGAGGAGAGGGGCACCTTTGGAAAAACTTAAAATATTATTTTATAATAAAGTCATATTTGGTTTTTAATAGCTCCAAATTGATTTATTTCTAGGATAAGGTGGTTATGGGTAGAAATCATCTCAACCAATAGATTTTAGATAGGTTTGGGTCATTATATTAACCTTATATTTTAGTTTTAACTCTTAGTTAATTAGATTGACATTTACCATGTCACTTTGTATTTTTATATTATATAGTTAATAAATGTACCATATACATCCCAGAGACCCCCAAGTGGTCCATTAATGATACACCTATCATGATATAAGTATCTTGGCCGAACCTTAGATTTTCAGTAATATAATAACAATTAATAATATAATATTTGTCTTAAAAACAATTTTATGTCAATTTTGACACTATTTGGTAATGGGTTTTATTAAAAATCATAACAGCATGATTAGTTCGAAAAAAGTTAATTGATTCAATACTAACATGTCATATTAACCTATAAAATTATTGTAATTCATAAAAAGTCTCAAATTACATTTATTTGGGTATTTATAATATCAATTAATTTAATATTTCATTATTTAGGTAATTACTGCATCACCATTGTGTCATAAATAACATAAATTATTTAATGTCTAAAAATTATAAATAAAATACCATTAGGTAGGAAATATTTTTAGATTTATAATGAATATTTATAGTCGAATTTATCTTATGTATAACCATATATTAAAAATGTTTTAGTTATTAAACTTTGATTTTAACTCCACTAACTCTTCTTTAAATAAAATAATAATAAGTGTCCTAATCTAATCCAAGTGGACCTAAATGGTCATGTTTTCTTCCTAAGGTCGTTTTTGGTCTAATTACACTTATAAATAGAATTAGTACATGTGTTAGGACAATATTTATATCATTTTTACCCTTAATTACCCTATTTACTTTTAATCGTGGTAAATAAAAGTAAAACGTTACTATTCCCCAAAAATTATTTTCATCTCATTGAACCACATTTTAGTCCTTGATATTAACCGTGTCTCTAGTATTTTCAAAATTCCACTCACAGAAATGGTAAAATTAAGTTTTATGTGAATTTCCAAATTCTCCTAGGAGGTGGGTAAAAGACGGTGAAAAGTTCAATAAAATTTTTATATATCTAAAATTATTATAAAATGACTACAACTAATTATATTGAACTTATATATGTATTATGTATAAAATTTGACCTAAAATAAAATTAAATAAAATAAATAATTATTTAAATAAAAAGTCATTTTTTAAATAGTAACCCAGTGTTTTCACTATTCATCAAAAATTGAAAGTTTTCCGAAAAATACCAAAAATTCACCCTAGGCTAATTTAGATATTCAGAATCCAAAAATGAAGTCCATTTTGAAAGATAAAATTTATAAAATTTCAAAAAGTGGGTATTACTATTCATAACGGCTAGTTCATAATAATATTATAATAATATCTCGTTTAGTGAAACTTGGTATTGCGTATAACACACGCTATTGTGGAAGGTCGCGGTTGCGTGTAATGAAAGCCAAGTTAGGGTTGCGTGTACTGAAAGATTCATTTATTGTTGAGTATAATAGAATCAAACCATATTTCATTTATACATTGAATATATATATACACACTCAATGTTGCGTAAAATAACTTCTATCAAACAAACTTGAAATTGTGTGTAACACGATCCAAGATTAGTATTGTGTATACTGCAAGCTAATAGAGTGTTGTGTATAGAACAAGATAATTTTGGTGTCGCGTACCACCCAAGACATCAATGAAATTAAAAATAATAATTCTCATAAAATCTTGGGTTGTTACATGAGGAGTCCAAAAATCTCCCCCTTTTTGATGATCACAAATCATATACTATTAAGGTGTATATTAGATTCAACTATAAAGATAAATTGCTAACCTAATATATAGAAACTTCTCCCCCTTTTGGGATTATAAAAAAAGATGAACTAAGAGAGGCCAAAGAGGTTCACAGTCCATTAATAGCAAAAGAGTGACAGTACAACAAAAAGATCAATACAAAAACAATGGAATCCCTATCAAAAATAGTAAACACGGTTCTTCTTCAAGGTTTGGACTTCTCTTTTCCTTTTTCAGTAGCAGAAGAGGAAGCCATAGGGGCAGTGGTTGATGTAGAAGAAGGCATAGATGTGGTTGATAAAGAGGGTAAAGGAAGGCCTTCAAATATTGAGGGATCCAAGGTAGGTTCAGTAGAAGATCTAGGCAGTTGTTGATCAAGAATCACAGGCTTGATCTGACTAAATGCTTGGCTGACAGGCATGGTGGTTGAGGCTAGGGCAGAGGTGAAGGTAGGAATCCCTTGTCTGAGAGGTGCAGCCGCTGGAGAAACAATGGTTGTACTCTGAACATGAATATTGGGTCGGAGGAGTTTGATGAAGTCTGTAATGATCTCTCCACCATACTGCATGGATTTCTCAAAATCTTCCTTTTTCTCCATAAACTTGTCCAAAAAACGAGTAAACTCTGTGAGTTTCTGGACTTGGTTCTTGAAATCTTGAGTCACAGGAGGAATCTACAAATTTTCCACAAGGTAATTGAAATGATTTGTCATATTGGTCTTGGAGAAAATTCTGTTGAAGTAGAAATCTACTTTCTTGGAAATCTCTTGTTGACCATCATTAGAAATTTTGGAGTGGATTTATACTAAGTCAAGAACTCTATCACTGTTTTTGACTACTTCAGATAAAGAAGCCACATTAAAGCCACTGAAGACATTCTGAAGCTCTTATTTAACTACAAATCTGAGCAGATCACTATCCAAGGAGGGTTTAGAGGATTGACTAGATGCTTTGACAGTTGTGGTCAAGGATTTTAGTTGATTCAACACTTTTTTAAGACGTCTTGTATACTCATCAGTGAGTTTATTGAGGTTGGAAACAAGCTCTTTCATTTCCTTCACAATTTTATTGTTCCTTTCAGCAATCTTTTCATCTAAGGATGCAAGATAAGGTTGAATCTGAGGCACACCAACTTGTGGGATTTGAGGAGCAGCTGATTCAGATCTCAAATGTAGCTCTCTCTGCATGTCTTCAGTCATACCTCTTAGGGACTTAACTTCATTACTGAGCAGCCTATTTTCACCTATTACCTCTTGAATCTCATAGAGAATCTTAGGTTGTGTTTTCCGAATAATCTTCTCCAACAATAGTGAGGAATCTATCTCACTTAAATTTGTCACAGGAAAAGGTTGGGTATTCATGATTTTCTCAACTCCAGATAAGAGAGTATCTCCAAATTACTTCAGATCATCCTTACTCACAAAGGATGGCTGTTCAGCTAAGGGTTCAGGAGTAGGAAGTGGTACAGGTTTAGGTTCCTTCTCAGGTGAAAAGTTTTTGATTGATTTCAACTGAAATAGGGAGGAAATATCAAGCTTGGTTATTGTAACCTGCTGAGACTCATTCACATCATAGAAACTGGGAAATTTTTACTGAGTGTCTACAGGACTTGACTCCGTTGGATATGAGGCTTCAATATACTCAAGATCTGGGGTTTTCTCCCCCTCAACAGGTGACTCCTTCTCAATACTGAGAGGCTTAGGAGCTTGGTCTAAATCCACAGACTCGTCTCTGAGTTCCTCACTCATTTCCTGTCTAGCTAGCTGAAAATTTAGCTCCATCTGTTCTTCATTAGAAGGTATGATTTCAGGAACAGATTGTTCCACAAGGAGTTCCTCAAGATTGACCTTTTGTAGAAGAGGTAACACTTCAACTATAGGCTCTTCTACTGTAGGCTCTTCCAAGTCATGTTTTTCTGAATATTTGAAAACTGATTCTATCACAGCCTCTGGTTGAGTTTCCTAACTAACATCTTCTTTAGGAGTAGGGACTTCTTCTTCAAGAACATTATGAGAAACAGTAGTTCTATCTTACTCATCAACAACAGCCTCCTTAGGTGGTACTTCAGCCTCTTCTTCCTCTTCTTCTGGATACTCAACAAGCTCATCTGGTTCCAAACCAAGATCAGAAATGTCTTTCGGCCTTGAGGGATAATCCACAAGATTTAATTTCTCATAAAATTTATCATTGTCTTCTACCCATTCCTTTTTCCAAGGATTCTAGTTTATCTTCATTCTCTTGATGGTGGCTTCCGAGAGACAATACTCATAGTCCATAATTACTTTATCATTAGGTCCAACCATACCTTTTGAAGGAAGCATGGCTGATATAAGATGAGAGTAGAATAGAGAAGTGGACTTGGATGTGACTTTGATAAACTCAGACATGTGGTGTATGATATACTTGCACATGTTGATCTTATGTCCATTTTTTATGAGGTGAATCAAAAAAAATCTTGATATTTTAACACAGAAAAATCACATTTTCTTGGACTTACCAAATTCTGTACAAACTTGAACATAAGCCTTGTTTCTCCATCTAATTCAGTAGCGATGACTCTTTTTTGAGTGCCATTTCCAGTTAGGGTTTTCAGGGCATCTTCTAAATCAAAGAAATTGGTTGACGGTGGAGGTACTCTTTGATAATCATCACAAATTCCCTCATGAGGTATCCTAAGGCATGCATACCATAACCTCGAAGAGAAAGAACATCTCTAGCCATTGACCCAGCTCCTTCAACATAACTTTCACCATAATCAAATGAGAACTATACGTATTGGCAAAACCGAGCCACTAGTCTAGGGTAGATGGGAATATCTTCTTTCTAGAACCATTCTAACCAACATTGTTGTTCTAACACTTTCTGTATGAGCGAATTACTAGATAAAAGACACTTGGGGAAAATTTCTTTTTCAGGTACAACACTGCAGTTTACCTGATTCAGATTTAAAGGTACTTCAGGTGTCAGCTTTGGTGCAATCTTCTTCTTCTTCGAGTTGCACTTCTCAGGTGTCAATAAAGATGGATGCTTCATCCTTGGCATTCACTGAAGGTTCGAGCGAGAGAAAGGCTGAAAGGATGAAGAAGGGTTTGAAAAGAGTAGGTAGAAGAAACCTCGAGTGAAGAATCGAGTGATATCTACTTTGTTTTATCATTTAGGAATGCCAAACGTCACAACAATAAAAACGCAGGAAAATAAAAGATGTGAAATAAAAATTACCACGATAAGGATAAAAAAATAAAAAGGATTTTTACGGTGAGACTGTGTTTGGTCATTACGATGATATAGTGAGTGAGTTTCACGGTGATATCGTGGGTGAGCTTTTCAGTGCACATTACGGTGAGACAGTAAACGTCATGCTATAGGTACAAAGTGCTAATGGTGAGACTGTAAACATAAGAGACAGTAATTGAGAAACTGTAATCATGAAACCGTAAAGTATAACACAATAAGGTATCAAATAGTAAGACCTGAAACAGTAGCAAGTAAGGTCTCTATTTAAGATTTATCATGCCTAGTTCATGTATGATGTAGTCTATTCTCTCATAATTTAATGGTTTAGTGAATATATCATCATGTTGACATTCAGTACCAATGAATTCCAAAGTGATATCACCTTTTTGATAACAATCTCTCAAAAAGTGATGTCTTACATCAATATGATTTGTCCTAGAATGTGAAACAGGACTCTTTGAGATGTTAATATCAATTATTTTGTCACAATTTATAGGTACATGTCTGAATTGATATAAATAATGTAGTAATGTGTGTTTCATCAACAAAATTTGTGCACAAAAACTACCAGTAGATATGTATTCAGCTTCTGCAGTAGATAATGCAACAGAATTTTATTTCTTACTACACCATAATACTAGTGACTTTCCTAGAAGGTGACATGTTCTAGAGGTTCTTTTTCTATCTAACTTAAATCCACCAAAGTTAGCATCAGAATAACTAACTAACTCAAATGATTTACCTTTAGGATAGAATAGTCCTAGATTGGGTGTATGCTTGAGGAATTTGAAAATTCTCTTTACAGCATTTAGATGATATTCCTTAGGGTTTTCTTGAAAACAAGCACACATACACACACTAAACATAATTACAGGACGACTGTAAGTTAAGTAAAGTAAACTTCCAATCATTACTCTATAAGTGGTTTGATCAATAGATTTTCCATCTTCATCAAGATCTATCTTACAAGTGGTACTCATGGGAGTGTCACTACTTTTAGTTCTATCCAATCAAAAACGTTTTAGAAGATCCTTTGTATATTTACTTCAATTTAAAATAATACCATTTTCATTTTGAAAAACTTTAAATCCAAGAAAATATTTGAGTTCTCCCATTAAACTCATTTCAAATTCATTTTGCATCATTTTAGAAAAATCAACACATAAATAATTATTCAAAGATCCAAAAATAATTTCATCTACATAGATTTGAACAACTAAAACATCATTAGAAATTAATTTTATGAAAAAGTTAGGATCAACTATTTCTTTCGTAAAACCTTTGGAAATAAGAAAAGTACTCAATCTATCATACCAAGCTCTTGGAGCTTACTTTAAACCATATAAAGCTTTTTATAGTTTAAAAATATGATTTGAAAAATGAGGGTTTGTAAATCCATGGGTTTTCAACAAAAACATCCTCAGCTATATACCCATTTAAGAATTCACTCTTAACATCCATTTGATATAGTTTGAAATTCAGATGTGCGGCAAAGGCAAGTAGGATTTTGATGGATTCAAGTCTAGCTACTAGAGAAAAGGTCTCCTCATATTCAATTCCTTCTTCTTGACTATAGCCTTGTGCAACTAGTCTAGCCTTATTTCTAACTATGTTACCAGCTTCATCAACTTTATTCCTAAAAACTCATTTAGTGACTATGGTCAAAGGGTCCTTAGGTCTATCTATTAATTCCCAGATTTTATTTCTTTCAAATTGATTTAATTCTTATTGCATAGCCATCACCCAAAATTCATCATTGATAGCATCATTGATATTTTTAGGTTCAAGCTGTGAAAGAAAAGCTTGATGTTCAACATGATTTCTTAGAGAAGATCTATTTTTTGTCCCTCTATCTAAATCTCCTACTACAATATCTAAAGGATGATTTTTCAGGGTCCTAGTTGGTCTAGAAAAGATAGGGCTAGAGGTTTCAGGTTCATTTACAGGTTTGGGTTCAACAGAAGAAGATTGTGGAACATTTCCAGAACTGGTTGTCTTAACAATAGGTTCATTGTTCTTGTCATTAAGGTTTAGAATGGTCATATCTTCTTCAAGGTTTTCAAGAGGAGCCTTAGGTTCATGTGGATTGGTTTCATAAAATTTGATTTGTATAGATTCTTCCACACATATGGTTCTCTAAATGAATACTCTATAGGATTTACATGATATTGAGTAACCTAGGAAACTTCCTTCATCACTTTTGGAAGAAAATTTGTCACGATTATCTTTAGTATTAAGGATAAAGACTTTGCAACCAAAAACTCTAAAGTAGTTAACCTTAGGCTTCCTATTGTTCCAAAGCTCATAAGGGGTCTTTTTAAGAATTGGTCTAATCAAGGCTCTATTGATAATGTAACAAGCTGTATTAATAGCTTCAACCCAAAAGTAAATTGGTAAATCATATTCATTGAGCATTGTCCAAGAAATCTCCTGAAGGGTCATATTTCTTCTTTCTACTACACTATTCTATTGAGGTGTTCTAGGAGTAGAGAAATTGTGACTATAGCCATTGTGTGAGCAATAAGTTTCAAACTCTTGATTTTTAAACTCACGGAAATGATCACTTCTCAAGTTCTTGATCCTAAGTCTACTAAGATTCTCTACAGACTTGGAATATTTAATAAAGTAAGAGCAAGTTTCACTTTTGAGAGCTAGAAAATATACCCAAGTATATCTAGAAAATTCATCTACAAAGACATAAACATAATGTTTCCCATTTAGGATAGAAACTATAGATGGTCCAATCAAATCCATGTGAACCAACTCGAGAAGTTGAGAAGTAGAAACTTATTTCTTTGATTTGAAAGAAACTTTATGTTTCTTTCCCTTTTGACATGGATTACAAACTTTGTCAGCTAGGAATTCAAGTTTAGGTAGGTCTCTAACTAAGTTCTTCCTAGTCAGTTTTATAAGTGAGTGTATATTGTAGTGTCATAATATTCTATGCCAAAGAAAAGATTCTTTATGAAAGGCATTTAAACTGGTAATATTTTTCTTGGCTAAAGAATTCAAATCTACAGCATAAACATTTTTATTTCTCAATGCAGTAAATACTAGAGAATTTTTAGAATCAAATACATTGCAAGCATCATTTTCAAATTTAACATTGAAGCCATCATTACAAAATTGAGAAATGCTTAACAGATTATACTTTAGTCCATCAAAAAATAAAACTTTAGAAATTAAGATTGAATCAATGTTACCAATCTAGCCTAAGCCGATGATATTTTGTTTTGAGTTATCCCCAAAGGTGACATATCCTCCATCAACTTTGATTAAGATTTTAAAACATGAAAAGTATCCTGTTATATGTCTTGAACATCCATTGTCCAAGTACCATGTCCTCCTACAGAAACTTTCTAAGCAGGTTTCCTACAACACAATTTTAGATAGAAAATGATTTTGGTACCCAGATTTTCTTGGGTCTAGACAGGTTAGCAAGAAGAACTTTTGGTACCCGGATTTGTCTAATGGGTTTCATATAATCAGTAGTTTTAAAAGATTTTGAAAGATAATATTTGTTTGATCTATAAATATGTGAGTATCTGGTTGAGACATAAAAATTTCCAAAACGGGAACTAGTAGAATACTGTCCAGATTTAAGAATAAATCTATTCTTTGTAATCTATCTTCATCCAGGATCATAGCTTAAACCAGTAGTATATTTTGGTGCTACTTTTTTTCCTATAATTTTTGTAAGAGTTTCCTTTATAGTAGTAAATTTTTCTAAATATTTCTTGAGTTTATCATTAGATAATTTCTGTTCAGTATTCTCTTTGAGTAGTTGAGAATTCTTCTACTTTTCTACTTCTAGTGAAGATTTGACAGTACTAGTTAGAGTATGTTGTTTATTTAATGATTTGTACTTATCTTTTAGCTCATTACAGGTATCCTCTATCATGTTACAATATTCAAATAATTCTTCATTGGACATGTTTTCTGCATCAGAATCAGAATCATCTCTGGAATAATAAGAGTTTAAAGCAGGAGTATCCAATGTTACCTCAGATGTGTTTATCATGAAACACATATTAGATTTTTGAGATTTTTCATCCTGAGTGGAATCAGAATCACTTGAACTATCTTCTGAAGCACTCCAGGTTGCTTTTATAGCTTTCTTATACTTGTTGACCTTGTACTCATATTTCTTCTTATACTTTAACTTTGGACAGTCAGCTTTCACATGACCTTTCCTCTTGCATTCATAGCAGACTATGTCATCACTTTTATCAGTCCTTTTCCAATCCTTATTCCAATGACCTTTATTGTCATACGTTCCCTTGTAATTTAATTTTCTAAAAAACTTATTTTTCCTATAAAACATATTAAATCATCTGGCTATCTGATCCATTTCAGCATCACTGTCAGATGCACTCTCTTCACTACTATAACTATCACTTGCAGCTTGAATTTTCTCTTTGTCGTTGATTTTTGAAGCAGAGGTCTTTAAGGCTACTGATTTCTTTCTTTGTTCATCGTCTTATTCTTTTTTTACCTTCAATTCTTCTTCATACATCATCAACTTTCCAATCATCTCCTTGACAGGTAGCATGCCAATGTCACATGATTCTCTTATTGAGATTGATGTGCCTCTCTATCTTTTTGGAAGACATCTGAGTATTCTCATGATTTTCTCCTTTGTTGGAACATCTTTTCCTAGTGTTCTCATTGTATTAACTATCTCATTAAACCTAAGATACATATCATAAATAGATTCATTAGATTTCATTTTAAAATTATCATACTTAATAGTGTATGTATTTAGTCTCATTTCTTTATCATTGGTTGTTCCCTCATGATAAATAGCCAAAGTATCCCATATTTCAAAAGCAGTCTTACAAGTAGATATTAGATTAAATTATTAATATCCTAAACCACAATATAGGGCATTTATTTCTTTACAATTATTATTGTAAGCATCTTTAGTAGGTTCATCCCAAATAGTTCTAACAGTTTTTGGAATCTTATATTGAGTCTCTATAGTAGTCCAATTGTCAAATCCCATACTTTCTAAATGAATTTCCATTTTGATTTTCCATTGGGCATAATTTACACCATTAAAGAAGGGTGTCCTATTAGAAGCTACACCTTTTAGTCTATTATCCATAAGAATATTTTAGAAAATATATTTAAAGAGATAAAATTTAGAAATAAAAGAAATTTTTAGATCTTTAAGATACAACTAAAATCACATTTGAAAACTTTTCACAAATAGAGAGTTTTGAAAAACATTTTCAAAAACCTCTGATACCAAATGTTGGTCAGAGTGGATACACAAGAGGGGGTGAATTGATTTCCTATTAAAAATTTCTGTTTAAAATATTTATATTGAAATCCCCCAATTCAAATAACAAGTTAAACTGTAGTGAATTTGTAATACAGTAAAGGTTCAGTAAGGTTCTCAAAAGATTGATTAGTTATTAGTTAATCTAATCTAAAGATTGGATTAGCTTTTGAAAATAACCTACTGGTTTACAATAAATACAAACACTTTCTAGTTTAATTATCAGAGTAACTTTAAAATATATTTATATTTAAAGTACTTAGCAGCGGAATATTCAAAATAGTTTTAACTGAAATAAACATGCACAACAGTTTTAACCAAGAGGTTCAGTCTCAAGCTGAGACTTATTCCTATTTAACAATTTATATAAAACTTTTATCCACATCCTGGATCGGGTTTTACAACAGTACTCATATTGTCCAGGTCCTCGGACCTCTACCACAGTTCTACATAGGAAAACAATAATAACAATATCTCACAGGCTGTCCAGGTCCTCAGACCTCTACCACTATCCACAGTGGGATACAATAGTGTAAGAAAAAGATTGAGTGAGAATTTAGAAACCATACAGTTCAGTTGAGGAGTCAGTGTGTGTTCAAACAGATATAAGCACACACTGCTCATAATGTAAACAAAAGTATGATCCCAGTCGAGCAAGAATATATAGATGAGTTTAAAATTCTCTTGTGTGATGTCAATGCAGTTCTGGACTCCTTTGGATTGAAGTAGATGAAGCTTTTAGTCCTTCTCTAGAAGTTTTGTGGAAAACAGAGTGTCGCGATTCTTCTTGTTTTCTCTGTGAGGTTCAATTGTGTGAAGATGTTCTTTAGGCTTCAAAAATGTTTTGTTTTTTCATCCGTGTTGAGTTACATGCAGTGTGCCTTTGTTTTGAAAACTTCCTCTCAGTATTTTATTCGATCTTGTGCTCACTGCCTTTATTTTTTTCTTTGTATCACGCACGATGATTCTTGGTCACACTTCTCTTTTAACTTGGAATGCATTTGTTGGAGCCGACAGGTTGAATTTTTTCTTCACCTCATACCTTATACTATCCGATTATATGTATACAAAGAAATATTAGTTCTGTCCGTGCATTAAAGTCATCAAATATGGACGTTAGAAATTAAATTGAAATACGACAAAATAGTTTAAGAAACGGTGTCATAGTAATTCATGGAAATGGTGTCTCCTTCACACGGTGCCTAGGATGATCACGGTGTCTCATGGTCACGGTGTCTCATGGTCACGGTGCCTTGCTTCACGATGTCTCAAAATCATTGTGCCTTGCTTCACAATGTCTGGCTTCACAGTGTCTTGTTCACGGTGTCTAGCTTCATGGTGTCTGGCTTCATGGTGTCTGGCTTCACGGTGTCTTGTTCATGGTGTCTGGATTCACAGTTCCAGAAAGACATAACCAGTGGAAGACTCACAGTGTCTTAGACTTTTCAAAGTAACTATGTTCAGACTTAAATAATGATGATAATATAAAAGATTTGACTTAAGTATTTGTCAAAGAAGGTATTTTGAGAATAGATTAAAGATAGTATAAAGTAATTAAATTGAATATAGAGAAATTAATATCTTTCATGGAACTTCTTAAAGTATGAAAAAACTTTAAACATAAATACACATGATTGGATATGATTTATAAAGGTTAACTAGGTTGAATAAGATTTGTGATCATTAAAACATGATTAATACATGAGGATTCCAACATATATATATATATATATATTCATGTGTGTGTGTGTTATACTTTATTCATAATTATATGATGGATATAATAGGTTTATATAATGTGGAAGATGAAATAGAATCAAAATGTCTCAATTAAGAGTTTTACCACTTCATTGACAACCCACCATTGTCTTACACATTATGCCTTGAATGGATGGTATTATATAAAACAGTAACTATAGGATATGAGGAGGTGACTTAGGAAATTACTTTAGTAGGTCTTGGATGATCTAATAGTCCCAATCTTTTGAATAAGGGTTTAAAGGAGGGTCCCTTTTATATCTGAGAGAGAGGAGACACTTGGAATTACTTAAAAGATTTAAATATCATTAATTTCTTTCCAATGTATAATTATTCCAAATAAAAAAGGTTCATAAGGTTGGATAATATAGTTTCTAAATCACTCTATCCATTTATAATTATACATTTTTATATGGAAATCATACACTTATCTCTTTGTTTAACCACCCACCCTGGTAAACCCATTTTTACCTTAACTATGGTAACATTTTTTTACTATTTTAACTATTCATTATGAACAAAAATGAATATGGAATAATTAAAAAATTTATAACTTATGAATTGAAATATGGAATCCATTTTATCAAATTTAATTTATATAAGGGTAATAATGTAATTTAAAAATAAGTGTGCAAAACCCAATGAAAACTAATTTTTAGTTAAATGAATTTTTAAGCATAAAACTGAATTTATATTCATCACATGCCTAGTAAAAACTATAAAGTGGAAGATAAACTATTTTAGTGAATATATAATCAATAAATTAAATTAAAACCATTAAATAATAGTGATTTATTTAATTTACCATGATAGAAACACATTGTGCATAAACAAAAATTTTACCAAAAATAAATATTTTTACCTTTAAAATATTTTATCTTCATTACTAAACATTAGGTAAAAAAATTATGAAGGATTATTCCTTTAATATCAATATATTTCAATGAAATTATTTTTTAATATTATTCAATATACATTGAATATATAAATATATATAACATATATAAAAATAAATTTCATTGAAAAATATGTCACCTAATCATTAAATAATTTCATAATAAAATTAATGATTATTTCATTGTCATCAATCAATAAATTTAAATTTTGAATATATATATATATATATATATCATAATTTTTTTAATAATATTCATACCTTCTAATCCGATGTAAATGTTATAAAAGTATATTATATCTCGGTTCATTTAGACTAGATGTTGCATGTAAAGTAAGATATTGAATACCTCATTTTTTATTACAATGGAAATATATATAAAATATTGGGGTGTAACATTCTACCCCCCTTAAAATTAATTTCACTACTAATACAAATAAATGATGATATATTTTTTTCATCGCATCCTTATGTTCCCATATAATTTCATCAAATTTATGATTCATACAAATAATTTTCACCATGTGAGTATTCTTATTTCATATCACGTAATCACAAAAATACATGATTTATACAGGTTGTTATTTATGCTCTAATGGTATAACATTATAAGACATTAAATTTCAAGGATCATATGTTTACATACTCAAGATAGATATATGGAACATATGATGAATTTGAGAGAGGTTAGGTGGAAGCGCCAAGCAATAAAATACAGTCCCTAATCGATCAAGAATATCAAGGGGACCAATATACCTAGGGTTAAGAATTCCATTATTTCTAAATTTCATAACAATATTCTGTAGATAAATTCATAGAAATACCTTCTCACCAACTTTTAATTTTAGATCTCATGGATGATTTTCAGTAAACTATTATTTCATCTCTGAGATGACTTGATGTGCTAATGAGTGTCTCCAACCTTCTCATCCATTTCCTCAGCCAGATAAGGTCCCAATATCTTTTTTCTCTAACTTTATCCCAAAAACATCGGAGTAATGAACTTATTTCCAAATGGTTATTCATAAGGATCCATCTAAATTCTTGAGTGAAATCTATTAATATATGATAATTCAACATGATGAAGGTGTTGATCTAAACCACCTTTAAGATCCAGAGAACCATATCATAACATATCCTCCATGGTTTTAATGGTTATCTCAAACTAACTATATTTTTGAGGTTGATATATAATAAAAAATCATAACAATTTATCTAGATCTTCTATAAGACTTCACCAAAACATTATGGAAAACCTCATATCTCAATCTGATATAATAAAATGAGGTACACCATTCATTCTTACCACTTCCTTAATGTATATACTCATAATATGTTCAATAGAAAAATATTATCTAATAGGAATTAAATGTGATGACATCAGAAACTGGTCAAATAAAAAAAATAAAATTATGGCATTTAGATATTTTAAAGGCTTCGATGAATAAATCCATGGTGATTTTTTTCCATTTATATTCTAGTAGGGGTAATGGTCGTAACATCCTATTCAATATCTAACTGTTATAATTAAACTACTGATATACCATTCATTGAGATACATACTCTGAAATATCTCTCTTCTTGTTTTCCCACAATAAATACTCATTGCATCATCCATCTGGTTATATTTCCTCGATTGGTAATGTATTGAGCAGTAATAATCTTTAATCAACTATAACCATATTCTCTATAGCATATTATAATCTTTATAGGTCAAAATACGATTTAAAATTTTATGATCAATATATATTTCATATATTTCTCCACAAATATACTACCTTCTTATAATTAATGCAATGATTATAGATACTAACTAAAGGTCATGATTTAGGTAATTCTTCTCACAAAATATCAATTTTAGTGAGACATAAGGTATCACAATATCATTTATCATAAGAACACATACCAATCCCATATTAGACGCATTACTATAAATCAAAAAGACTTATCCACTATAGGTAAGTGTGAGTAAAGTTGTACTAACCAACCTTCTCTTCGATTCCTTGAAATTTTCATCACATTCATTAGTCTATAGGATGTTCACCCCCTTAATTGTTGTATTTTTTAGTGTATTAGTTATAAATGATAAATTATTCAAAAATCATCAATAATATCCATCCAACAAAAGAAAACTATGAATATTAGCCACGATGGTTTTTTGGGATATTGTTCAATAACATACGCCTTTGATGGATCCACCGACATATACTCTCTTGAGATTATATGATCCAAAAATGAAACATTCATTTTCAAAAATTCACCCTCGGTAAATCGTGAATACAACTTATCCTTAGAGTATTTACTACAATCCTCATTTAATCTTCATGAACTTTCTTTCTCAACAAATATATAAGAATATCATTTATAAAGACTACCATAAACTGATCAAAGTAATCTATAAAGACTATATTCAATAAATCCATAAAGATATTGAGGGTATTAGTAAGTTCAAATAGAATAAATATAAATTCATAGTGTATATGCCATTTATGGAAGGTAGTATTATGTATGTCTTAACTTTTTACCACCAATTGATAGTATCCATATCAATGATAAATCTTGTAAAAATATTACTCTCCTCATAATTGATCAAAAAAACATCAATATAGGGCATAAAATACTTATTCGTGATTGTTATTTGTTATATTCCCAATAATCAATGGAGATTTGCATGGATTCCACTTTATTCTGAAAAGAGTATATGTGCACCACATGGTAACACACTTATCTGAATTAATACCTTACCAAGATTCTCCAGAAGTTTCATATTCAATTCCTAGAATTCAATCTGGTCAATTCAATATAGAGTCTTTGAAGTATCTATAGTACTAGGTATGAGTTATTTTTAAACTCAAGTTCATGATTTAGTAGAATACTAGGAAACTCTTCTATAAAGATATCATAAAACTCTAGTACGATGAGAATATATTAAATGATGAGTTTCTCCTCATCCATCTAAGATAAATAACCCTTTAAATAATAATCAAGACCCATACAATGGATGAAATTTTCATTGAAAATTCTTATTCATCCTCACACCAATATATGGCCATTAGTTTATTTAGAATATCAAAAATTTCATCCCTTCCATGGAAATTGGTATGGGATTTATATAAATAAATCCAGTCTATAACCTTGATAACAATAAATTTAACTAGATGAAGAAGACAAATATTTTTAGAAAGAACATTCCAATAAACATCTATTAGAGAAGAATCATAGAGTTTAGATGTGATCATAATACCATTAATATTTCTCAATGATATTTTAACATCTAATCATTTATGTTGTAAGGTGATACCCTTAGAAAAATATTAAGATGTAAAAGAGTGGGTATATAGAGAATAAAATAATTCGTAGTAGCTCAAGAGTGGATGGATTTTGTACCATACATCACTTCATTAAGAAAACCCACATCAACAAACATGATTTCATGAGATTTATATTTTTCTCCTGACTTTAGATGTTTTTAACATTAGTCATCATCATTAACCCTCAGATTCAAGCACTAGTTATAATAATTCCCAAACTCCTTGAATTTGAAAAATCAAAGCGTGAGGGGAATATTTTCGTGTTGATTTCTCTCTATTCACAAAATTGGTTAGCTTCTTCCCAACACATTGACATTTTATTTTCTAATTAACTTCCTTTTCAAATGTAATTAATTTACTAGTCCTCTTATGAAAATTTCATCCTTGTATCTTTCTACACATCTAGCATAAAGGACGATTCATCTTATACCCTTTATGGTTTTTCTTATTATATTTTCCTTTGGATTACATATTTCTTATCTTATAAAAACCATGAGATTGATGGGTAACTCTATTACTTTTTTCTACCTTAATATAACATTAAACAATTTATTCATACCTAAAAAATTATCCTAATACTAAAACCCTGCAAAGACTTTGTTTTATGATA
Source organism: Viscum album (assembly GCA_963277665.1). NCBI lineage: Eukaryota > Viridiplantae > Streptophyta > Magnoliopsida > Santalales > Viscaceae > Viscum > Viscum album. Next base: position 120,831,978 of record OY728167.1, read on the forward strand.
CTAATGAATTTATCAATATTAAATTTTTGTTGGATGATAATTCTAGAAGAATACCTCATAAGTATTGAAATATTTTCCACATAGGTATTAATGGATTAATCATACTTATTATTTAGCTCAGGGAATTACTTCTCATTTTTTATGAAGAATATGGTGAAAGTACTTATTCAAAAATAAAATTCTAAACCCATAAAACTCTACAGAATCAATTACATGTTATTTCATAGTGTTCTTGATAATATTATACCAATTATATTCTTCACATTCAAAATAATAAAAAATCAACATAAAATTTTCTTGCTCTGAATGCTGTATAAAGGAAACTATCTTTCTATGGTATAATCCATTTCTCAATAGTTAGTAGAGTAGTTTACACGCTAAAAGAGGAGTATGTTTCATCATGAAGGAATCAATATAAAACTTTTACCTCATTTTATCATTTTGAATCTCAACATTATTCATGGATTTATAAATTCATATAATTAGAGAAACATGATTTTATATTACATATCCCATAAAATTTGGTTTCTAAGGGTAGAAAATCATTGAATTTTCAATCACATTCAGTCTTAAATGATTGAATTGGGTTCCATCCATTCACTAAAACCAAAATAAATATGATAATAAATATTCATAGTTAGAAACCATATAATAATGAAAATAATTTATAGTATTTCTAAATCATGACACTTTTATTTCAATCAATAACACCTCTGGATTAAACTAGGTCATCCTTGGTTATAATATATTAAAATAAAACATAAGTTTTTGTAATTAATATGTAAATTTACCCAATAATATCCCCTAATATTATATATATAGTTGTTTAGTATTAGTCCAATTCATCATGCATCACTGATGATCGAGTTAATACCCAATCCACCCATTTGAGATTTATTAACCCTAGGTGCATCTATTCTATAACTGAATCCACATGCTATTATCCATACATGGATGTATTTTCTAGGAAAATAAAAATAATTTATTTAGCATAACATAGTATGTTATTATATACTAAAGATTATCTTAAGGTTTCTCATCTTAGTTTTAAAAAATAAATAAACATTTCTTTGATATAAACTGAGGTGACCAATCATTTCAGACATATATATTACATATTTTTAGATAAATATTCAATATATATCATTATGATCCATGTTATATCCCTAAAGTTTTAGTTTATTTAGAATATTGGATATATAAAAACCTTGTATATAAAATATCTATATCATCTCCCATTATGATCTTCAAAACTAGGACCCTTCATAGACATATCTTACTTCACACATTTCTTCCTATCATAGGGAAAAGGAAACATAATAAAGGGTGATATAAGATGTTTGGTAAGGGTAAAAAATGGAGATATCAATGATCATTTAAACATAACATCACCATAATGGTATGAAAACATGAGAATAAAATTTGAAAACCATACCCAGTAATTCATAAATCATAATCTTGATTCATGGAATAAATCTTGGAAATTCATAAGAGAAGAATCATAAATGAATCAAATAACATGATCTATCATAGAATATCATTAGAGTATATCATTTCATAAAAGATTTACATATTGTGTGGAATAATCATAATCATATATATCCCATGTCATGTCTACCAACTATGACATTTTTCATGTTATTCTTAGGCAAACCACCCATATACCTACTTCAAGAAAGAGATAACCGTCATGTACCCTCTTTTAGAATATTTATAACCTCATTTTTACCCTCTTTTTGGAATGGGATAACATCCCATATTCCCTTGTAGCTCATAAAATACTATTATTTACATAATTAATTTGAGGGCTATAACAGACCCACCAGTCACATATTCATAATCCCTTTAAATGTATACCACAAGACCTTGAAAAAATTTATAATTTCATCATAGATTAAACCATGTAAATGAAAATGGGTTTCATTAATATTTTATCATCATAATCATAATGAATCCTGATAATTAATAAGTATGGTATCATAGAATCATATACCTAATAAATTATTAGTAATATCAAATAATTTTATCATAAACAACTAATTCCATTTAAGGATCACTGATTCATTTTTGGAGAAATATAACATTTAAATTTTGAAATAAATTATTTAAAATATAAAAATATCCAAAATATTAAGGATGAAATGAACCAAATAAACTTATGAAGGAATATTCATATAATTGAGTGGTCATAATGGGGGGAAATCATAATCATGTCATAATCATTAAAATAAATATTATGTTCACACCATTGGTAAAAAGTACCTCATTTGGAAAATGATAAGAACATTATTTTTAAAATATTTTTAAAAATGTAAAACATGGGTAAAAATGGATTTAAAACATCATTTGAAGTTAGTAAAACTATTCTTGAGAACATTTTAAATAACATGGACATTGGATAAAAAGTATTTCCAATAAAGGAGAGAAATAAAATTGATTTCCCTTAAAAAAAATTCAGTATCTTAAGTAATTAAATAGATAAAAATTAATATAAAATATGTATTCTCTAAAAAATGGAGAATAATTTAAAATATTTATGATTGATAGATCATAAAATCTCACCATCTAAAAATTAAGTATAAAAATTCCTAGTAAAAATGAGATTGTAACATAAAACAATTACATAAAGATTTTATTACATTATAGGAACTATAAACTCAATAATAATAAACTTAAACTAATTATAAATCTCTACCAAAACCATAATCATCACACATTTATATATAATTATTTATTAAAAATGTTTTCCCCTGGTGTTAATTATTTCTTTTTTATTAAAGTTTTTATTCAGTAGTTTCAGACCATGTAATTTGATCACGGTTCAATTTTATAAATAAAATATTATGATATAATTATCATATATATTATTATATACATATTTATAATCATACATAAAATTTATATATTTAAAAATAAATTACATCACTGATGGAGATGGTAGTTTGTACGTATGCATGAACATTGTTTTCAATTTTATAATGAAAATAATGAAAGAAATATAATTAATATTTTATCATTCCATAATTATTATTTAAAAATAAATATCAGATATATATATATAATAAATACATTATTATAAATTACCATGAAATATGGTTATGGAAAATATATCACATCGTTATGTAGAAGTGGTATTCCACATATACACAGGATCGATGCTTTCAATTCCCATTTGATAGAAAGGATGTGGGAAAAGGTTATTAAATCATCATAAAAATATCTTATTATATTTATGATTATTTATTTAACATGTTATTATGGATACAATATATTTTGAGAAGGTGTATGATGATATAAAATTCAAGTTACTCGGTTTTTGAGTTATATCTATTTTCAAGAAACTCCATTTGTCTTTCACGTTAATCCTTGAGTGGATGATATTATAAAAAAATAAGGACCTATGAAACATGGGTTTGTAAATTAGGATTATATTTGGGAAGGTATTTATATATTTATGAGGCTCAATCTTTGTGAATAAGGGTGGAAAGGAGGTTCCCTTTTATAAGTGAGGGAGAGGACACACTTAGAATTACTTGAATTTTTTAAATATAATTAATGTCATTCTCAAGAATAATTATTAATAATGGTCAAGTATTTGAATTTAGGATGATATAGGGTCTAAAAAACTCCATAAAATAAGAATTAGATATGTTTTATAGTCAATATTACCCTTATCTCTTGGTTTAACCCTTGGTAAAACCAATTTAACAATAACTGTGGTAAATCATTTTTATTGTTTTTACGATTCATTTTGATGAAAGATTAAAGTGGAATTGTTCCCAAATTTATAAATTCTAATTCCAAATATGTAATCCATTTTATCAAATTCAATTTTTATAATTGAAAGAAATTAATTTTAAAATAAGTTCAGAAAATGCAATGAAACCCCATGTTTAGAAAAATGAATTTTTAAGTATAAAACTAAATTTACTTTCAATCCATGCCATGTAAAAAAATATTTTCAAAATATTTTTGTGAATATATAATCTGTATATTTCATTAAATCCATTAATCAATAATTATTAATTTAATTTGTTATGATAAAAATTCATTGCACATGTAAAATCATGTTTCTGAAGAATAACACTTCTTTACAATTAAATGATTTTATCTCCATTACTAAAAATTAGATAACTAGTGTACAATTTTTTTCATTAATTATAAATAAATTTCTTTGAAATCATTTTTTAATATTGTTCAGTAGACTTTGATGATATAAAAGTACATAAAATGTTGGTAAATACATATCAATGAAATATACATCTTTAAATCATTAAAAAATTTCATTAAAAAATTAATGAATAGTTATTATGAATTTATATATATATATATATATTTAATTTCATAAAATATTTGTACATATATTTCATTTTGTGGTTATTCCTATTCATACCCACAAATTCAATTACTATGTTATAATGGTCTACTATATCTCAATGCATTTTTACTCGAGGATTCATTTACAGCAAGCTATAAAATAAATCATGTTTTATTTCAAAGAAAATACATATAAAAATTTACGATGATATAGTTGAGATTTTATTCCTACCATAAGACCATACGAAAAAGGATTCAGGTGTAATGTTAAGGATGTATATGAAATAATAGGTACTCATATTACCCAACACTTTAAAAGTTAATTTCTATATCTATATGCTCTAAATATTTTCTATATATCCTAACATAATGACTCTAGAATCATTAAAATACTATTATATTATTATGTTTATGGTATAAACATTTTCTACTTCTTATCGATCAAATGGGAAATGAATGTATAGCTAGTATGTACATGTACACTACCACCTCAATGGAGAGATATGATTCATTTTCCATCACTGCATCACATTGATGTATATAATGATGTATTTAAAAAGTATATATAATATTTATGATATAATTTTGATTTTTTAATAATAAAATATTATTTATATTTCTTTTCTTATTTTCTTTATAAAATGAAATCAATGTTTATTCATACATACAGACTACCATCTCTATGAATGATGTAATTAATTTTTTATATCTACCAATTATGGAGAGTTATTAATATGTGTATAATGAATATATATGTTATTTTTATCATTATTAACATTCTAGATATTATGTAACCATGATCAAGTTATAAGGACCAAAATATCCAAATCAAAACATATATAAAAAACAAAACAATTAACACCTGGAATAATGATGATAATGAAATATTGTTAATGAGTGGGAGATAATATGTTATAAGTTAACCAAACATGTTATCATAATTATTAATATTATTATGGTATTAAATTATATTAAATTTTAATTTATTGTATAATAGGTGAAAGGAACTTAAGAAGCTTGTCATACTAGAGGTAAGGGTTTCTCATATCACTTTTGTTTTCTTTGAGACATATGCCATATTCACCACTTGTATATTTAATATGGAGTATATACCTCCCATTTGATATGTTTTATCATGAATATATTATTATTCAGGTTTTTTAATGTTTCATTTTATTTTATTTTTTCACATGATTTATGATCAAAATTTTATGAATGTGGTAATGGTTTTATGTTACAATCTCACTTTATATCTAGATTTTATATATTTATATTTCAGATGATTAAATTGTGTGATCTATCTCTCAAAAAAATTATTTATTTTATTATAATATTTCTATTTTTTAAAACTAAAAGTATTCCTTTCCATTTACTCTCTCTATGTACTCAAAATATTGAAATAATGTTTTTATGGAAAACTAACATTGTTTCTCCATTCGATTGAGAATAATTTTATTCCATATACATATTGGTATTAAAATTTTATCAATAATTTCTTTATTACCTCCTAATAACGGATTAAATTCATTCTTACCCATTTTTTACATTCTATAAACTGGTTTAAAAGGAATCAACTTTTCACTTTCTGAATGATGTACTTTTTAGTGAAGGTGTGAATGAAATATTTTTTTTAACATTTACTATATGAAATTTTTTCCCATTTTCGTGAATGTTATAAGAATTTATTACATTACATTATTATTTTCTATGGTAATTTATAAATAAAATTTTATTCTTATATATTCTGAGTGTTTATATTTTTTATAAGTTTTTTAAAAATGAAAAGGGTATTTTACTCATGAAACATTCCCCTGGTATTTTAAATTTATATTCATATATGACAACATCCATTAATGTTACTTATGGTTCACTAGGGATATGATATAATTATAACATACTTATTCTTTCCCTATATTCTTATTTATTTTTATTATTAAATCATGATAAAACCTATTTTTTATTCTATGGGTTAAGTTGTGACAAAATGATAAAGGTTTTTATTATCTTGTGATATATGTATAAATGAAATATGATTATGTGGTAGGTGGGTCTCTTATAATCCTCCAATGGATTTATTATTGATTAAGGTTTTATGATCGCAATGGGTAGATGGGAGGTTATCCCAATCTAAAAAGTGGGTACATGAGTTGTTGGCATTATCCCAATAAGGGTGCATGAGAGGCTATACTGTGCCCAATGAATTTACACAAGTGGTTAACTCAATCCAAACATGTGATGAATGTCTTGGTGGGTAACCCTTTATAAAATTTCAATGATTATGATTATGACACACTCTTTATTCCACTATCTTATGACATGTTCTTAAGATATAGTTATATTCACAAGGATCGTGATATTTAATTCTCTTATGATTTATTTACTATGTATTGTTAATGATTTATGCCATGAATAATGTTTATGATATATAAATTATTAGGTATAACTTTCTAATGTAATAGTCTTTCTCTCGTACCATTATATTTTTCTTATAGTCACTTATGATTGTTGACTGATATCTCCCATGTTTACTCTCACTCAACTTCTGAGATCACCCTTTATTATATTTCTTTTCTCCAAGTTATGAATAATGGTTTTATACTGGGAATAACTAAATATTTTACTATGTGAGAAGACTTTTTGGGTGATGTTGAAGATATTTGATGAAATAATATTACTATGTATCTAATATGCACTAAACCATTAAGGTCATCAATAATGTATTATTATGAAATGTATTGAATATTCATATAAAATGATGTAATACTTATGTATGTTATGATCAGGTCACCTCACTTATAATACCCACCAAATAGGAGGTATCATACTATTTTCAATAGGATATTATAAACCCATCAAAAATTTAATTATATAATAAATTAGAAATCAAATAAATTTTAAAAAAAATACATTATTTTTTTAGATACCATCAATTTCTTGAAGATTCGATTACAAACATAACTAAGAACATGATCCCATGAAACCCACGTAGAAAAAAAGATCCTAATTATAGAACTATATTGTTCGATATCATGATGTGAAAATAATTGAAAAAAATAATATTTTGTAACATGATTATTAAAAATTAAAATAAAATAAAATATTATAAAATCTATATTTTAACATAATTTCTGTAATGAGGAATTAAAAAATTATATGTATATTTATCTAGAACAAGATCTAGAATCATTAGTCATGTAATCCATTAACCTCACATTGTAGCTTGTATAGTGGCATTACCATCAACTAATGAAAAAGGTGTCTCATCAAGAGTTTTCTCATCATAATAAAATCTATGAATCATGTCATCAAAATCCACTCATAAAAGTTTTTGAGATATATGAAATGTCTAATTAGTATTAATATATATATATATATATAATTTTTTAAATTAAGAAAAAATTATTGAAAATAAATAATATATACTCATTAGGATTATATGTAGAGTGTGAAACATCAATCCTCACATTCATTTTCAAAAAATTTAACATCATCATATTTACATTCTTCCTCAATAACATCAATTTGTATAAGAAAATTTATTCTCACTTCTGTTATTTTTTTCAAATTCATTGATAATCATCCCTAGTATCAATACTATAAAATATTAATTAGAAACTCTCATATTCCATATATATATATATATATCTTTAATTAATAGATTAATTTTTAAATTTATCATAATATAATTAATTATTTGGTAAATCCATAGAAACATTTTAATTTTAAATGAATGGAATGTCAAGAGATTTCATTTTTATTACACTGTAAAAATTATTCAAATCTATCATTGAAGCATGATAATTTTTTGAATAAATGTGATATGATTAATGTGATAAGATTAATTGTTCATTTAATACATGATGACTTTTATGTATAATGTAAAAAATCCCAAGATGTTGATAAATATACTACCCTTTATCTGATTTAAACCAATTATGTTTAAAAAAGGTTACATAATGATGTCCTTGCTATGATAAGTGAATTATTAATTTCAGATTGTCATAAAAGTCAGCTTAAATTTCATTATTAAATATTCCTCTTAAACCAACACAATTTTTCATTGAATATTTTTAATCACTATATGGAAAATGAAATCCATTAACCATATTATCAATATAAGATTTTATAAATTTGGATTGTAGCATACTCAATCCACATAATTGACTTTCAATTTTGTTTCCATTTTATGATACCTAAAAAATTCAAATCATTTATTTTTATATATGATGGAAAATAAATTTAATATGTGTGGTTATAAGAAAATTTTACATAATTTAATTTGAATGTAGAACACAAAATTACATTAGGGATGTTTCTCATGAGCAGTTAGGTAATGTTTGTGATTTTATTTTCTATGATCTTCATATAATGTATATAAGAAATACTGAAAATTAATATTTTAATTAACTTATGGAAATAATTCAGGATCAGTAGGACACATTATGTGAATCAAGTAATTTAATCATAAATTTTAAAAACATGTATTTTTGTTATTGGTCATCTGAGATCCATCATTAATGTTTAACCCCAAAACCAAGACTAATTCGATTAAAGATTAATAATCAATTATAAACATCATCCCCAACATTTCCATCATTAAGTGTAACATCCTAGGTAAATAAAGAAAAATAAATTTTCAAATTTATTAATATTTTTGAATTAAATATTAATTTTACTTTAAATTGGATGCTATGTTTGATGGATTACCCGATACGCAACAACGGGTTTCTTTAAAATCTTATGTTGCACACTAATAATATATTATTATTATTTTAAATGGTAGTTAATTCCTAACTATTTTATTGGAAGGAATGAATATAACTAACTAATATATGATTATATATGTTTGTTAAATGTTTTTACATTCATCCAATAAAAGTTAGCGTCTTAAAATGTGAATGAATCCAATTTTAAGCACAAACTAATATTCTTTAAAAGGATGATTTATTGCCTTTTGATGGTAAACCCTTTTTAAATATAGTTTTTATCACTTTTATATGTTATAATTGACAAAATAAAACCCTTCTTTATAATCAGGACATCAAAATTTACTTTGGGTGAAATTTTGGTATTATCCTGATAATGTTCATTTTTTAATGAATAGTGAAAATAGTGTATTTTAATTCAGAACTGCCTTTTAATCTAATTTATTTATATGGTTATATTATATTTTTAATTGATTTTAAAGTATAATTAGATTATTTTTTTACAATTTAATCCAATTTTGGCCATTATAAGTAATTTCACTTTGAAATTGAACATAAACAAGTGTCAATCTTTTGATAGTTATTATTTCTTAAAAACACGCTTTTTATTTTGATAGTGGAAATTAATTTTAAATTAATTTCTGCCACTTATGTGTTTTGAATTTAGAAAAATGTATTCCATATTTAGAATAAGTAGGTCCAAATCGTGTAAATATGCAACTTTTATTTTTATACTTTTTAAATATTTACTTCAGTAAATATTTTATTTACCATGGTTAAAGGGTAAATCTGGTAAATAAGGGTAAAAAATAATATTATAATAATATTAAATTACCCTAAATGTGTCCTAATCATATTTTTTGATACATATCCGGCCATATGAATCCTTGGGTAGATTTTGGGACCGCATGGAGCCACTTGGGAGTGATAATGACACTTTATTTTAATTAACTTAAAGTAAATCCAAAAATGACAAACAAATATCTTTTAGTAAATCAATTTTTACATGGGGTTATATAAGTTATATCTTCGACTATAAATATTAATTTGAAATATAAAAATATTTCCTACATCATGGTATTTTTTTATAATTTTTACACATCAAATAAATAAAATTATTTATGACACAATAATGATGCAGTGTTTACCTCGTTAATGAATGATTTAAATAAATAAGATTATAAATACTAAAACAATATCCAAAAACTTTCCAATTCTTATTGGATGATTTTATTTCGAACATGAGTCATTTTATATTCTACTTTAATGAGTTTTGTACCTTTTTAAACCTAATATAAGTTTATAATAAAATAATATTTTCAAACTTTCCTAAAGAGCCCCTCCTCCCCCTTATAAAACTTCCTCACTTCTAACCCATTCCTCACATATCTAAGCCCCCTTATCTCATCCAAAATCTACTAAATTAAGCTCCTTATATCCCTATATTCCTCCTAGAAGCCTTACCTTAGGCAGAAGGCACATCAATTAAACCTTTTGGTTCAAACCAAAGGGAGTTACCTGATTTAAAGGTAATGTTTTCTCTTAAGTTATTTTCTTTTATTTTACTTATCCAACACCATAAACTATTTTTATTGATTTATTTTATAACAAAACCAGTATCATAAATATACTAGGTTGTTTTATGAGAAGTATTTTAACTACACTTACACACACCTCCATCTAATGGGTAAAGAACATACTGTTTCTGTGGACGGTGAACTACTGCCTCACGAAACAATGATTGTTCAAATATCTCCAACCACCTATCATGGTGGACATTATGGTGGAATTTTATTTATATATGATATATATTATGTTTATGTTTTTATTATGATTCTTTATTTTCCTATTTATATCATACCATTATGGTTTCGATAATGGGTAAACGTGATAATTTCATTTGTGGAAGTGTGGACTATCGCCCCCTCAAAGTGATATGACTCGTTCATGCATTGCATGGAATGTATAAAGGATAGATTTAATGAAATCATATATGATATTATAATAAACTTATAATATACCTATGTATAATTAATTTTTAATTTCATTAAAATATGAAATAGAAATTAAAGTAGCATTCATGCGTACGTACGACTTACCGTCTCCATGAACGGTGCATTTCATTTCTAATCTCTAAATGTTATGTATTGTTATAAATACATATATATACTGGATATATATGATATATATATATGATATATACATCATGAATATCATTCTGGAGATAATGGACCTTTGACCACATGAACAACTTGTACTTATAAGAAGTTAATTTTTGACTCAAATACCAAATATCGACAAAATGACCATTATTAACTTAAATGATTACATAATGTTTATAACATGGTAATAATTGATATAAAAGGAATAATAAACTTGAAAAAGTTTCTTATGAAATTATAAATTAACTTTAGTTTATTATTTAGGAGATTAAAGAATGATTGGGTCAAGTCGGACACGAGGTAAGGAAACTTCTTAACCCAATTCCCATTTTTTGGGTTAACTTCTACTTCTTGATTTTGTGGTGCTATGAATATGTGTGAATGAAATATGATTATTTTACACTTAATATACACTTATATTGGTTGTATTTATGTTTTTCACACATAATTATGTCATTAATTTATCCTTAATGTAATGATATGATCTTTGTAAGGGACTTCATCTCAATCTCCTTTCATTGAGGCATATTTTGTTTTATACACGACTTTATTTTATATAGTGTATAAACCCTTTTGAATTTTCATTTCATTCAAAGGGAATCTATTTCTATGAGATGTTTTACTAAATTACAAAAAAAAAAGAATGTTACTTTTTAACGTACGTGGTGACAACGACCATTCCACCGCCGCGAGTATTATTTGATCTTTGGCTTCCTTAACAAACCGTAGTGTTTTTTTAAAGGAAAATAAATACCATATACTCTTTTTATGTATTTTGGTATTGAAAATGGTTTTTTCAATGGATTGATTATGTCAATATGTTTAAATGATATATTATCTTTCCTTTATGCTTGTGTTATATGTTATGACTATGTTGTGGTTCTTGGGCATTGTTTACATATATGGGTGGTTCCACGATAAACCTAGGGTGGGTGAGCCCGAGATAGATCTCCAATGTATTAGCTAACGTGACAGAGGTAAATGGGAATGTTTCTCCTAAGAGATTTAGGGAATATACTGTGAAGGGTATTCCAACGTAACTCCCTATATAGTTGTGATAGCTACAATGTAAGTATGATATGGATTCCATGAGTTACCTTTATGATTTGTGATTACTATGTGTTATTCATAAATCTTATGTTTTCATGAGGTATGTTAAAGAGATTATGTTATGTATGTATTGATGAACTAATGTTTTCTTTCTTTGTTTTATAGCCCTTAATGAGCTTTTTATGCTCATCCTAAGTTTGGAAATGTCTTTCACAGGACTTAAATATGAATAGGTTCAAGGATGGGATCAAGGAAAATTCATGATTTCTAAAATGTGGAACTAGACATGACACTTTTTTCAAGAGTTTTTATTTTATAAAAAAAAATGAAAAATAATTAGAGGTGTCTACTTTGTAATATTTTGAGATGTAATGTAATAGTTATGTCCTAATTCTCTAAAACTCTAAACCAGAAAAGATCCTTAATGTGAATTATTCATTTCATTCAAGATTATGTAATGTTTTAAGGTCGGGTCCTTATATTAAGATCCACTATATTATATTTATAGGAATAATCTTATTGAAAGAATTGGGATCAGAAATTTTATATTGCCTCATGTAAGTAAACATCTACAATTCACCCTTCAATTGAGACTTTATTATAATAGTTATTCTTCAATTTATGAATACATCTATCACATGGGTAAATTCTCCTGAATTGTACCATTCCTCCCCATTTTTTTCACATGATAAATGTAACATAAAATGTTATATTTAATCAAAGAATGTCTCTAGAAATATTTTTCATCAAATTTATATAAATTAAAATTAATATCATTTTGTAACTTATTCAATGTATTTTGGTCTAGATTTGAAGCACAAATGTGTTTAATAAGATAAAGTATTTTGGGTAGTAAATCTAAAATTGATGTATTAAAAAAACTCTATAAAGAATAGAAAATATTTTTTCCATTATGTTATGAAAATCATGAATTTTTAACCCATTAATAACACCATTTCTGAGAGAACAAGATAAACTTGAATCGAATCCATCTAGCGACATCAAATATGAAATCCATTGATAGAGTATTAAATTAAATTACATAAAAAGTAGATAATATTATTTGGGTTTCATTAAATTTTTTGATTTTTCATCTTCAAATAACTCAAGTTTAATACACCAATAAATTTAGGACAAATACAACTATGACTTGATAGTATATTTAGTCTTTCCCATTATGTTTAACACAATATAAAATATGTTTTGAAATGAATTTTTCTCAATATAATTTATATCTAACATGTGATAAACCAACAACACTAACCAATACATAAAAAAAAATCAATTTATCCAATTATGATCTCTCCTAGACAACCTATTTTTTAATGGATTATAGTTTGTCTAAAAGTAATAGGAGTTAATGAAGAGATGATCATTTTAACCTGAATACCCGAGATCACAAATGTAGGTCTATCTCTTACAATTCTATATTTTTTAAAAATTATTTCTATTCGAATGTAAAGTATGAACAAAAGGAAGAAATCACCGATGATAGAAAAAAATATGGGTTTCGTCCAATTATAATCATAAATACTTTAATATCACCCATTAAATACCTATAGGATTTGTGATCATGTTCACTCAATATAGATAACTTACCAAATGCAATAAATCCACTGGTTATCCAATATATTTCTACATTCAGTGTGAAATTGTGTTGTTTCTATGCATTATATATAGATACACCATTAATTCATTAAAAATTTAATTCATAAATTTATTATTTAAAATGATAAATAGATACTTTTCATCTAATTTCCTGTAGTTAAAAATTAAAAATAGATATATGGTCCCCCCATTAATATCTAATGAGGTAGGACACATGGAGTAATGGAAATAGGGTAAATGGAATATTAAATCCCTTAAGCACCAAAGGGGGAAAAATATGTAGAAACACTAAACCAAGATTTCAAGGTACAAAAGAAAAGGATCTATTCAATTGATCAGTGTGATTCCATGAATTTCAATTATAAGTATGATTTAATATTCCAGTTATTGAAATATTGGATTGAATCCACATCATGAATGATGTTGTGTAACAGGATATAAATAAACATTGAAATCATGAAGAATTTAAAAAATAACATAATAGTATTATTAGAACATATCTAGAATTTCCATGTTCTAGGTTTTTGTACCCTGGTTTCTAACAATTTGGTCAACTAAATAGAGACTCGTAATCACCATAATATAACATGAAATCATTTGAACATGCATGAATATTTTGAAAATTATGAACCAAATCATGAAGTGAATATTTTTCTTTCATATAAATTTAAAAGAATCACATTTCCCTCACATAAAAATGACTTAAATATAGAAAATATTTGGTCAAAATATCTAATATACATTCTAAATTATGATTTTATATCCATAAATTTTTTAATAGATTTTAATTTCAATATATTTCATCTAGGATATAAGGCCTCCTTAGTGTATTACAATTATTGGTGAAATTGATGTTGTTTAAATTCATAGTTTGAATTTTTATTTTGATTATCAATTTGTAGAAAAGATAGACCCATATCCATGTAAATAAACATTTGAAACTATGATGGATCATAAACCAATGAATTTGTATTTCACCCCGAATCATATTTACTATATTGATAACAGTTAACATAACATACTCAAAAAAGAAATCATAGTAGATGAACCCTAACTGAATCAAACATTTCAGACCTCTTGATATGATATTTCATACAAGGACATTCAATTTTGAACTCTAAATAAATATTAAAATATTTACTAAATACCTTCAAATAAAATTTAATATTTATTTATCATTTTTTATGAAATACTTTCTACATATTATTATTTATATTAAAATTAAATTTGTTAATAAATTAGACTATTTTTATAATATAACTTGTAGTCATTAATATATAATAAAATATTATTTTTTATAATTCTATAATATCATTTAGGATCTTTACAAATATATAAATAATTTTAAAATTTTCTACAACATAACAATGTTTTATTTTTCTAGGTTTTATATGGTACTAATTTATTTAATTAATTCAAATTTACTAATGATAAATTTTAAATATTGGGAGTAATTAATTTTATTTGTTAATTATTCATATTTTTTAAATATTAATTATAAGAAAAAAATTGTTTTATAAACTATTATTTCAAATTATATTATCTAGCATTTAAGAATATTTTATTATCTTCTCGTTTTTTATTTAAAATTTTATGATATTTAAGTAATTTTTAGAGAAATTTACTTTTCTTTAAAATTATACTTGTTTAATTTTTTGTTTTAATTACTTTTAATTAAACATTCATATTTTTATTTCCTAATTATTGGGAATATTTTAATGAAAATTTTATTTTTACTATTTTTATTGAGTTAAATTAGTTAAATATTATTTATAATAGTATTATATTTTGAAAAATAGAAATATTAATTTTCTATTAACTACAGATTATTTTATTTTTATTTTAAATAATTAGTTGATATTTATTATATTAAAAACTACAATTTCAAATTTATGTACTATTGTTTGGCATAATATTTTTTATCTCTTTTATTGAATAATTATAAAATAATTTTCCCGAATGTTTATTTAAAATTTAATTTTATATTTGAATAAATTGGTTACTCATGAAAAAAAAATTAATTATTTAAATAAATATATTTTAAAAAATAATAATTTTGATATTTAATTAAAATAATTATTATTTAGAAAAATTTAGAATTTATAATTTAATAATTATTAAATAAATTTTATTTTTATTTATTTTTTATTATGTTTAATTAATTATTATTAAATTCTAGTCATTTTTTAAATTATACAATATTTCAATAATTTTAATTTTTTTATTATTATCTACCATTATACAATTTATGTTTTTTATATAATTTTTATTATTATTTTTTTGTGCTTTTAATTTCATATAAAAAAAATTATTTGATAGAAATTGATATTTTTGATATCTTATGTTAAATTAAATTAATTAAATGTGATTTAAAAACATATTTTTTTAAAAAAAACTAAGATATTTCTTTTTTATTAACTATTATTTATATTTTTTAAATTACACTACACTATTTTTATTTATATATTAGAAATTATAAAAAATTAAATTGAAATTAAATTAATTATATAATAAAAAATAAATAGTATTTTATATAATAATAATTCTATAATTGAATTTCTTTTTTATTAACTATTATTTATATTTTTCAAATTACACTACACTATTTTTATTTATATATTAGAAATTATAAAAAATAAAATTGTAATTAAATTAATTATATTATAAAAAATAAATAGTATTTTATATAATAATAATTCTATAATTTAATTACTTTAATACTAATTTAATAATAACTAATAATTTAATTTTCAAAATTATAATAATGTTTTATTTTGATTATATTATAAGCCCTACTAAATTAAAATAATTGTAGTAATATAATTAAATTATAATGATTAATAAATGTATTCTAAAATTATCCTAGACAATAGTTGGTTTCCTTACCCATACCCCTTGAAAATTTATTAAAGAAAATGTACGTTACATTGCAAATGAAAGGTCTATTGGGCTTTAACCCTGTGGAATTTAAAGGATTTAAAAACTCATCATACATAAATCAATGAAATATTATAACAATGGTTAACATGAAATCACTGACTTGAATAATATTTTCACAATATCAAATCCAATTATGAACATTACAATTATTTAAAATCATCTCCTAATAGACAAATAATCCATACTAATTATTGACCCATATACTCATCACTGATAATCTCTTGGGATAACTTGTGTGCTATCATTATCAATTTTATGTTCACTAACTATGTTGATCACAATCTCCCTACCATATAGATATATATATCAGTAATATTTACATTTAAAAATCACAACTATATGCCATCACATAGTCCAATAGAGAAGAATTAGTGAATACATTCCTTGTTTAAACCATATATATCACTAAATCAATTTCATATGTGAAATAAGAACCTATATAGTAGTGTATTGGAGTTATTTTCCATGTTTCTTCAAACACCAAATTACTTCATTCAATGCTTTACATCCTTAGGTAATCAGCATAATAGATTATTCATATTGGATACTATAAATTTCCTCCTATAGAAGGAAAACAAAAAAGGTAGTGAAAATATAAAAGTATAATAGTTGTAAAAACCCTATAATAATCATTTAAGATTCTAATAGGTTCTATAAACTAATTATAATAATGAAAAAATCATTAACAAGAAATTACAAGGGGGTAAAATGAGATTGGTCATGTAGTTTGCATTAAACTATCCAGTCATATTGAAGACTATGGTAATTCAAGGACATAATATTAAATCACCAACCTATATAGAACCAATAATTCCACATAACTCAATTTTATAAAAAAAATCATCAAAGGTTACCATATTAGAGGCACCACCAAGCACATCTGGTCCAACATCCAATTCATGAGAATATAG
This sequence comes from Viscum album, assembly GCA_963277665.1. NCBI lineage: Eukaryota > Viridiplantae > Streptophyta > Magnoliopsida > Santalales > Viscaceae > Viscum > Viscum album. Next base: position 120,849,672 of record OY728167.1, read on the forward strand.
AAAAAGGATGTAATTCCAAAAGAATAAATAGTAAAATGTAGAACAATAACTATGGAAGCATCACCTAAATTAAAAAATGTATTAATTAATAAATATATAGTAATAATAAAATCTTTAAGGCAACAAAATTCATCCTCTGCATCATAATTCGTAGAGAGAAACAATTATTTTGTGAATATCACAAGTTAATAAAGGTAGGAATCACATCTTTTGATCTTTCTCTAAAGAAAATCCTTAAAATATATCATACTTTAAAAACCAAGGAAACATTAAAGAAATAAAATAATCATTATATATCCCAAATAAAAATACATATAGAAACCATTTTATAGTACTCCCAAAGATATAATAGATAATAAAAATTTATTTTTTTGTCAAATTAAAATTCGATTTTAGAAAATATATACTCTATAAAATGTAGATAGTAATCCATGATTTCTATCCCATTTTTATATCTATTAAAATTCAACAAGTGATGTTCCTTAACCCTAGGATAAATTCCTTCTCCAAGACCTTCCTTGTCAATACAAGTATGGTTCTTGTAAATCATGTACTTTTCATGTACATTATGCCTTGATATCGAATACCCTTTAAGTGTTTTTTAGTTATTATTCTCTTGGGTGTAGTCTCAAGGAATTTTTATATGGTTTTATGAGTTTTAAATACTTTTAAGGGGGATCATGATTTGTGAATGATTTGTAAAAACCATATAGTTATCCCTTGGAAACCATGCGGTTTGTTGGAATGGGATAGTGGGTAGCACACCTTTGGACTAGTATTAGAGATAACTCTATAACATTCCATAAGAAGATGTGTAACTCAAGAGAGAGGCATAAATAACTATCAGTGTATAGTTTTCCAAAATTTGTGACCAAACCATGTTGGTTCCCAAAATAGGTAGTGGGCCTCGCACTATAAAAGCACTATTTAGTAAACCATGCAACCAAAATGTGAAAAACTTTTTAATTAATCCGATAAATGGTAATTTAAAATATAACTTAACCAAAACCATCCATTCTTTCTCATACACCTATATATCTAGAATATTGTAACTCTAATGTCAATTTTTGGTGATTATTATCCCTTCAAAATCAATTTTTTGGAATCTAGAGGCTTTGGATCATGTGAATTCATAGTAAGAGGTTATTTTTCATTTATTACTCATTTTTCTTTTAGATTTACTACCCTTTTCTTGGATGGAATTTTAGATCTATAATTACATCACTAGATCTATGAATTCTCTTGTGATCTAATAAGTATTTCATGGTGAATCAATTTATTGGTGGAAGATCTAGATAATTTCCATTTTTTCCTGAATGGATCAAGATCTACAATTAGTGGCGTATATCATTGTGTGAGTTAATATATTTTTAAGAATATTAGTCATTATCCACTTTAATCAAGATTTTAAAATTCTAATTTTGGTGAATTGGGATTTATTCTAGGGATCATTTATGTGCGGATGTATTTCATCCAAGGTTCTTGGAAATAAACATCAATACACTTGTGGTACGAAGTCCTTACCACATGGGGAATTTGTTTAAGTTCATTGGTATGATTGGTATGTGTGTGTGCATCCTTGTATCCCTAAGAATCATTGTGTGATCTGATATTCTTATCATTATGTATATAGTGTGCATGTGTAGGCCATGTGACATATGTATTGTATGCTATGTTTTTACCTTCTATGATATTCACTATTTTGTGTCAATGCTTGGATTGTAGATGATTGTATCAAGCATCAAGGTGATAGGTGGATCATCATGGTGTGGTTATCCCTTAGAGGTAGAGCATGTGATGGTGTGACATAGTGCCAATGAAAAATAGTGGGACCTGAATACCAGGAATGGGTGTGTAATCCTTATGACCCATCTTGAGATAGTGTAAGGGTTATTCTAGACATATGTATTGGCCCAATTATGAGCCTAGGGTTTTATATCCTTATGGATTGACCTAGTAGAGGTTGATACACGAATTTCTTGTAGCCAGACCCGAGGATGAGTCAGTGGTGTGACAGATTTATGGCCTCATATGAGGCTTTTTTGGCTATAGATACATGTGTTGGGCTAATGGAATGTCCAGTTTTGTGATGATTTATGAGACATTCCTTCAAGTATAGATACAAATAACTTATGTTTGGGTCTCATGGAAGCTTATTTAGGGAATTATCACCTAACATATGACGGTATTTTTAGTTGTGTATTAACATACCATCATGGAATACACCTTATATATATAAACTTTAGGTTAATGACACATATATGGTTTTCTATTGGGTTTGTACTCACAGTATGCATGGGCACCTCAATTATCATACATATTATAAGGTTAGGGATCCAATTAAATGAAATGGCCCTATGTGGGGAGCTGAGAAGATGGATATTAGTGGATAGATGAAATGTCGGTATGGGCACCAAACTATTGGTAATGTGTTTTGGTTTTTTATATTTGGTTGTCATACCTTTACTGACATTCCATATTAGCATCATTGGATTATATTATATGTTTTGGATTCTATTTTTTTCAAATTTATCATTTCATTTTAGTTTCCTTTTTGCTATTTTGGAATTTTCATTTGTAATTTTTATGATTAAATTGTATATATTTTATTACATTGGGTATAGTATTCCCACATTATCATTTAAACCCTTTACACTAGTCGATATCACCTAGAGTACGATGAGACACACATGAGGTCACGTTGTACTCTGTACTGGACAAGATTATTTGGTTTAAGGTGTTACAATGTGTTATTAAAGGATGTTTTTTACTTCTTCTTCACTATGTTGGGGTAAGGAATACAATGCATAGGTTCTATGTAAATTGGGTATAGAGGTTAAGTACCTGGCTAGCTCTTATGTAATATACCTCTGAGTTACGATTAATGAGTTTTTTATTAATGATTATGGTATTAGAGTTTCATATGGTCCCTGAGTACTGCTATCTTTCTATAGTTTTTGGTATTTGGGTACATTCATGCATCATGGTTTGGAAAGTAGGATCACATTTTATGTATACCTACATATTTCTATGCATAATAGTTTATTTAATTAAATTTCATGATCTATTATTTTTTGGTTCATTTAATTAAATATATTTATTGAAACTTATGTGTTGTGAAAACATTTGGTTTTATTGAACTTGAGAATGGTTGTTTTTTAGTTGTATATATATGATTGTGATTAGCATGAATGTGAGGAAGATGAGTTATAGTCCTTTGGTAGTACTAAGAGGGATAGTAATAATCATTGTGGGTAGCTTCCTATTATATGTATTCTTATTGAAATAAATTGTGTGTGTCTATAACTGCTTATATTAATATATTATGTATGTTGATGTATGAATTCTAATTATTTGTTTGGTATTACAGATAATGCTACCTAGAAGACATTTGAAGGGACTACCACAAGAATGAGGTTAGAATGGTCTCTCTATGTAGGATGCTCCATCTCCGCTTCTAAGTGGGTAGGAGAATGAAACTAAGAATACTCATGTACCTTGTCATGTTGTTTATCATGTGGAAACACTTCAATCCAAAGTTTATTGTATAGTTGTTGTTCAAGGTGCAGGATGTCACAAAACAATGGTCCATTATGATTTGGACTTCCATCATCACCATCTCCCATCCTTCTTGGGTATTGGAGTACCCCAGAATGCTGAGTATAGTACGGATATCATCAAGGAAATATTTGATATAGTTGAGACTCCTGAGGATTGATGAGTTAAGCATGATTCTTTCTTGCTTCAAGGGCCCATGAGGAGATGGTAGGGTGTCATGAACTAGGTATGGATACGTGAGGTCCTGATATTGGAGGTCATCAATAATATCTTCTTTGATGAGTTTTCCCTAGATACACTTAATCTAGTTCGAGCATAGTATTATACAAAGCTTAAGTAGGGGAAAATGTTATCATCTTACTATTTTTCTCATTTCAAGAAGTTTATTTCCTTCCCTCCCCTTTTTGATGTTAATGAGGTGAAATGGTCAAGAAGTTCAAGATCATACTTCATCCATATATGAGGTACTATGATATGATATTTAACATGATGATATATTCTAAGGTGATATATATGGCTCTGATGATTGAGAATGTTCGGATGGAAGACATTTAAATGGGTCCTCTATCAGAGCTTGGTGCACCGATGAGAAGGACTCCTGATGATATAGTGTGTGACTTTTTCATTAGTAATAAGTGAAATGTGGATGTGGTGAGGTAGGGTGGTAGTATAGAGGAAGAGAAAGAAGGTTTTCTTCAGCATCCTTTGGATAATAGGGTGTTACTCGGTACTTCAATTTTGGGAAGAGTGGAAAATATCACATGTTTTTTCCTAAACATCAGAAAAATTTTCATCAATGTTTAAATATATGGAATATTAAATGTTTTTGTTTAAGGGAACTATAATTAAGTTTCCACAAAGGATCCTTGCAGACATAGGCTATGATCCATGGCACAAGAAGAGGATCTCATATGTGTACATGAATTACATAGCGGTTAGTGACTCAGTAAAACCAAGATCATAAGGATAGAGTCATGGGATTGACATAGGTAGAGTGTATATCATGGAATATGATTCGAGTAATGGTATAAAAGAACCTTATAAGTTAGAGGTACAGTTATAATTACCAATATTATTTCCACTACATTATTTGATACAGGAGTGTCCAATTCATGTATATCATCTCAAGTTGTGGTTGGGATGGATTTACTGATTATGTTAACTTCTAAATTTCTTTCTCTTGATACACCTTTTGGGAAGAAGGTAAAACATTTGTAATGTACCAGTTCTAGGTGTTGACCAAAGGTGCCCCATACCCGATTGGTCACATGACCTCAATCAAATTTCCCTAAATGCTAGATGTTTCAGACTAATAGAGAGGGCCAATGTCTGATAATGGAGAAACTATTCCCATATTGGCAGAGTATACACTGCAAAATAACAAATATTAAACAATAATGGAAGCAGTAATACCATATAATAGAAGTAAATAGCGGAATACTGATATTAATATAGCAATTGGAGCATATATAAATGATTCATGACATATGTATCTAAGAAAATGTCTAAATAGGTCACAATGTTAGAAAGCAATATAAAAACCAAGTACAAAAGCAAACAAGTAAACTCCAGAAGCATTTCAAGCCTCACCTTGGTCTCATGCTCTCCAGCTCTAACAACAATCAAGTACCTGATAAATAAGGGTTCTTTCCCTTATCTATACCTACAACCATATAATGTGTTTGGGTCCAAAGCATGACCCAAACAGGGTGTGAGAAAAATCCCAGTAGTCAACCACCAAAATATTTGTGCCTAACTATCAAAGAATATATATATCGGGTTATAAGTAGAAATGAAGAAATAAACTAGGAAGTAATAAAAAGTAAACAGTCCTATAGTTTTCAATTTACATTCATTTAACATTAATTATTCATCCATTGAATCATGCAAACTTTGGGATCTATCCTAAGCTCTATATCCTTTGTGTAATAGTAACAACAGACATCTTATAAGACCATCTAACAATCAGTAAGACTGAATCCAAGCTTGTGCTTTGTCTTGGAAGACTTTTCAAAATCCGTCAATTATTCAATAATGACCCTTTGGGAAAGTTATCATAGTCTAATCCCCTGGTTAGTCATAACATCAATCATTTAATAATGACCCTCTGGGTAGCTCTCATAGTCTAACCCCTCTGGTCTAACACAACACTAATCATTTACAAACAACCACAGGGGAATCTCACACGGTCAATACCCCCTAGTCAACATAGAATCAATAAGATTATAAATGACTACCTGGGAAACTCTCACAGTCTGAACCCCCGGGTCGATGACCACCTAGAAGCTCTCACAGTCAATACCCTTGGGTTATCATATTGAAAAAACATACATAAATGAACCTACCTAGGGAAGCTATCACATTCAAATTCCCCATGGTCAAACATTCACAATGCATATCACAGGCATCTCATATAATCAGTAACTCCATCCTAAGAACACAAGGCATGGAAAACATGGCAATACTAATAGGCATTCTAGACTAAACTTCCATAATAAATCAAATAAGGGAAATTCACCCACATGGTGTCCCATAAACAAGGTATTTAACATCACACATATGCAACTACCCTTTATCAATATACCAAACCATAATAGGTAATAAACATGGGTCTAATTATAAACATGCAATACCCCAAACATGGGTATACTATAGAGACCCCAAACCTGAAGTACTTGTACATTACATTACTTTTGTAGAATACTTAATACATAACAAAAACCAACACTCAAGGATCGTAATAGTTTATTGTCTTTGGAAACTCGGAACACAATCTTCTAATCATGGTGAAAGATCTTAAACATCTCCCATAAAAATTTCCCCCTTTTTTTCTTACCTAAAACCATTCTTTATATCCTGGGGAAAAGAAAACATAAAAAGGTTGAGCTCAAATGCTCAGTAAGGGTAAACATAGATAACATAAAACAATCCATAAGCATTTGAATGAAAAACCTTGAACATAAAATCTAAACATCAAAATTTTGAGCAAAGAAAAAAATATTGGAAGTATGTAAGGAATATATCATAAAGGAAAATCAATCATGATAAAATAGAATGGGAATAAAACATGTAATTGTGTAAAACCATTAATCAATTGATATGATTTCCATAGTATCCATGGCATTGATTCCAAGACCATCTTAGTGGACAAAGTCCCTTTCTGAATCAAGTTCACTCCTCGTTCCAGTCCTGTATCACTGAACCGGATTAAATTAATGTTCCATCCATGTCTATATCATGAGATATAAATCTTTACCCAATGAATAGGAGGGATATATAGGTCCCACCCATCTCACAATTAAATCATTCTTATATGTGCCACAACATAAACATAAATCATTCATCATAACCCAAAGAATAAAATGGGTTTCAAAAACATCATCCCATCATAACATAATTCATATAAAAAAATGGATATCATTTCATCATAAGAAAAGTGAAACCACGTAAATCATAGATACATTATACTTGAACCATACACATATGAAATAATGTCATCTTATATGGAAAATGGTTTTGATAAAACACTTGAAATTAATTCTTGAGGAAAATATCCTATCTTCTTCAAAATCAATTTATTTTCACAAAATGTCATGCAATTTTAAAAGAAAAGGATTTTGTAGAAAATAGTCATGAAATCTTGTAGAGTAAGATTCATGAAAATAAGGCGTTATAAAACCGTAAAAATATGTTCATGTCGTATAAGTTAAAAAAACATTCTCCTCGTACTTTTAATAGAAAAGTCAAAAAGTACCATGTATGGTAAACAAAATAAAGATTCCTTCCATAACACGAAGTAAAAGTAAAATAGGGGTAAAAATGAATTTAAAAATACATTTAATAATATTAAAAACATTATGTAAAACATTTTTATGGACATGGATGAAAAATATAACTCCCAGTAAATATTTACGTATAAGTAATCTCGGATAAAAATGAGATTGAAAAATTATCCCTTGCCTTATGTCTGATATGCTTCGTATGTATCCGAAACTCATGTATAATGATTTAAATAATGTCATTGACTTATTAAAGAATCATATTAATTGTTATGATATCATATATGGTTCACTTATGACTTTATATTACCCGTTCTTTTGTAAACTCTATGTTAAAGCAGCGTTTTGGGTAAAATCATTTCATTTATCGTACATGTTTTGACATGTTGTTCTTGATATTATTACTTATATACTGATTTAATTAATTATAGAATGTAAAAAATGATTTATATATAATATATATTCAGCATATAAATATATATTATAGATCGATAAATGGAATGAAATACACCGTTCATGGAGACGGTAGGTCGTACGTACGCATGAACGCTGTTTTCATTTCCTTATTGAATTAAATGGAATTAAGTAAATGAAACATATATATACATAAATCCAGTATCATTATTATGTAATATATTTCATGATTATTTATTATATATACTTTATAATAATACTTGAATGTTTAATCATGGAAAATGAATCTCATCGCGTTCGTGGAGACGGTAGTCTGTACGTACGCACGAGTGATGATATCATTCCCATGATCGTGAAATTGTATTGAAGTATATGTATAATATTTAAGAATCAATATCACTTTACAATAATTATATATAGTTATTTATTTATACCATTATACCCATCCAAGTATGGTGGTGGTGGAAAACAGATTACAGCACGACGTGGAGATGGTATTCCGTACGTACGCACGCGCGGTGATTTCATTTTCTGTAGGATGGATAGAAGATGAAATATGGTTGTTTCATATTTATAATAACATATCAGTAAATGAGTGATACTTATGTTATTAATTTATGATGAAACAAATAAAGAATAAGAAGTATAAGAATAAATAAATTAGAAAGAATCGGTAAAGGATATTACCTCTTCTTTGACACGCCTCTTCTTAACCTCCTCTTAAGGCACTAGAGTTGGTCTTTTGAGGAGATGAGAAACTCTATAGTGTTTCTAGGGAAGTTTAGAAGGTAAATTGGCAGGGTTTGTCCGAGCATGAAGGCTCAAAATTGTGTAAAGAGAAGAGGGAGGAGGTGCCCTTTTATAAGGGAGGAGAGGAGAACCTTTAGAAACCTCAAATATATTAATTTATAAAAAATTCAAACCCCACTTAAAAACCTAAAAAACGACTCAAATCCAAACTTAGATGAGATATGGTTGTAATATAATTAACCAATAAAATTTATACATGTTGGTAATTTATTTTAAACATTATCAACTTGATTTATCCTTATTTAATCTATTTAATTTTATTTGTGGTTATAAGATTCTAAATTTTAAATTGTTATAAATAATTACTTATGTGTTGTAAATTGTCCATAATTGGATTATTTATGAAATTTTAGACCATAAAAATTTTAATTTATAATTGTTAAATATTTTTGTGATTTTTAAACAATTTTATATTATGTTATTTTTAAAAAATAACAAGTGTCAATTTTGACACTATTCATTTATTTGAATTTAAATAAAATCCACATAGAAGATATGTTTGAACTAAATGCTTTAATAGATTCAAAACATGTCATATTTATCTATAAAATTAGTGTATCACATTAAATAGTTCATATAATATTTATTTCAATATTTTTAAAACCATTTATTTGATATTTCAATCAATAAAATAATTTCAACATCACTATTGTGTCACCTTTAATGATTATTATTTAATCCCTAAAAATTATAAATAAATTCAACTTATGTATATATTTTTATTATATTTCTGTATACTATTCATGTTTGAAATTTCATGATGTTTATCACTAAATTAAAATTATTATACTTATAAGATTTAAGAGAGTGACATGTTGTCACATTCTTTGGTTTTAATAATAATTAAATTATTTTCATAGTCAAAAGTCCATAAAATGAATTTATTCATACCCTTAGGTGATAAGGGTCTAGTTTTTTTCATCCAATATAATTTTTTCAGGTGTTATGGTAAATTTATAATCTTATTTTTACCCTTAATTACCTGATTTACCATTAACTACAGTAAATAAAAATTACCGTAGTTACTATTCATAATATCAAAAAAATGAAAGTAACCTATTAAAATAATTTGAACCCAATAAATTCAAATATGGAATCCATTTTTTGAAATTCAAAACACAGAAGTCGCAGTAATTAATTTAAAATTAATCTCGTTGTTAAGAAAATGGGTTTTAAAAGTTAAAACATTGCCAAAGATTGAAATGTTTTTACTTATGAATTAATTGTAAAATTAATGGTAATGACGTAAATTATATTAAATGGTAAAAATATATTCTATTTATACTTTTAATCCATTCAATATTATAATTTAACCATATAAATTATTGCGATGAAAAACATTTTTTTAATTAAAATATAGCGTGTTTTTACTATTCATTAAAATATGAAAATTATCAGAATAATATGAAAATTTTATCCAAAGTAAATTTTAATATCATGATTCCAAAGAAGAAATTTATTTTTTCAAATTGAACTTATAAACATGTCAAAAAATAAATTTAATGTGTGTGCACTATCAATAGGTGGCAAAACTGCATTTTTTGAAAAATACTTATTTTACGTGAAAAATTTATTTTGTTCTCATACCATGTTATATAAAATGTGTAATATGAATTATAATGTCATAAAATTCAAAATGTAGATACTACTATTCATAACATCTAGTTCATAATAATATTATAACAATATGTCGTTGTTTAATGAAACTCGGTATTACGTACTACACATGCTATCGAGGAAGGCCGCGATTGCGTGTAATGCAAGCCAAGTCAAGGTTGCATGTAGTGCAAGATCTCTTTGTTGTTGCGTATAACATAATCAAAACTTATTTCATTTAGTCATTAAACAAAATCTATAATGTTGTGTAGAATATTTTCTACAAAACGAACTTGAAATTGTGTGTAACACGAGCCAAGAATAGTGTTGTGTATACTGCAAGCTAATAAGGTGTTTCGTATAGCACAATCTAATTTTGGTGTAGCGTACAACATAAGACATCAATCAAATTAAAAAAGAATAATTCTCATAAAATCTCATTTTGTTACATATACGAAACTTTTATCATATATAATCCAAATACAATCAAAAAAAGGAACAAACCACTTACCTTGATGTCATACGATCAATAATCTTGAATGTTATCCCTTGAATCGGCCTAGAATGGCATAAATCTACAAAAAGGTGAAAAACTTTCAACCTTGAATAACTTACGAGAGAGGAGGAATCGGGAATAAATGTCGTGGGAGAAAATAGAAATCACCGGTGGGATTCCAATTCACCCGACGGTGTATCGATCGGAGCTCGGATGGAGAATCGGGAGGGGTTCGAAGTTTGTCGCCCATTACGCAATGATCTTATATGTGTCAGCTAAGTCATTACACGGTCATGTACTCGGCTATTATACAGCCAGTACGTAGCTGTATATGGTACCTGGGTACATAGAATTTACTCATAAGTACACTATGTGTACTTAGAAAATTCTCATTTCTTCCTTTTTCCTAAAAACAACCTTAATTCAATATTCATACCTGAAATGAAGATTTAACTTCTTACAATATCTCTAGATATGACTAGAGTTACCCTTATTAATTTTTTTATACATACATTTATGTGATTTTATGATCTTATATGTGATGATTTTTAATGTTATTCTTGACATTGATTGGTTGACCGGTTATCAAGCACACATCGATTTCTAAAAATGAAAAGTTTTCTTTAATATTAATATAGGATATAATATTTTCTTAACTTTTTAATGATTTTTTTGAGTAGGAATAGTAAAAAAAATACCTAAATCAATTAACATAAATTACTACACAAGTTTTAGTCATGCTTCTTACATCAGATTGAGAAGTAGCTCCCTAATTGTTTCCTATAGTTGTGGAACTTTTCCAAGATTAATTTCTAGATGGAGAGATCCTAATAGATGGATTAAATTCATGATTAAACACATTATATAAGAATATACAAAAATGGATACCTCCATATCATATGATAAATTTTTTTTAAAGGAACCCAAGGTGAATCTTGAGGATTTTGAGAATAAGGGATTTATCAGACCGATCACTTCTCCTTGGGGTTCACCAAAGTTGTTCGGTATAAAGGGGATAGAGGCCTCTATATGTGGATTGAATTTAAGAATATAAACATTTTCATAGTAATGAATAGTTACCCATTGTAGAGGATTGGAGGTTTTTTTATTAATGGAGGGAATTCTGGTTGTTCTCCAATATTTACATGATATTATGCTACCAACAACTTCGGGTTAGAGAAGAGGATATACCTAATATAGAATTTATAAGGAGGTATGTACTGTATGATTATATTATCATGAATTTTGGGTTAACGGATGTTCTAATGGGGTTAATGGATCTCATTAATAGGATCTTCCATCCATATCTTGACTCTTTAATTGTTTTATTTATTTATGATGTCCTAATATACTCATGAAACCTAGAGATTCATGCAGAACACTAAGAAATATTTTATATTACACTTATAGTGCATCAAATTCATTCTTAATTTTCTAAGTTTCAATTTTGGATTCAATAGGTGTGTGCATTTTAAGCCATATAATTTTTGATTATAGAATCTTTTTTGATCTAGGGAAGGTAGAGGTAGTGGTTTCTTAGTAATTCCTAAGAGATTTGTTTCATATCAATAGTTTAAATTGGATATAGGGGTAAAACATACATTTCATTCAAGACTTCTCATATTTGTAATCACCTATTACTAGTCTTACCAAGAAAGGAGTGATTTTTTTTGGATGGACCAATGTGAAGATTCATTTATAGTACTAAAGTGAATATTGAAATATTATTTGATTTTGACCTTACCTGAGCCTGGGAATGTATATTTTTTCAACTGTGTTGCATCAGGTGTGGGTTTTGGAGATATTATAATATAGGGAGGTTAGGTAGTTTTTTATGGGCTGCATTAACGGTGACCTTATAAGTGGATCTACCGTATACATGAACTGGATTTGGCTGCGGTGGTATATGCCATGATGTGTAGGTGAAACAATATTTTCAGGGAGAGATATTTCATCAATGCGAACTACATGATATTAATGTATATCTTCTCATAGTAGGATATAAATCCATGAAAAAACAATTGGGTTTCATATCTATTGACCTTTGAATATGGATATCTTATGCTCCTATAAAGGGTAATATTATTGAACCTGCTATTATTAAGAAGACATAATAGGTTAGAGAGTGGCATTCCAAGGATCAATGGATATTGATGATATTTTTGGATGAATGTTATATGGGTGTATCTAAGTATCAAGGGTTTATTACATATTATCCTTTAATTATCACATTTTTTGGAATGGGTGAATGTTAGTCAGGAATTTTATTCTAAGTACTCAGCGATGCAGGAAAAATAGGTGGGGAATGACCCATTTTTTGTTGGTATTTAGATGATGAAAAAATATTATACATTAAATAGAGATATTTGGTTCCTTCTTAAAATGATAGAAGAGATAATGATTGACTATCATGATCCAAAATAGGAAATGAACCCAGGATTGATGAATTTGTATCATGATATATTTTGAAAATTCTGGAGGCCAGGTACAAAGCTGGATATTTCCAATTTTTTCTTACATTCTCTTTCCTGTTTGAGGGTTAATGCTAAGAATCAATGACTAGGTGGAATAATTAAACCTCTTCCAGTGCCCATGTGGATGTGTGATGAGGTGAAAATGGACTTAGAAATAGTTTTTTCCAAGACATGGAGTGGTCAAATGTGGTATGATTTTTGGTCAATCTGTTGATGATGGTGGAACATTTTAGGTTAATTCGAGAGACACTTTCTATAGATGAGTTGGGAAAAGACTATGCGTGAGAGATTATATGGATATATAGAGTTCTTATGATCATAGTGTCTGACTGGGATGCTCATTTCGCATCATAATTTTGACAAGGATTACAGAAGGTGGTGGGGACTCACTTGAAGCTAAGTTCAGTGTATGATCCAAAGACTGATGGGATGTTAGAGAGAGTGATATAGATCTTGTAGGTTATGGTTTGATAAAACATCCTATATTTTGGTGGAGCATGCGATGATCATATAGATTGGATATGTTTTATTAAAATAACACTTACTAGTATTTTATTCAGATAGAATAATTTTAGTCTCTTCATGATTGGCCTTATTTTTTACCATTGTCTTGGTGTGAGGTAGGTGAGGCCAATATTGTCTGGATGATTATGTTACATGATACATTTGATTGGATAATTTTTAATTAGAATTATTTTGTTATTGATCAATTTATTCCATAATCATATGATGGTCGGAGGAGATAAACACTTGATTTCGGTGTGTGTGATCAAGTTTTCTTGTGGGTGATGCTTTGGTCGTGGAATCATTGTTTTTAGAAACAAGGGATGTTGACACCATGGTTTGTGGGACCATTTGAGATATTGAGAATACCATAATAGTTTACTATTGAGTGGACCTCCCTCTATGTTATGATTGTATGTATAACACATTCCATGTTTCTTCAAATCAATAGTGTGAGTTTGATCTTATGCATGTATTTGAAAATGATGAAATCGATTTAGAACTAGATGAAACCTCTATGGAACATCTAATCTCTATCATGGACTAAAATGGGAATGTTTTTTGGGGGAAGATGTACCATTTGTTCAACTTCAATAAAATCATAGATGAATCCATGAGGAAACATGGGAGTGGGAACCTGATGTAAAAGACCAATAACCCAAGTATTTTGAGAAAGAACTATCGAGAAACTTCTCCCTCCAAATTCAATTTTTTATTATTATCCAGAATATACTTTTAAGGTAAAAGTGAGAAACCCCATGAGAAAAAAAAGTTATTAAAAGAAAACATAAGCCTATTTATAGGACTATCCTTAAGGAGATTCTAGGAGAGAGAGATTACCGGTGTTTCTGGATCATCCTGTATAAGGTCTTCAAAGCAGTGTGCCAGTCTGTCCCATGCTCGCATGAAATCCTCTTGGTTTATTTTACCCATGTTAAATCCTATAACCAAGATTAGTTTCTACTTGTAAATCTAATCACTCAGTTCTCTATTGGTGTCCACCATAATTTTCCTTAGCATCATCTTGTCACCATCTTCTTTTGAGGCATTAAGAACAAGGGATTCCACCTCCATTACTAATCCAAAATGCAAATGTATCTCAAATGGTTGTACAACTGTTATGCCTATCTCTTGCAGAAAATTCCAATCGAGATCAGCCCCGGATACCGCAGCCTCTTCACAAACAACATTACCATTACAGTTGGGAGTACCTTCCATCACTTGGGCCTGAAATTCCTGGTATATTGTGTCTTCATTGGTGAAGGTAGATAAGAATAGTCTTTTCATTTTTTCTTGCCTCCTTATCGTCCCTTCCTCATCCTCAGACTGTAAACATCACTATATTGGAATTATTGGGCACTAACTCCTTAAAAATGATTGGATAAGTCATCCCCAGATTCCACCCATGTAATACCTTGATACTTATTGAAAATTCCCACCCGGTATGCCTCTTTTCCAGGCCCTTCGTTCTCCAGACTCTCAAAATGGTAACTCACATTCATAGTTGGCACCACTCTTCTCGGTCTTGAAATGTTCATTAGAATTGGCTCAACCTAGGGGCCCTCGCATTCAGTTTCATCAATCCTTGTACATAAAACCTCCACATAAGAGGAAGACTTATGGCATACAGAACTTCGAGTAACCATTCCTTGGTTATTACCATGGTCTTGAACAACAGTAGAATTTGTCACGCGATGTTCAGCATGTCCCAATGGACCTTTCACAGCAGGTGAGAAAATACCCAAATCATCCATTAGGTGATCGAAGACATCAGGAGCAAAGGGATTACTCCCTAGAGGATCGCGTTGAACAGCATTTAACAAGGCTGAGGCAGAACCTGCATCCAAACCATCCAGACCTGCAATAACAGGGGCAAAAACATCCAACTTCCTAGCCATAACATTAGAGGAGAAATGGGATCCCCCCTCCATCGCCATTGGATTTTCTTACAAGCCTGGAAGAAATGGTTGTGCCTCCAGTCAAAGGGGTACAACACTACTTGATGTGTTACCAATAGAGACACATGTATTATCTGAGCTACAAGGCTAATTACAATTAGATTGGATGTGTCTAAGACGAAAGCATGAACTGCAGAAATCAAACCAATTTTCGAAAACCACTGATTATTGAAAATGGAGTTCCTCTCCAACCTCAATCCAAAAAAATTCCACTACAGGCTTTGAAATATCCACTTCCACATATATGTGGGGAGAAATCGAGTTACATAAGGAGTGAGAGTGCTCATATAAGGCTAGGAACCTCTCGATGCGGTTACCCAAAATCTGCAGAATAGCGGGATTTTGAAATGGAAGAGGGAGATATAGGAAGCTTACCCAAATCGCTGCGAGTGGGGTGTCACATTTCCAGTGGAACTCATACCTCCATCTGATCAGTAAGAATTAGGAGTCATCTCAAGAGCGCACACCTTTGGACCACGTGGAAGTTAGATCATCAGTTCATTCAAAGTGAAGAAGAAAGTGGAGAGAGTCCAGGAGCCCTATCACAATGCGGTTCTTCAGGGTCCAGGCATTGTTGATGAACCTATCGAAATGGTTGAGGGATGGTCGTTGATGAAAAAATTGGGAGACAAGGGAAAACCGATTGAGCAAAGAAGCCTCCAAGAACTCCTGGAGATAGATCGTAAGTGAAGGAGCACCATTGTGCAGGGAAGGGACTTTCAGGATAAGGAGGATATGAGGAAAATCTGGGAGCGAGGCTAGATCAGTGAAGGGGGGGAACACCGGCTGAGTGTGGGTGGCGAGCGGGACGGCCATCACCACCGCTCGAAGGGCGATCATGTGGATAGGGTTCTCTGTGGAGAACACCGAGCGGTCCCCATCGAGAAACTTCTCAAAGATGAAAATTCATTGGATGGGGATACTATAATTTCTCAGTCTTTACATGTATGTTACACCTTTAATTCATTCCTTAATTATCTATCTATGAGTTATAATTTTATTCGTTAAGGTATCGATTTACATTTAGATGATTTTTAAGTGTTTTATAGGTTTTTAAGGGGACTCGCGGTTTGTGCATGTAATGGAAAAATTATATGGTTCTCCCCATGAAACCGAGTAGCTTTTTCGAGGGGGAAAGTGGGTGTCGCACAGTTAGAGCTTATTATGCAGCATTACCTAGGAAACTATGTGACTCGAGATAGAGTAAAAAAATAATGATTTTTGCACGATGTACCAAACTGTGTGGAAAAACCATGCAGATTAAAAGAAGAGGCATTGGTCCTCCCAAAAGTTTAACATGGTTCATCAAACCATGTGACTAAACAATGTTTGAGTTTTTGATTAATTTGAAAATTGATTTTTTTTAATCCTAAACCTCCATAAAACCCTTCATTAATTATTATATTCCTATAAATCTTGATGATAGGGACTCCATTTTCCATTCTGAGGGTTTCCTCTCCCTCTAAACTCTAGTTATGGTTGATCTAGAGGATTTGGATTTTTTTATTTCAAAGAAATAGGTTTTTCTTACTATTTTATTCACATTTAATCTAAATATACTATCATTTTATAGGAAGGGATCATAGATATAGGATTTTATAGCTAGATATAGGGATTATATTAAGATCTAATAAGGATTTAATGGTTTATTAATGGATAAGAATCTTGATATAGATAATTTCAATACTTTCCCCAAACAGATCTAGATCTACCATTAGAGTTAGATATCATGGGTTAACTAAATCTATTTCTAATCACTTGTGACATTATCCTATTCAATAATCATTTTTTTAATTTCATTTATATTGAATGAAGACTAATTATAGGTATTTTTTAGTGTTCAAACAAGGTTCGGTGATGGAACGTTTAAATTAGAATCAACGCACTTGAGTTAGGAACTTTTGAGTGAATTTGGATGAGAACTGTAATGTGATATGGTATGATTGTGACTATGAATATGGTGTGTGTGTGTGTGTGTGATAACCATGAAACTTGTGCATTGTGTGATATATTTTTACCTTTTTTGATATGTCATATTTCGTGTGAATTCTTTTCCTATAGGGGTTTACATCTAGGATCAAGTTGAGTATAGGATCATCATGGATTAGCTATAGCCTATAGGGGGAGCTTGTGTGGGTGTGGGGTGGTTCCAATGATAATGGTGGGACCTGGATATTGGTAAGGGTATGGAAAAATTTTGGATAGATATGAGATAGGGTATGGGGTATAAAGGCCTTTTTTACTAACACAAGGTTGATCCTGGTGTTTGACAGCCTTATGGAAAAACCTATAAAAGGTATGAAAAAAAACATGTTGTGCACCAACCTACGGATAATAAAAGGGTGTGATGGACTTGTGTCATACCCAAGGTCTTGGTTGGATATGGTGACATTTGTCGACCTTTTGGGCTGACCCAATTTATGATAACATATGAGACATTCCTGTCGGTAAATATCTGAGGAATGTATGATCGATGATTATGGAAACGTAGTTAGCGCATGATCACCAAACATATTCTTATTTTCTTGTTTGTGTATTTACATACCATCATAGAATATAACTTATATATATGTGAACATTATGTTAAGGATGTGTTGATAGTGTCCTACTAGGTTTATAATGATATACTATATGAGCATCTCAATGTGTCTAAAGATTTCATGGTCCGGGATCTAACTAAGGGAAGGGTCCCTATATTAGGGAGTTGAGAAGGTGGATCTTAGGGGATGTAGGAAATGTTGGGGTAGATTTTAAACTATTGGTTTAGTGTTTTTGTTTATTACCTTTTATTTTCAAACTTTGAATGAATTTTTAAAATTTTCTTCATTGGTTTATATTGTTTTTTATGGATTTCATTTGTTACATCATGATGATTTAATTTTAGTTTATATTGTGTTGTTATAGAATGTTCATTTGTACTTATTATTATCATCATATATAAATTTTGTTACCAAGGGTTTAGTCTCACCATGGTACCATTAGGATCCTCACCGCTAGTAGATATCCTCTTGCATATGGGGAAATTCACATTAGGTCATGTGGAACTCCATTGAAAAATGTTGATTTGGGTCACAATGTTATTTTTCTTGATCTTGTTTAAATATTACAAACATTCTTCATTAGAAGAAATTATCGGATCCTTTTTAATATTATTTTGAGAGGGAATATATTTTTACACATCAATAGATATCCTGTAGGATCTAGTAACCAAATTTCTCTTCAATTTCGAGTAATCAATATATCGTAGTGTCTTCCTAGGATGATGGATAATAAAGGAAACCATGTCCACAATTAGTTTCTTGCCTTTTTCTTATGAGTGAATATAATATTATTAAATTTGAAATTATCTTTCACGATACTCATGAGTGGTTTCATGGGAATAACTATGAGCCTCATGTTTCTCCTATTGTGTGGAGGAGTAAAAACCTAAGGTATTGAGATCTTCCAAGATAGAATGTTTAAGCATATTTCAATCTTTCTTAACCATCCCATTAGATTTTGGTTAAGAATCATTTATAGTATCCACAAACCTAGAGTAGTCTACAACCCAGGAAGGAAATGATATAGAATTTTTGGCCTAATTAGAAATATATTTTTCCATATTCTAATAATTAGAGATGATAATCATCCTTTTTATATCATTATAAATTCCCTTCACACATGAGGGTATAACAGAAACATAAATAATCTTTTTTTCAATATAGTTAGTTTTATTTTTAATAGGAGGTTGTAAAAAAATATCCTTCGAGATCACATTGTCACATGACACAATCAGGTGACCATATTTTAAACACGGCGTAGAGTAGTTTTGGAATGTATTCATAAGTCAAAATTTTAAAAGATCCAGTAACCCTATTATATATCAATATAAATTAATGTAATGGATTAGAAATATGAACCTAAGATAAAATCCTATCCATAAAGGGTCTTGAATGATTATAGGTGGCTAGATCGATCTTGATACATGTGATAATAAGATTAGCACTTATAAATAGGGTATCTAGCTTGAAAAGTTATATAGGTAAACCATTGAATACTAACTAAACTAGGACCATAGGAGATTCATTATCTTTTTAAATGTGTGTGATCAAGTTAATAATAATCATATAAAACACCATGAATAATATTAATAAATTTAAATAAACAAGTAATTAAGTAAACTATAAATTATGAATTTTTTATAATATTAAATTATGATTGATGGGAAATTTTGAAATTTTATCTCTCTATTTTTGGATCTAGAGTGTTAGAGGTTTCAGGTGAATTGAGAGACTTGTTTGAGATAGATAAGGATACAATGATACTGAAATATTTTATGGGTAATTCATGGGCACGTTCATTTATATTTGATATTTTTATAATTGGAAAATATATTATGAATAGACAATTAATTATTTATTTATGATGGAAATATGTGGTGGAATGGGTTATTAGTGATGGGTATTTATGATATGTTATCAATATTTAATATATTTTTACATCATATTTAATTTTTCCAACATTTATAAAATGAATTTTCAATGATAAAAATTTATCACCAATAATATGTTGCTGTGTAAAAAATTTTATATAATGACTATTAGTGATGGAATATTAACTCTGTCACAAATAAGAACTATTTTTAATTAAATGTATAATTTTGGCACAAATATTATTCCACTTGATTATTTGAAGATATATTCTTTTTTTGTTTCAAATGACCATTATTTTTGTTGGAATATATAATTCCATCTCAAATAGTTCCATCCCACTAGTAATATTTTTGAAAGAATTAATCATTTAATGGAAAATAGTTTTTCACACCAAAGTATGTGGTTTTCCAACAATGTTATTTATAAAAAAATCATTTCCCTCTGAAATGGTCTTAGATAATAATATTATTTATAATAGATAATTTTTTCAAATCATAAAGAAGGTTATCCAATAAAATTTTGTGATGGAATCTCATTCCATCACAAATGATCCATCATAGAGAGTCATTTTTTATTGTTATAATCTTGTGTTACCCATACCATGTATCATAAAAAAATTAAAAAAAATAATGAATATATATTATTTTTCAATGATAAATCATTCATTTAAATTATTTGGCATCACATGCCAACCTAAAAAATAACTCATTTCCTATTATTTTTATAAAAATATATAATGATTCATATTTCATCATGCCATTTTCATGACCATGGGAAACGTGTAACAAAATACATAGTGACATCAACCCATTTCCATTATAGAATATATAATGGTTTAAGAACACTTGGTTAAATATGAAATTTTTTCCTTAAACCACTAATAGGAGAAACGCCTCAAAAAATACACCATATCTCTCTTCCTAACTGGCCACTGAATGTTTTTCTAAACGACATGGTATATCATAGTTAATATAGTATAAATAACCACTAGAGAAATAAAAAATAATCACTCATAAAATCTTCATAATAATCTTTTTGGATATAGATACTCCTATGAATATATCATAAATAAACAATAATAAGAACAGAACCACGAATCTACTACTAACAATATAACAGTCCTTGATAATCCAAACACTCAAAATCAGAATCTAGACATTCCTTTACCTACTTGATGAGGGACTATATAATGGTAAAAGGTTCTACAACAACATATCACTCCTTGTAAAACATATCAATATGATCATTGGGAAGAAATTATAATCTACTAATCCTAAATAAATTTTCAAACAACTTACAACTCTCACTTCCTATACAAAGCATACTCTATAACATTCCTCGTCTTGGGGGTGTATTTCACCCCAAAATTGAGAAAATAAAGATAATAAAACCATATAATCTACCCAAGATTCAAAATATCTATGATAAAACATATACTTCAATATTTTAAAGTTAGTGACCACCATAAATTACCCACCAAATTATTAATCTACCAAATTTTGAGAGAATGAATAACCACAAACAACTTCAGCTTCTGGGAAGGTTAGTTCTTCTTATGGGCCTAAGATAATGAGAACTATACACTACTAGTTAAAAATAATTTATCAAAAAAATCCATGTTCAATCCCATAGGAGTCATAAACATACATCATATATCATCCCCTACTCTAGTAAAATTAGAATCAACATCAATGTATACAACTTTTGGAACTCTGGAAATATATCATCACACCTATAAATCCATAAGAAATTCACTCCAATTCTAGTTAATGTTTCCATCAACATATATTGAATGAATATTTAATTAATAAAGTGTAATTAATATCCTATATTACCCAAGAACTTATGGATCATAAATACATTATTAAGAATCTTCCATGTAATCAATACTTCAACATTTTCTTGATTCAATAATATTTCTAATTCAAAAATCTATTGTACGTGAATCTTTACTTCTCAAATACAAAATTATAACATATAATTCTTAGTAGTAAAATTATATACTCTCAATATATATTATATAATAGAAATATTATCCCCATATTACTCATAGGATCATGAATATATCAATATATCAATATTAAATATGATAATGAAGGACACCAAGTAATGGGTAAAGAGGCAGTTCACTAAATCCATAAACACAATTGGAGAATTAATCACCATTAATGAAATAAAAATTAATATATAATTTCATATTTTTTCTAAAATGAATTATTAGGCATATACCTATCCTTCACTAAAGTGATACAATCTAAACATAACATAAATAACATAATAATTTCTTTATTTATATTATACATCTCACAAATAACCATACAACCCAAGGAATGAAAGGTTTAGTGCCATAGAGATTAGCTATATAAACATAATATTTTACAACACTTGAAATAATTAATCCATAATAGTGCTCCTCAATACCCCATTTCATATAATCATCTTCATAACCTGGATAATATAAACATAATAAATTCATGATCTAAGAATCTTAATAAGGTAAAACATATGTATCATATCATAAACATAAAGATAAACATGAGGATGGTATAAATATTTTATTAAAATATCATAGGACTGTGGATGATAATCATAAAATATGATTGAGCACCATAATATCAAACAAATATTGTTATGGAAGCATAAAAAATATGACATAGATCAAAATACATCTGAATAATAATAAAATATTTGAGGAGGACATAAGAGTTCAAGATACTTTAAAAAATAATGTGTAACATGAAAACATGGAATATAATGAAAATTAAAATCATCAAGGAGATGTTTAATAACATGATAATATAACATAAAAATTTGGAATGTCCATAATAATTTGAAAACCATTGTGAGAAAAATCATTATTCCCTCGCCTCTATGAACAAGCTCATTATATTCATGCCTGAAAATGTCAGAAAACAAATTATTCCCATGAATGTGTGAAAAAAATTATAATGTACATTTTATACTATCTAATGAGATATAAAATTAAACCAATTCATTGGAGGGTGATATAGGACCCCACCCATCGTCATCTATACATATGTGTTCCATATAAAATCATTCATCAATGTTTCTTAATGAACCTAGGAAAAAATAAGTGGTTTCATAATCTTTTCAAAACCATCAAGTAATATAAACTTAAGAAACCATAGGATATCAAAAATCCAATTTTACTAAAGGAATTGTATCATAATAAAATAAAGTGGTTGATTAAAACATCGCATCATGATAAATACAAATTGGAGGAAAATAGAAGTAAAAATAAAAGAAAGATTTCACAAAACCATTTAAACCATGTTATAAATGATAAAGTGTAAATTTAATTCAAGAATAATAATTATGAAGGGAAAAAGGATTATAAAAACATTATTATAATGAATTAAAAATAAAATATCCTTAAAAATAAATATAAATCATGTTAATAAATTTGGAGTTGTAAAAAATGAAATGAAATTATATTACTAAGCTCTTTGGGACATTTTGTTAAAAAAGCATAATAGGGGAAAATTGAAATCCTTTAATTTAATAAAATATGAAAAGGAAAATAAAAAATAAAAAATAACATTCTCTAATTTTATTATGTAAAACACTTCCAATAGTAAAAACATGATCATGGGAGAGAAGATCCATTCGTAAGAAAGAGAGTTTTTCTTAAAAATGTTATACTTTTATTTTGGAAAATGTTTGATCAAATAAGTGGTTATACATGATTAAAATTAATTTCCCCATATAATAATAGAAAATAACATATAAAATTTTGGAATCTAAATATCAAAATATTCTTTTAAATCTTATTCAAGTAAGAGAGACTATGACCCAATGAATCAGAAATTGAGTCGATAAAACACTAATAGTATTTGTAACATAAGAATTAAAGGGGATAGGGAAGAAAATCATGAAATAGAAATTAAAATCAAATGAAATAGAACATATTTTAAGAATTTAAATTTATAGGGTAGAAAATAAATCATATAAAATAAATTATGGTGAACAATATCAATCATGTACGATGGAGTTGAAAATGATACAATGAAACATTAACGATGTCTGAAAATTTATAATCAAAACCCATTGAAGTATATGGTTTCAAATAAAACATTAAACAGAATAAATTATTATTGGATAATTATGAAAAATATCAAATGGTCATCAGATACAAAATTCTAAATAAACCATGGGGTATACTGAGATATATATCTCTAGGGGAGAAATTGAGATAAGAAGCCCTTACTATGGTCCAAATTCATTATGTGTGAGATCATAAATTACTAAAAAATTAAGTTATATTTATTTTATAATTTATTATTAACATTATTAATATTTATTTAATTTAATAAGGATAATTATTATGATATTAAATTTATTTATTAAATAGTTTTTTATTTTTACATAAAAATGGAATATGTGACTACTTATTTTGGTAATTTTAGTGATAGATGATGATATTTTAATAATATGATAAATAAATTATAATTATTTTATATATTCTTAAAATAGTAAATAAAATATAAATAAATTATAATAATTCTTTTTTATGTCCACATAGTCATTCGTGTAAGAGATGTATAAAATTGTTCATGTAGGTGGTTAGACCGACCCAAACATGGATATACCATAATTAATTGATGGATATTGTTATAAAAGTGGTTTGTTAGTTCATAATCAAATTAATAAATAATAATAATGATATTATTTATAATTTTTTATTCATTCAAATCATATTTAAATAGGTTTTTTTAATAAATGTAAATAGAGATGAGAATTGAAAAACATTAGTTCATGGAGGTTATAGTCCGCACAAGACACAGTTGGAATTTTCATTTCCCATCTAATGATATGGAATGAAGGTGGATTATAATTTATCTATTAATAATCATAATTATATTAAATATTTCAAATTTAATCTATTATTTCATCATTATAACTAGATAATAGATACGGGGGTGAAAAACATATGGTGTTTCTTCATGGTGGTGGTGGTCCGCACAAATACATAATCGACATTCATCGGTTTTGATAAGTGGGTGGAAATGAATAAATAATGGTTAACCATTAATAAATTAAAAAATCACTATAATAATTATATTGATTTTATTATATTACTAATACTAAGGTAGGTTTTTTAGATAATTATTAAGAAGAAAATTATAGGGATTAATTAATACTCACATTGGGAACTTGAACTTTCGCTTGAAAATATCCTCGGTAGTGAAGGGATTAGGATAACTAATTGAAAATATAGGATTTCGAACATCATATATGATTATATGAGGATATAAATTTCATATATTAAAGTATAATTTCTATGTAATTTTTTTGGAATTAAGGGTTGGAATTGTCCCCTTTTATAAATGAAGAAAATTGAACTTTTTTTAACACCCATTATTTTTTATCAAATGAATGAAACTATTCGATGGTTACTTATTCCAAAAGTCGTACATAATTGATTTTATAGTGATATAAGGTTTAAAAAACCTCCACCACCCATTTTATCACTGTTTTAAAAAAATCATTCCTTTTAGCACTTTATTTTTACATTTTAACATTTTTGGTTTCTACCATGGTAACTAGTTTTTTAGCAAGTAATTTATATTTTATAAAATATATAAGGTAACCCCATATAAAAAATTAGGTATTTATAATCCTAAAATTAATCCCAATTTTATCTAATTATATCTCTAAATAAAAGAAACGTAAAATTTAAATTTAATCTTTTTATATATAGGAAATTATTTTTTGAAGAAAAATGGTGTTTTAGTCATTATGTGTTCTATATTTATTTAGAATTGGTTTAAAATTAATATTTTGTTAATATAAATATATATGATTATAAAAAATATATTATAGTTATTATTTGAAATATTTGAATTTAAATGATTAGATAAATTGTTTGTAATAACAATAAAACAAATCCTTGAAAATAAAAGTTTTACCATTGCTACTATAATTAACATTAATCTTAGTTTTATTATTATTATGCATAAAAATAAAATGAGCACATTCACATAATTTGTAACTAATTTTTCTCAATATGGAATCCATTTAAAAAAATAAAATTTCTATTTGTGATAAAAATCAATTTGATCATTAGACCATGTGACGTGTAAAAATGAGTTTTTAGAAAAGTCAATTTTTAAGCTTTAAATTTATGTATTGAGAAAAATTATTCATGTAATTGGTTTTAATGATATGAATACTTTTATTATAAAATTAATTAATTTTAATTTTCTTTTAGAGAAATAAAAAACCAAATTTTACCAAAAAATGTTTAATTAAAAGAAAAGACCACCCAAAGTTGTTATTATAAAATATTACTTAATTTACTAAAATATAAATCATAGATTTTAAAAATTCAAAATATTTTTTTTCAAAATTATGTTTTTATTTATCAAATAAAAAATTTACCAATTATAAGGTTTTATACACTTTGAGGGTTTTCTTATAAAGTCATAAAATTTATAATTTTTGTAAAATATATCTTTTCATTATTCACTTAAAAAGAAATTATATTAGAAAAAATCCCAAAAATTATAATTTTATAATTTTATAATTAAAAATACATAAATGAAATTAATTTTTTATAATTTGGATTCTAAAATTTATAAATTTGGTTTTTAAATAAGAAATTCATAGAAAAACTACTTTTATAGAAAAAAAACTCTTGAAGTAAAAATGAGAAATTTTTAAAATAAATGTGATAAATAAAAAACAATATTAATAAATTCCTTATTATATAATCAAAATTAATAGTTACATAGACCCTTATGATTCTAAAATAAGATCTATGCATTAGGTATGCTCTAGTGTAAAATTAGAGTGGTGATTCCACTAGCATATATCTGATGGAAATTTTGAAGAGCTTTAATTTCTATCACATATGGTTTCAATAATAACATGATACTTCAATTTTATATTGGTTTTTCTCAAGATAAAACTCTATAGAATCTACCTCCTTCTTAGTTTTGGATAAATAAGTTGTATATGGACTATTTCCTTTACCTAATGCCACTTCATTCATTTTTTATCAGGGATTCTGTACTAAAAATACTTCCTTTTATACCAGCTAATTTAACGACTATATGATAATGGTAATATTTTATTTTAACATATCATATTTTAATTTTATTTTGGTGTTTCATGTGAAATATTCTATAAGCATAATATTTAGTTAAGGAAAAAAATACTGAAATCTAGGTATGTTGCATTATCCCCCCTTAAATAAATTATATCCTTAGAATTTTAATTATTATTTTCTTAAAAATTAATGGTCTTATAAGACTCAAGATATAATTTTTAATGTGTTTTCACCATTAATATCCTGGTTATTACTAGTGATCTTATATTTAAACTCTCTATAGGAATATAACTACCATTGATTTTTTCTTTAACAATTTTTACCAAAAAAACCAATATAATAGTGGTAATTTTTCATAGGGAGTGCATAATCAACCTTGTAATGATAGGTTATCATGGGATGACTTTTAGATGTCATTTTAATATCATGTAATTTATCAATGTCCTGAGTGGAAACCCACTCTAAATATCACATCAAATTTTACTAAAGGATAAAATGGTTTTATAGGTAGAAAAATCCTCTAAAAATATATTAGAGAGGAGTTATATTCTTGGAATACATGGATTTTACCAAAAAAGTTTCGGTAATAATTAAATAACTATTCATAAAGGTGGAAATTTTATGATTTATGAAAATAATCTAGATATAATGTAGGTTTTATAGGATATGAATACAACAATAACAGTTTTTGAGTATGGGATCTATGTTCCACATTTCATATCATTTTCAAAACCTATTTTTGTAGTTGTGGTTTTATATTCATTTCTTTATAAAATAAATTTATAGTTTTTATCATCCTTTTTAGACCTTGTATTAGGTAATTGTAATGGATAATGTCCATGTTATCTATATTTTAGACCTTGAAATATATGTGGTAACATTAGGATAAACTATATTTCCCTCTATTGTGTTGAATAAATATTCCAGTTTATCAATAATTGGTAGCATGGTTACCTCATTTACCCCATATAAAACATATTTTGGTTCTTTTGATGAAATTTAATGGGTATATCTTATAAGATTTTTGACATGTAGAAAATTGGATCCACGTTCATTCATCAACTTCATCACATGAAATTCCATAGGACTCTATTATTATATTATTTGGTGTGTTTGGAAACTCAACTATATACATGTTTTTAATCATAATTCTTGATATTTTATTTGGAATAATCACATGTCTTCTAACTTTAGTCCTTATAGCATTAGTTTTCTTATTGGGAAAACATTTTCATTGTCCATGGAACCTATAATTATAATGGTTCCTTCAGGCTTCATCCATTACTAACACCAAAAGGTGTTAACTTGAGTGATGAATAATTAACATCATAATATAATTATTAAAAATTATCTCATGAAAAATCAACCTCTTAATTTGTTAAAATTTAAAACTATTAAATTAGTATTTAATGTAACCTAAATATCTCTTGGTTCTATCTAGGATTTTTTATATTGGGTTCTTTAATAATTTTTATCTTATTTCATTATTATATTAAATCATTCATATAATATTGTAAAGAGAATTTGGTTAACCAAATAAAATCCCCTTGGTGTGTCACATTAGTTGTGTAATTAAGCCTCTCTTTCATGTACCATTTGGTGATTGATTTAATACCCATAATTCACTCTTTAAGGTTATTACAACTATGTAAATCTATGATATATACTACACTCACTTTTAGTATCAAAAAATGAATTTTATTTCTAGTAAACCCATGAAATTTCTACATTACCAAAATTTTATGATGTTATACTATAAATATACATAACCCTTATAAAAATCCCTAGGATTTTTCTAAGGTTCTCTAAACTAATCCCCATAATAAATAAAATAATCTCCAAAATGACTAAACTCTCCTCTAATACCAACTAATTTGATCCAAGATAAAGATAATAAATTAATTTCAGGATTTAGATAATATATCTCACAAATAATCACACAACTAGAGGACAAAATGGATTAGTATCTTCACAATTAGCTATATACATTCTTATTTTACAACACTTGAAAATATTACTCTATAATTTCACTAGTCTAGACCCTTTTCTATAAATTTGATATGATATAATCCAATTCATAACCTATGGAATTTAATCATAAGAAAGGGTTTATCTCAGATTAATATTAAATAAAAAAAATACCATAATATATCATATCATAAACATGAAAGAGAACAATAAAATCAAATAAGTGTCTTACTAAAATATCATGAGACCGTAGATGATAATTATAAAACAATAAAAAGAAATATAAGATCAAAATTATCATTAAATAAGTATAAAACTTATGAAAAGGATAAAAATACATATCAATAATCATAAAACATGTGAGAACAACGTAATAGTATGTGATACATTAAAAAATAAGGCATAACATGAAAACATGGAATATCAGGGAAATGAAAATTATATAGTAGATTTGGAATAATATGATAAAAAAACATGGAAATTTGGAACAATTATAATTAGAAGAAATATTTTTGAGTAAAAACATTATAACCATGAATATTTAAGCAAATTTATTTTTTCGAAGCTTGAACATTTGAAAAATGCATTATTCCTATTAATGTTTGAAAAAAACATTAATTTGAATCCTTAAAATATCATTAGGAATAAAATTATATTAATTAATTTAAGGGAGATATAAGTCCCAACCCATCATCATCCATACATATGTGTCCCACAAGAAATCAATCAACATCAAATCTTAATATACCCCTAAAAAAGAATGGGTTTCTTAGAAATTTTAAAAACATTAAATAACATTAACATAAGAAAAAATAGGATATCAAAAATTTAATTTTAATAAATTAATAATATCATAATAAAATATATAATGGGGAAAAATAATAACATCATGATAGATAATCTTTTTAGGAAAAACAGAAGTTAAAATATAAAGGTGTTCACAAAACCTTTTAAATATTATTATAAAAGATTATGTGAAAATTAAATTCCAAAAAAATTATTAAGGTAAATAGAATAATTTTTAAAACCTTAATATAAAGAGGTCCAACTAAAATATACTTGAAAATAAAAAAAATAAAGGTAATAAATCCATAGTGTTAAATAATTAAATGAAAATCCCTTATTAATCTTTTTAGTATATTTTCCAAAAAACCATAGTATAGAAAAATTGAAATATTTTAATTTAATAAAATATGTAATTTATAATATTAATAATATAAAATAAAGACATAAATTTATTTCATTAATTAAAATTATTTTATAGTAAAAACATTGAAATTGAAATGAATATTCAATGGTGGAATGAGAGTTATTCATACAAATGTTATACTTAATTTTGGAAAATGATTTATCAAATAAGTTGTTATTGATGATGATAAGTAATTTACTAGGGATGAATATTTAATAAAATATAAAATAATGGAATGAAATTATCAAATAAAATTTTAAATTTATATTTAAATAAGAAATACTATGACCCAATGAATCATAAATTGAGTCAATGAAACCCTTACAATATTGGAAATTTAAGATTTAAAGGATATTAAAATGATGATACTAAAATAGAAATTAAAATCTAATGAAATGTATGATATATTCATATATGTAAATATAGGGAACTGAATAGACCATTTTAATGAAATTATGGTGCACCATATTAAGCAAGTCCCAAGGAGTTGAAAACGAGACAATGATACCCATATAATGTTAGAAACATTCATATGAAATCCCCTTGAAGGATATCATTTCAAATGAAACATTAGTTATCATGAATAAATATAATATTGTGATAAAAAATATTACATGTGAAGAAGATACACCATATTCTCGATAAAACATGGTGTATACTAAAAAATATGTCTCAAGGGGTGAACATTGAGATAAGAACCCCATACTATGTTCCTGATTAATTTTGTGCACAAACCCAACTTCAAGAATAATCTAATTAAGTTTATTAGATACCTTCCAAGGAACCTTAATCACATATATTTTATTTAATAAGGACCATTTATTATAATTTTCTATTTATTTATTATATTGTTTTTTCTAATGTTTTCTTGCAAATGGAATCAATTTCTGCTTATTTTGGTAATTTTAGTTATCGAATATGATATTTTAAACTATGATGAATACTTACTATAATAATTTAAGAACCATAAAAATAATTAATTATTTATTTAATTATAATAATTTCATTATTTAGGTTCCCATAATCATCCATTTAAGAGCTTTATATCATTATTCAAGTAGGTGGTTATACCTACCCAAACATGAATATACCAAAATTAATGGATGACTATAGTTATGAAAGTGGTTTATTTTAGAATAATATCATTACTAAAGAATAATAATTATATTATTTATATTATATTTATAGTTCTGGATAATATTTAAAAAGTTTTGGATAATTAATGAAAATCAAGATGAAAAATGAAAAACATTACATCATAGACCCGGTAGTCCGCAAAATGCATGATTAGTGTTTTTATTTCACAACTAATGAGAAGGAATGTAGGTAGATTATATATTTTTTAAAAATAATTTTATTTATATTATATTTGTTACATTTATTTTTTAATTACATCCTTATAACTAGTCAATATATGTGGGTGTGAAAAATGGAAGACATTTCTTCATGGGGGAAGGTACTTCTCAAGAACGCATGATCGGTGTTCATTTGTTTTTAAACTTTAATGGAAATGAATAAATAATGGTTGTTACGTTAATATAAAAAAATTAATTTTACCAATGTAAATGAAGTAATTATAATAATATTTCATGTGTAGGTTTGGAAGACATATATTAAGAAGAAAAGGGTAATGATTAAGTAATACTCACATCTGGACTATGAACTTTCTCTTCAATGTCTTCTTGTAAATAAAGGGAATTTGATAAAAAATTGAGAAAATTGGATTATATACATCATGGGGGATTATATAAGGATAAAAATTGAATATTTTAATTAAAAATTTTTATGTAATGGGTGTTTAATAAAGTGCTGTATTTTCCCCATTTTATAGGTGAAGAAAAGGAAAATTTCATAATCACCCATTATATTTCAATAATTGAATGAAAATATTCATAGGTAAATAGTTATTAATGGGAGAAATAGTGGATTTTAGGGTGGTATAATATCGATAAATCCCTCACCAACCATTTTACCACATGTTTTAAAAAGGTTTCAATCTTTTATCTACTTGATTTTGACATTTTACCATTTTAGTTTTTAGCTTGATAACTACTTTTTAGCCAAGTAATTTATATATTATTTAAAATAAAGTAAATACATCTTAAAAAATGTAGCTATGATGAACATAAATTTATTATAAAATTATTATAATTAATTTTATAAATAATGAAAATAATAATTCTATAATTAAAATATTTTATATATAGAAAAAAATTTGAAAATGATGTTTTATCTATTATATGTTCTTAATATTATTTAGAATTGGATACCAATTAAATGTGTGTTAATATAATTATATTTGTGATTAAAAATAGTATTATAAACATTATTTAAGATATTTTAATTTAATTAATAATATAAAAAATACATAGCATTAATAAAACTAATCTTTAAAAGTAATAGTTTTAATGTTATCACTCAAATTATCTTTATTATTAGAAATGTTATTTTTATGAAAAATAAATAAATTTTTACTTGTGAAATAAATTTTACCAACTGATTCTAAATATAGAATCTATTTCTCAAATAAAATTTTTATGTGTTTGAAAAATCAATTTTTAAATCAATACATGCCGCATGTAAAAACAGTTTTTCGAAAAACTAAATTATTAAGCTCAAAATTTATGTGTAGGGAAAATTATTATATCCTAGATTTTTGTGATATATATTGGTTTATTATAAAATAAATAAACGTTATGTATATTTCAGTTCAATTCAAATCCAAATATTAACAAAATATTATTTAATTAAAATAAAAGATAAGAAATGTTTTTATTGGAAAATATAACTAATGTTCCTAAAATGTTAGTAATATTATTTTTAAAAAGTATACTTTTATTTATTAAATAAAATTTTTAAAAATTAAAATGTTTTATACACTTCCATAATTTTCTAAAAGTTTCAAAAAAAAATCAGTTTTGGTACAAACTATGTTCTTCACAATTGACGTAAAAATCAATTATTTTAGAAAATTCCAAAAATTTAAAGATTATATAATTTTGAAATTATAAAGTAAAAAATGTTAATAATATTATCTAATAAATATCCTGAAATTTAAAAATTATTTTTTAAATATTAAATATAAATATAAACTATTTTTATAGAAAAAGAAACTTTTTATTTAAAAGTCAAAATGTGAAGTGAGTAAATTTTATGTGATAAAAAATATATTAAATTAATAAATGCCTAATTATATAATCATTAATTATAGTTAGATAGCCCATTACGATCTCCATATAATATATAAGTATAAGATATGCTCTGTTGGTTGTCGAGGGTTCTGATTCTCCTATGATAGATCTTGTGGAAATTTTCACGAGATTGAATTTTTCTTGTATATGATTTCACTCATACTATAATAATTCAAGTTTTAGTTTTAATTGTATAAATAAAACCCTATTGTAGGTACCAATTTCCCATACTCAGATAAATGAGCTTCATATGGGAGACTTCTGCTAACCAATTCCATTTTTATCATTGAATTCATAATACGGTTACATCCTTTCATACCCATTAGTTTAAGGTCTTTATTGTAAAGGTGAAATTTTATTTCAACATATAATTATTTTTTTATTCTGGTGTTGCATTTAAAATCTTCTATTAATATAATATTTATTAGAGGAAAATATATTGTGAAAACTTGGTTCATTACATGCACCCTTGGATGATGATGACCTGGCTAATGGATCATTATAAAAACCCACAAAACTCCACTCAACAAACAAAATAAAACATAAAAATATGGTAATTGAAATGTATAATTAATTGAATTATGGTACATACTATGATAATGAAAACATAACTGAATCCACCCATCGACATTCATTGAAAATTTACTTAGGGAACACCATGATGGAAAATAATATTGAATGAATACATTAAATACAAGATCATCCAAGAGAGTTATTAACTCTCTTATCTCTACTAGAGTAATATGATAATGAGGTATAGATATAGGCTCTATGTATTAAACCAAATGAATTATGAACACTTCCTCCCTATTAGAAAATAACCCTAGAATATCATTATAAATGAATCTGGATACTGGTCCACCAAAGGTTAGATAAAAACAATTAAAATTTCCTCAACCTAATTGAGATAAATACCAACTAGTAGAGATATAGTTCCCATAAATTGCCACAAATCATAACTATCCATGATTTCATGATAATACCATTCCCCATGTAATACATTTGAATCATCACCATAATGATAATTTTCTATTTAGAAATCTATACATTTTATACATGGATATTATATATTAATAGATGAATATTCAATATATTTTATAAATACATTCCCAAGGACCATAAAGGTTTAGTGTATTTGGCGATTAGATACACAATATTCTTATTTCATGAAATATTATCAATATCACCCTTAATTATCTTCTTGCATTATACTCTTCTTAGATATAATCTACCCAAATCTTTCTTTTTAACTTAGGGAATATAAATATAAGAAAATGTGAGCTCATATTCATAGTAAGGGTAAACATGGGAGATAGTAATGATCAATTAAGAATAACATGAGCATAAAGATATGAGAACATGATATTAAAATTTTAAAATGCATACTATGAATATCAAACATCATAATATTGAATCATGGACTAATGTGTGGTAGTTCGTTAGACATGAAACATAATGGAATCAAAGAATATGAGCAATGAGAGTATAGAATTGGTGTAAGGTAGAAGTTTGTGGAATACACATAATCATAGAAAATTATTTCCTTTGTAAAGTATCATTTCTAAGACTATCATAGTGGATAGTTATAACTCGCCATTCTATCATATCCTTAGTCATGGTTCATTCCCAAGACATTCATAGTGGAATGAGTCACTTAATGAACTACGTTCACACCCCATTCTAGTACTTATTATCCCATGAGATATCAATTGTTAACCAATGTATTGGAGGACTATAAAATTCTTGGAACACCTATCACATAATCATAATTCATTCATACTTCTTCCAAAATATCATAAAACATTCATCATATATCATAACCAGTGGAAAAGAATCATTTCAAATAAATATTTCTATAATTCTTCATAACGTAACACTTGGAAGATAATTGTGTTTCATAAACATATAATCATCATAATCATATACCATCTAGGGAAATAATAAGTATGGTATCCTTTGATAATATCCCCAATAAATATTAAGTAATATTAATGGATAGTATAATAAATAAAAATTCCTTTAAAAGAATGATCCGAATATTTCTTGAGGAAAATAACCTTTTCATTTTGGAATCACTTTCATAGAATCTGAAAATTAAAAAATAATATGGAAGGAAATTTATTTGGAAATATTAAGGGTAAATTTTGAAGTAATATTCAAATCATTGAATGGTCATGATGGTGGTAAATTTTTTTCAATATGTGTACAATAAAACAATGATTCCTTTCACATTTTTTGGTAAA
Source organism: Viscum album (assembly GCA_963277665.1). Lineage (NCBI taxonomy): Eukaryota > Viridiplantae > Streptophyta > Magnoliopsida > Santalales > Viscaceae > Viscum > Viscum album. Next base: position 120,885,336 of record OY728167.1, read on the forward strand.
AAGTCAAAAGTACCACTTTTGGAAAATGAAAAGAATATTCATTTTAAACCATTTTTTCTAAATTCAAAAGTTTTTAAAATTACTTAAAAAATATTGGTGGATTTTAAAATAAGTCTTGAAAATATTTTAAATAAAACATGGACATGGAAGAAGAATATTCTTGATAAAAGATGAAATAATGGTTGTTTTTTCTATAAAACATTCTCAATAATTTTAAATACCAAAGAGATGAAAATTATATGATTAATTAAAAATTTCATGAATAAAAAGAGTATAAGAAAAATTTTATATTCTTGAGTTCCATATTATGAAATTTCATCATCGAAAACATATTCATAAACAATCTCATTAAACAATGAGACTATAACATAAAACCCTCACAACTTTGATAATCATTAAATAAAAACTTCATGAAATAAATAACCTTAAAAGGAATTTTAAATACACATAATTTTCATGATAATAATTATAAAATAAATTCAGGGGAATTATATACTCTACAAAAAATAAATAAGTGGTTAATATGGCATATGTATCCTAGAAATATAAGTGAGAGGAGAAATCTCCTTACCCCATGTTCAACTTGCTTTGAAATAACATTAACCTCCATTAAAATAAATTTATAATCATTATAATTATATAATATAATAATTTACATAATTTTACTATCATATATTATCCACTTATAACATTTCAACACCCATTTATTAACAATTATATATTAAAATCCTCTATTTTGGGTGTTAATTCTTTCCTTATTTATGTAAGTTTCAGTTATGTGGTTTTGGGACCCATACAGTGATCATAATTCCATCATATTCAGAATGTTAATAGTGATAAAAAAAATTATATATATTAATGATATAAATATATATAGACTCATCCATAAAAGGTAGATATAGAAAATGATTTACACTGTTCATGGAGATGGTTAGCCATACGTATGCATGAATGTTGTTTTTATTTTCTTATGAAAATGAGGAAATAAATATAAATATTAATTTAACATTATAGAAACATAATTAAATTTTTAATAAAATATATATAATTTAAATTTATCCTTATTACCATCCATGTAAACTAGAAATGAATAAAAATCACATGACTCTGTGGAGGTGGCAGTACACATGTACACACGAGCTATGTTATCAGTTTCCAACAGATGGGATGGTAATAAATTTGATATGATATTATAATAATAAAAAGATAATTATGTCATAAATATCATATTTAAAAATTAACCCATCATAATAAACAAATATGAAAATGGTCATGGAAAATTAATTGTATTTATAGGTGGAGGTGGTAGTCCACATGTACGCGCGAACGATACTTTCACTTCCCATTTGATAGAAAATATGGGGAATAAAGGTGGTTACATAATCATGAAAAAAATAATTATATTTTTATACTGAATTTATTATTTTATGATTATTTCTATGGATTTATATGAGGTATAATAATAAATAAATTTAAATTGGTTGGGTGGGATTATTACCTCTTCGTAAGTAGGACTCCTATAGATCCCTTATTAAGGACCCTTGGAATGATATTTTAGGATGATGAAACCTCAAATTTGTGGATAGAATTTTTGATAATATAATTGGGTATGTTTTTTAAAATATATATTTCTCAATTTTTGGGGAAGAAGATAATGGATGGTGTCAATTTATAAGTGGTGGACAGGACATACAAGGAATTTTTTAAAAGATTAAAATATAATAATACCATACTCAATCCAAATAAATTGATATCTATAGATATGTGAAAATGTGATAGGATTTGGTCGATATGTGGACATAAAATATTATTTATACATTTTTTTTGAGAAAGATCGAGGATATGCCTCTTTTATTCAAAGAAATCAAATAAAGGAAACCCAAGAGAGTGTAGGTATACAAAACATAGTGCCCAAGTCAAATAACTAGCTGCCTATATTTTTCCTCAATCTCTCTGTTAGAATCCTCTCCTCTTCTGAGATTATATGTCATCCAGTCCTTCCTCGACCATAAAAATAATCAATCATTTGAAATTATATCACTCCAACATAGAAATATGAGGATATATTTGTTTCATCACATCCTTCATTTTTCATGTATATTTTTTGAATTTCTGATTCCTATAGAGAACATTAACCCATTGATTTGTCTTATTCTATAATAATTAATCACTATGACACATGAGTTACACAATTTTTATTTATAGGAAACATCATGATCAATAAAAATAATGTTTTAGTTCTATGCATGTGATGGATTAGGTATGTACTTACTCAGAATAGATACATTGAACACATCATGAACTTCATAGAGGTTCGGTGTAAGTTCCAAATGATAATTTATTATACCTACTCAATAAAGAATCATAATGGATCTGGTATACCTAATTCTCATATTTAACTTATTTATGAATATAATAACCATATTCTATATTGAAATTAAAAGGAATTCCTTCACACTTAGTTGATATTATATATTTCATTGATGATTTCCGGCATAACTTTTTTATCGACTCTGAGCTACCATTATGTGCTACAGAGTGGATAAAACCTTCTATGCAATTTCCTCATTTAAAAGTAGTCCCAAAATATTTTTTTCTCTAAAATAATCCATAAAAATTGTAGTTCTATAGTTATTTACATAGATAAATTCATAAGGATCCATCTAGATGATTGAGTGAACCTATTGTTGTAAGAAGACTCAACTAAAGAAAGATATTGAACCCAACCATCATTAAAAACCATAAAACAAGATCTCAAAATATCCTCCAAGGTTTAAATTTTTATCTCAGTATGATCATATATAGAAATAATATATGTTGTACTAAAACAAAACTTTTAATCTTGATCTTGTTAAATACATCACCATATCATGGAGGTAAAAATATGATTCCAATTAGATAAAATAGAATGTGGAAATCCATACAACATTACAACTTCCTTAAGGTATATTATGTAAATATGATCAAGTGATAAATAATATATAATATAAATTAAGTGTTCTAACTTTATAATCTTAATGACTACAAAACAAATAGCATTATTCTATTTATTCATTTTGGGGAGTCAGATAACAAAATCCATGGTGATGTTTTCCCATTTTTATTATGGTATGAGTAGTGGTTGTGGACTCCCCTTATACTTATATCTATAAGTATTAACTTGAGGATATTAAAACCACAAAGATACATAATATTCAATATCTCTTTTTATTTTATCCCAATAGAAAAACTCTTTCATATCTCTATACATGATCGTAATTTCTGAATGAATAAAGAATGATGAACTATGAGATTTTTCCAATAAATCCTCTTTTAATTATTTTATTTATGGGACACGGAGTTGGTTCCTAAGACTCATTATTCCATTACAATCAAGGTTGATCTCAATAATATTTAACACCTTCTTTTTAGCTATATATCATCCTTTTGTGATTTTTTAATCATCACATGGAATGGTGGTTAAACACTCATCTGAGAAATATAATATTTCTCCCCTTATAAAAATATTTATAGATCCATAATTTTTAAATAATTAAATATTGAATCTTTTTTATCCTAATAATTTATAATATTTTTTGATCCTTTCAACTTATAGCATCTGTGTAATAGCCTGAAATTTTATGATATATTTATCTTTAAATAAATTTCTTTGATAGCTTATTTTTTACACAACACCAAGTTAAAAAAACCTTGAAAAACTGTTAAAATATTATTCTGTGATGATTATATCATTTTTAATCAATATTTTCAATTTTATATTTGGATTAATTTTTGTATTTTTCGAAAATGATTTATTTTTAGTGAATATTTAAAAAATATTTTTTTTGTAAATCTTTCATTTATTTTAATTTAAAAGTACACAAGATGAATTAAATTTAATTATAAATCAACATAATAATACTTTCATTATAAATAATATAATTAATTGAATTTTAATCATCATTACACTTGAGTTTTATTTAAGTTAATTTTTGGACATAAAATCACATTTTCCTAAAAAATTATTTTCATTACTTTTCACGGTATTATAATAAATTAATTTTTGAAAATATGTGAATTTAATTTTATAAAATGGAATACATATTTTGAATCAGTAGGTTTAAATTTTATAAATATTTCCCCTTAATTTTTTCCCATTATGAATAGTAACATCAGTCAAAGTTATCACCTCAGTAGAGGTTGAATTGAAATTTATGGTTAAAAACCAATGGGATAAGGCATTAAAAATTTTCTAACACCTTCATTTTATCATAATTTGTAAGAAAATTTTGACCATTCTCATTAATTTCTTGAAAATATTTCCACTTGGTGCCATTTTTCTTTGATCTTTATATTTATATTATTTTAAGAAATGAATAAAGTCAAAATGTCACACTCTTGACATTAATAACTGTAATATTATTAAAAAAAGTTTTTATGTTATATTTTAAACGATAAATTTAAAGATGAATTAATTTTATTATCATGGTAATTTATTTTTAATTTTTAAGGATTTAATAATTACCTTTAATGCTTATGTAACATCGACACAACAGTTACTCAATTAATGGAAAAATTAAATAAACATTTTTAAAAATATTAAAAGTAATACAATTTTTATAAATTATTCTTTTACATGAATTTTATAGATAAATATTACATACTAGGGATGTGTTAAAGTATTATATTTGAATTATATCTTTTTATTCATGTATTTAATTTCAAATTAAATAAATAGTGTCAAAAATAACATTAAGGAAATTTTATGAAAATAATATTTTTTTAAAATTATTTAAAAAAATATTTAAAGAGGACAAGGGATAACATATATGGTCTAAATATCAAACATTTCCCATTTATGGTCTAATTGTAACTTTATAGGTACAATTATAACCCTTTAATAGCTAAAAAGTCATTTCCATAGTTAAGGTTAAAATTGGTTAACCAATGGGTTAATATAAATGATAAGGTATAAAATGATATTTAAACCATTAAAAATTTTATTGTATGATTATATAAATATCATATCATCCATATCATCCATATCATCAAATGTATTCTTTTTTGGAACCATTTTACATGATTTAGACAGACATTATATTATAATATGTAATGAATTTCCAAAAGTTCCCCACCCCTCACTTATAAAAGGACACCACTTGTATCTTTTATTTAAAACAAATTTATGAATATATATCCACCAAAACCTTCCCAATACTATTTTAAAAATTATCATCCATGTTCTTGATGTGTTTTTATTCCCAAAATATAAACCATAAGTCCCTTAAGAGGATATTTAAATGAGTTATCTGAAAGAAGAGGTAATCATCTTCACCAAGAAATATCATTTTTTATGAAATGTTATTATGTTTATGAAATAATATTTATCCTGTCCTTCTCCATTTAATGGGAAACAAAACCATCACTTGTTTGTACGATGGACTACCATCTCACGATCCAATGTAATTTGTTTTCCATTTCCACCTCAGATGGATTTTTATTAATATGGAACTATTTAATATCTATGATATTTATGAAATAATTTTTCTTCTTTAAACATAATATAATATATACCCTCTTATCATCCAAACCCATTGAAGATAATAACATCACTCGTGTGTATGTGAGGACTACCACCTCCATGAAGCGATGTGATTTTTTTTTAATTTATGATTTACATAGATTGTAATAAGGATGGATTTAATGAATATAAATGATATATATAATATATTAATTTTTCTAGAAAGTTAAATTATTATTTACATTTTTTTCCTTTCATCTGTCAAAAAGTGAAAACAACATTCATGCGTATGTACGACGTACCATCTCCCTGAACTATGTAATTCACTTTTATATCTCAAAATTTTATGGATGAATCTAAATATATATATATATATATATATATAATGAATATATATTATATTTATACGAATATTAACATTATTTATTTGATGGAACCATAATAAATGTAAAAGGACCAATAATACTAAATCAAGACATGCATGAAAAAATAAATAGTTAACAACCGAAACAATGATAATAATAAAAGATTGTGGATAAAAGGGTGATAACATGATATAAATGGATCATAATTGATTTTATATATATGGTTGTTGTATGTATGTATAATAAATATATTTTTAATATATAGGAGGTTAAAATCACATATGAGGAAAGTTTAACTTGAGGTAAGGTATTTCTTCTCAGTTTCCACTCCATAAAGACATATTTGGTATTATGACCGTATTTAATTTCATGTAGTGTATATACTTACCCTTTTATATATTTAACATGAATATATATTTATTCATGATGAATAAATTTTCAGTTAAATTTTTCACTTTCAAGGTTTTATAATTTAAAATTTACCAAAGAGTTAATAATTTATTTTTCAAACTCATTTTTTACATATTAGACTTATTATCATTGAAGGAATATTCATAAACTCAATATATTTTATAAAACTCTTAATATTTAAAGAGTTTCTATATTTTAATATAATATTTCCTCTCTTTATACCTTGAATCAAGAAAATGAATTTTTAAAATAAAATTCAACCTTATTTATCTTATTGATCGGCTATATTTTTCTTCTATGTCCATATTTTTCAAAACAGTTTTACAAAATTACTCTCTATTCAATCAAATGATTTATTAAGGTCATTTTATGTTATCTTTTTTAAATAGTTTTAAATTAATCTTTATAATGTTTTTTAAAAGTGAAATTTTTGAATTTCTTTAAAAAATTTCCAAAGGAATATAATTTTTTAATGTATATGACGTTGTTGGAATTTTCCACCGCTATAATCGTTTAAAGAAATTTATCTTCTTCTATATATTTCAATGGGTTTACAAAGAAAAATATTTAATGAAAGTTTATTTTAATTTTTTTCTTCCATATTCCCTTACTCTCCAAAGAACGTGATTTTATTTGAAAACCTATATTTATGATTAATTTATGGTCTTCTTTTATCCCATATTAATTTTATTTTAATGAATATTATATTAAAAGATTCACATTCTTATAATCATTCTAAATTAAAATTACATTTCTCTACAATAACCATATTCATTGTATCAGGGATATAATTATTGCATAAACCATATACCATTTTTATATATGGTTTTTTACTTTGAATATTATTTGGTCGACTGAGGAAATATTGATATTCCACATTCTTTACTCAATAGGGACATTTTTTATAAGGAATATCATTTATGAATTAAATTGATCATTCAATATTTTAGGAAAACGTTGGATATATAGTGATGGTTGGGGCCTAATTATAGATATCCTCTTGATACAACAACAGTTCTCATTAGAATAATTAGTTGGAAAGATTTATTTAATTGATTTTTTGTTATATAGCTACCCATAGATTAAACTGTCTTGGAACAAGGCTTTGATGGTAAAGATATCATGATGTCTAAGATCGTGAAATCTAATATTAATAATTTATTTTATTGAGTATGTAGTTGTTATTATACATGATATTACTGTATTGATATTATCCATAGATACAATTTGTGATCAAGTTATTGATTAAATAGAATGTGTTTTTAGTTATTTATCTTTCCATATTGATTATTCCCTATTTACTCATGATAGTTGTTCTTGTTTGAAACTCTTACTAAGATTAATAGGTCAAACATTTTTGTTTTTCATTCCCTAGGATATGAAGAAGGATATTATGATTAATATCAAGGATGAAATAGTGTTTCTTATGCTATATATTTTATAACTCTACTATAATATGGGAATCTTATATGCATCTAAATATTGAAAACTACTAAATAGATTGGTCATTTCAGATAAGATCCATTGTATCTTATACCAATGTAATAATTTAGACATTGACTCTAGGTTTTAGGAGTTTCTTCTTATACTGTTGGTATCAGAGGAATTTTGTGCAAAACATGGTAACTAGATTTCAAATGAATATACCTAACATGAGAATTGTGATAATACATTATAGTATTTAAGAACATTCACAATTATAGGGTTTTTAAATTTATGTCTCAATATTCATGATGATTATGAGGTGACTCAGTGTGTTCAATTATTTAGTGAAAGAGCCTGGTGGAAAAAAAGGTAATCAACACCTGTAGATAATAAAGGGAATTCCATGTTGAGAAATCCAATAAATTTTTTACTCGAACTGATTATATTATGGCTATATTAGGGTAAAATACATAGGTTATGATGAATAAACTTTACCAAATTGATTAATTTATTATTTTATAGTGTGATTATCATATTTTGTATCACTTCATGTGATATAAGACACCATATTTTAATGGAACTAATAATAATTGGTTTATAATCAATGGGTTAAGTATCTGAAAAACATATTCCTATAAGTGGGATGTAATTAAAATGAAAAGGTTATCCTAGAATTTTATTTTTTTAAAGGAGACACTAATCAATGGTATTCATTGATCTAGAACACTAAAGGGGGTGAATAAATTTAAATCATATAAAGTATAACTTTTAATGTGATAGTCTTAAATAAATACTTTCTACAAGAATAGTGAGATGGAATGGAGTGTATGTTCCACACTTTAATGGAGAATAAGAAAAAAATTAAGTATAATGAGGATATCATTATAATATTATCTAGGAAATATTTAGCCTATATACATAACCTATAAAAAATGATTGACCATTTTTTTAATGGGATCATACCAATTCACTAAAGAGAACTAATTTCTAAAACATTTTCATCATATTATGATATAGTATCAAGTAACATTAAGATGTAAAAAGAATTTTATAGATCTTATATCTTCATAGTAAATGAAAATAAAAACAGGTAGACTTACCATCGGGAAAACGGTAAAACATCAAAGAATAAGAAGGGAATAAAGAAATTGTAATCAATTAAATTTTTTTGAATGAAACAAACTAGAAAATGAATTAATCAAAATTGATTTTGTTACAAGTTAAGAGATAACGGTCATCTAGCTAGTGAAAATATGGAAAATAAAGAAACAAATACTATCTAGTGCTTAAACTATAAATAGATAGGTAATTATTCAAACTAGTTCCCCAAGAATCATGGGAACTTAACACAAAAGAAGTCAATGGGGGAAAGCCAATAATATAGAATTAATACATCCAATGTGGAAGTTCATAGATATGCGGTGAAAGGTAAACTTGTCATTCACTCTTAAAGTGAAAATAATTTATTTGATTTGGGTTCTTATAACTCTTTTATATTTGATTAAATTTAAAAGGGTATCACATCACCACCTCAATTATTAAATGTTTATTAGGTAGTGAAAACTCCCAATGGTTTAATGGTCACATCACAAGTCTACACCTCCTCTCCAATAGAAGTTTTTGGTAATATTCTTCTTGAAAATATTTTTAATCTTCCTATAATTGAATTTGATGAAATCATGGGAATTGATTGGATCTCTTAGTATAGATCTCATATCATTTTCTAAGGATTATATGTTAAATTTGATATTCCCAATTACCCTGTGATAGTATCTAATATCCTAGTCCTCTGACAAGGTATTATTTTTTAAAAAAATTAATTAAAAACATTTTAAAATGATTAATGGAATACCTCCTGGAAGTAAGGAAGGCCTCAAGAGAATCTCAGGAATTTCTGACATGAGAAAGGGGGAATGTAAACATATCATGCATGGAGCATGGTTGGAACACAGTTCATACAAACTAAGTACCATGACTGTATGGCATGGAGGGTGGATCACAGTTAACAAACTGTGCAATGTGTCCAAAGAGACCGTTTAGCTTCACCCCCCCCAGATAGAGAAAACCACGTGATTATCACATGGGTTTCAAATTGTGTCGGTGGCCCAAAACATTTGTGTGTCTCGGTTTCCACATTGAAATAGGAGATCACATGGTTTGCACACAGTTTTCAGAACTATGTGGCCTAACTATACAGCCCTTTAAAAGTGTAAAATTGATTATTTTTACCTCTCGATCCTTATATGATCTAACCCGGTTTTCACATCCATTTCTTCACAAGTAGCCTAGGGTGTGAAATAAAAGTTACCACCTCTTAAAATATTCATTATCCTTTTCTTATAGAGTATTTGAGTTTCCATTTAGTGCGATTTTAAGACTAGGGTATGTCTCCGACTCTGTTTCCTGCTTTTTCTAGATAAATCTTTTTTTAGTTATCTCTATTATTTTGAATCACATGATCCATACTTAAAGTGAGTTATTAGTCTTTTTATTTGAGTCTATTTTAGTTTAAATAAAGGGCTGATGTTGGATGAGTGTTTTTCTATTAGTATTAAGTAGGTGGTCTATAATATTAATACCATAATCATTTTTTTATCCTTGTATATATGGTAGTTCCTTGGAGCTGAAGTGTTTTCATTTGTTTAATTAATTAAGAAAATTAAATCAGTCTTTTAATTGATGTCCTAGACCTCAAATAGTTCCCATTGGGTCTTTTGATGATTAAGAGATCGGGCTTAAGGCTACCCATGGGGTGTATCAATCCCTTGAAAAAAGTTAAATGGGTTATAAATGTTTACATAAAGGTTTTAGATGATTAGAATATTTTAACTTTTCATTTGAATGGTTATAATAACATAAAGTGTTTTAGGATTAATTGTAAATTAATAGTGTTATGACATAGAAAGAGAAATAAAGGGAAAATGGTTAAAGGGGCTTGATCATGTTATTAATTGTTTTTTTAAACCCATAAATTTTTTGAAAAGGGGATAAATGGTGAAATGGTTTAAGTATATAATTGGGTTAAAGATTTTTAATGAGATGGAACTTGTGAATAATGGTTAATAGATGAGGTACAACCTTGATATTATAATGTGTTAAAAAGTCCATGTGTGTTGGACCCTAGAAAATGTGAATTGGTGAAAGGGTTAGAGATAGTGGACATTACGATTCCCACCGATGGGTAAGGATATTTTTCATGTTTCTAATTGTTCTTGATTTATGATGGATTGACATGACATTCAACAATATTTACTTGAAATTCATGTTCCTTATTTTTGTATATGGTGTTGAAATGATGATCTGGGCACAATTCCATTTTATATAGTATGGTAAATTTGGTTAATTCATCTCGGTATATGAAATTTAAATTATTAATGAATTTTTATTATTTTTAAAAAAATTACCAATTTTTATAGAAGGATCAGTATTTCTTCATGTCCAAAGAAGGTTTTGTGGTTTGGGGGTCATAGTAAAACCAAGGTCCCAAGTGGATAAATAATTAATTTTTTTGTAGTGAAATTTGTTTCAATATTTCCTTGTATATCTATTCCTTTTTATACAACATGAACTATTATGAGACTATATGTTTATTTAGACACCACTATTTGTGGCCTACTGAGTTTTACTCACCCCTTTATTGATATTAGATGGGTACCTAAGAATACATTATGGTTGTAGTTTTTGATAAGTGTAAAGGCCATGTGATATATGGATGAATTGGGATTCAGGATGGGGCATTGATGAGGGGATATGATTGATGTTGGGACCCATTTTGGGGATTTCTATTGTGAATTTATTAAGGTTTTCCTTTAACACATGAAACTAGTATGACATTAGATGTTTTGAGTATTTTTTTGTGGGTATTTACTCATTTTTTATCATTTTTGAAAGGTTGGGGCTGAAACCTCATTTTATTATTAAAGCAAAGAAAAGACCTCTTTTTATTGGGTATAGGGAGAGCCATTACATAGACCGTAGGCCCAATGGGCATGTGTCCCATTACATGGCCTGTAGGTCCAAATTTTTTGTCCTAAGGCCCATTCTGTGAATAGTACTACTACAGTACATGCCTGCTACAGTACCCACCACTGCTACAGTACCTACTGCTTCTACAGTGCCCGTCATTGCTATAGTGCCTCTTCTGCTATAGTACTGCTATAGTAATTCTACAGTACCTTCTCCCAATGGGTTTTAAACCCCCATTTTTCATATAGGATTATGGGGTGCTTATCACTAATCCAAACCCATACTACACTCATTTTTGGTTAATTGATTATATGATGCATGGTTATTGATCTTTATTACATTTGTTATTTCCATTTTTGTGTTGATTTGGTAAAGATGGTATAGTCTCCCTACATTCTTTATTAGTAACTCAATGATTTTTTTAGCTTCTATAATATGGGGATGAACGCCTAAGTTCATGTGATGTCCTCAAAAATAGGTTTGGTGGGTTGGGGTCATAGTAAAACCAAGGTCTCATGTGGTGAATTGATAAAATGTTTGGTTATGAGATTTTTTTCATTATTTCCTTGATTATATATTACTTTTTTATAATAAATTAACTATAATTTGATAGTAAATTTATTTTGAATCCATTGGTGGTGGCCTAATGATTTGTAGTCACACCCTTATCAGTCCACCATGGGTACTTGAACATGCTTAATTTGTGCATTCCATGATAAGAGTAAAGGCCCTATGTTTGATGATTGATTTGGGATTTGGGATAGAGCATTAATAAAGGCACCAGATTGATGTCAGGACCCATTTTTAGGAATACAAATGATTATTTTTGGTTTCCAATGACACATGAAACTTGAATGACATGACATGTTTACTGTATTTGGTTTTTGGGCATTTACCTAGTTTTGGAAAATTGATTATATGATGCATGTTTATTGATATTTATTGATTTGGTTGTTTGTTTATTTTGATTTTTGTTATTTTTTACTCTGGTAAAGAGGTAATATCCTCCTCATATTCCTTATTAGACCCTCTCTACTAGTCAAAAGCCTCTAGTGTATAGGAAGGTTCTCTAGAGGTTATGTAACAAACTAGATCGGGGCTCTAATTTAGGGGAATCTGGGTTAGGATGTTACAAAGTGGTATCAAAGGAGTTTTCTTTTCTATTAATTTACTATTTAGGAAAGGTGGATAGGGTATTTGGATGTGTTGGAATATATAAATGATCTCATTAATGGGATTATATATCCTATGTGTGGAGGATAATTGAAGTTCCTATGGTGTGATTTTTTATCATTATGTTCTATTATTACAATTTGATATTGTTTCACCTTGGATGAAGCACCTATTATATGATGATATTTTTTTCTATGATTTTACTCATGGGATGATATGACACAATATTTCATATGCATGCATCATTTTAGTCACTCCAGGATTTATGTGATATTAATCATATTAGGAAAACATGGATAAGCATGTTATGGTTGGGTTATGGGGAATAAAGTTATTCTCTTAAACTTTTTTGAATTTATTAAATAGTACATAATATAGAAGTTTAAATTGGTTTAAATTGTAATGTTTTAATTGAAATATTTAAAATGGTATCAAAATGAAAACCTTGTAATCACGGAAAATTATTTATCCTGAGTTATCAATGGCCCATTATAGGGATAGTTTAGGGAAGTGATCGTGCTATTGTTATGACCATAAATATAGTATATGAAGAGTTGTTTTTTAAGCCTATATTTGACCCTCCATATTTTTTTGTAAATATTAATGTGATATGTTACGTTTTGTGAGATGTGTGTTTGGAATTGTAGATATATGCCTCAATGATGATAGTTTCTAGTAAGGTGACAGGAGGACATTATTGAGAATGTTCTTTTGGAAGTGGAACCAGATCCCCTATTTATTCCAGGTGATAGGTCATAAGAGTAGTTCTATGAGATTTTTTCATGATTTATGATGTTTATGGAATGATACCCAATTCAGGTTGGGTGGTTAGGTTTGACATGATTAGAGAGTTTCAACTACAACATCATCTAATATTTGTTGGGGTGGGTGGACCTGATACAGCTTAGTTTTTGTTTGAGTTTATCTAGGTTATTCTGGATCACCTAGAGACTCCTCTAGAGAGTAGGGTTGTGTTGGAATCTTATATGTTGTGAGGACCAATAAAGTTTTGGTGGGTTATTTAGGTCCATACTAATTTTTTAGATAATATGTCTTGGGAGGACATCTGAAAAAAGTTTTTGAAGAATTTCTACCTATTGACCATGATATAGGACATATCTATAGATTTTATTCCTTTGACCCTAGGGAATGTGTCAATGATGTATTATGTTGGCTACTTTACCAAATTATAGTGTTTTTTCTGGTGTTATAAGGTTATGTGGTGGATGTGGTGAAACATTTTTGGGATGGTATTATATGTTATATCAAGTCCTAGGTGAATATATTCCATTCGAATAAGGTTATTGAGGTAGTGAATCTGTCTCTCATTTCAGAGGGTAACCTTAAGGATGCTTCTATTGGTGGAAAAACAAGATCTATTGGGAAATCTAGTGGTACATAATCATATAGTAGTAAGTGAAGTTATGAGAACTTCTGTTAAGGTGGTGGTGGGTAGAGTAGCCAAGGGAGATGGAGAGCCACTCAGGGGGTAGTTAAGTGGTTTTATATCGGTGTGTAAAGATGGGTAACATGTTTGGTTAGTTTCTTTAACAAAAATTGGAGTTCCAATATTGTGATAGGATGGGACTCATACAAAGGTTCTATAGGAACCCATAGCTACTGGTTGGAGATGGAGGATCTAGGCCAACATAGAGAAATGGTAGGGGGTCTGCTACCCTGTATTAGTCTAGTAGTTAGAGTTATAATATCTATAATGGTCAGGGGGAGGATGATGAGTTGATCTAGGATAAGATTAGTCATATGATTATATCATAATGATTCACAATACCCAGATAGGAGTTTGTTGTAGAGATGCATGTTACTTACATGGAGTCTAGCATGCACCCAATGGTAGAAATGGTGGACCATAAACTATCAAAGGTACAATTCTTGAAGCTTCCACAATTTATAGTTATTTATTTGATACAGGATCCTCTCATTCATTTATATAAACTTTAATTTTGAATGGTTTGGTTCTGGTGGTATATTTTTCATATGGGGTTATGTATATCAACACACCATTGGGGGTGTGATCGGATGGAATTTTTCATTGTAAATGGTGTTCCTTTGTGGTTGGAAAGTCCCATTTCCTTTGGGATTTATAAGGGCTTGATCTATTAAGGTTCTGATATGATATTGGGTATGGACTAGTTTGAATTGTATCAAGATAACATTGATTGTTAATGTAGGAGAGTGACCATGACATCGCGTTAAGGTAACATCTATGTTCATCATGGGGAATGTGATATCCAAGAAGGATATGCATGTTCAGTTCTTCAGAAATTAGGAAAACACATAGATCAGGATTCATGTATTTTTATTGATGATGGGATATTTGAGCATGATGTCTTCCCTCCTGTATTGTATTAGTTTCAGGATGTGTTTCTTGAGGAGTCATTATGGATGACACCTGAGATAGAAGTTGATTTCATGATTGTGATGATGTTAGGTGTAGGGTCACTTTCTATTATTCCTAGTAGAATATAACCTACAAAAATTTAGGATCTTAAGTCTTAGTTGAAGGATTTGGAAGATAAAGGGTTCATCAATCTGAGTACATATCCTTGGGGAAGTATGATTTTATTTTCCAAGAAGGATGATGGGACATTGGGTTTATGTGTCAAATAAATATATTTGAACTAGATGATGATTAATAAGTGATATCCTCTTCTACATATTGATGATATTTTTTACTAGTATAAGGTTTCCTGAATTTTATCCAATAATGATTTGAGATCAGGATATAATTAATTAAGGGTGAGAACTTTAGATATACCACATACTTATTTCAAGATAATGTATTGTTTTTATGATTTTTTTGTGATGGAGTTTGGGCTAATGAATGATACTATAGTATTTCTGGCCTCGTTGAACTAAATATTTCACCCATACCTATATAATTTTGTGGCTATTAATTGATGATATCATAGTGTACTCCTAGACTCATGAAGATCGTGAAATTAATCTTGACATATTCCTAAGTAATATAAGAGATCATCAGCTATATACCAAGCTATCTATGTGTTATTTTTAGATTTACAAGGTACTTTTTTGGGTCACATCATCATGGAAGAAGGTGTGAAAGTGGAATACAAGAAGGTTTGTGTGGTAGTTTCTTTGGAGCATCCCAATATTTTTTTATATAAGAAGAATTTTTGGTTTGGAAGGTTATTATAAAATGTTTGTAAAATACTTTTCTCTCTTGGAAAAAACATAGGATTGACCAAGATGAGCCTCAAGTCTGAGTTGTCTAGATAATGTGTGAATGTAATACATGAATTAAAGAGGATTTTGACCACAACACCAATTCTAATATTACCTAAATATATTAAGTAGTATACCTTGAATTGTGATGTGTTTGGGATCATAAATGGGAAAATCTTAATACAGGGATATCAACCTATAGTGTATGGATCATGATAGTTGAGGCCCCATGAAAAAAAATCTCATCCCTGATCTCAAGTTATCCATGGTAGTTCATGCCTTAAAATTTTCTAGGAATCATCTTCTGGGTGATAATTTTATGTTTTATACTAATCATAAGAGCCTCAAGTATTTATTTTCTTTGTGGGACATAAATCTCTAGCAGTGGACATGGATTGAGTATATATAATCATTTAATTTTGAGATAGATTATACACCTGGAAAAAAATAGTGTTTTGGATGAGATGATCTGTAAGACACATACTTAGGTGGTCCATGAGTCTATATCTAAGTGGAAGATGATTTTCTTCTCTTTTGAGATGTATATAGGAGTTTAGGAGGAGTAGGAATATATGGCACTCACATCCTAATCCATTATTCCCTCCCTTATGAAACGAGTACATAGGAAATTGTATAAGGATCCTGAGTGCCTAATATTAAGGGAGATCTTTGATGGTGGGAAGATACCTACTACCTATGTCAATGATGAGGATAAGATTATCCATGTTCATGGTCTCATTATTGTACTTACTTGTATAAAAGAGGTGATGGTGTGTGATTTTCATGCTTTGAAGTGGGTAGTGAACCTTGTATTGACCAAAATGTACCATGATCTTCCTAGAAATATTTGTGACCAAGAATGAAGAAAGTGATCCATGGTATTGTGATGCGATGCTACACAAGTCAACAAGTGATGTATGAACATCAACAACTTTCTAGTCTCTTACATCCATTTCACATTTCAAAATAGAAGTGGGATATTGTTATTAGGGATTTTAGTGTGGTATTATTGAGGAAAACACAAAAGTGTGATATGATATTAGTGATTGTGGACCAATTGAAAAAGGTATTATAATTATTTTCAATTCAGTAGACTTTTACCATTGATCAGTTGGGTGAATAATATGTTCAATAGATATTACGTTCTCATGAGGTACCTTAGGGTATCATTTAAGATCATGATCTATTATTCAGTTCATGCTTCTGTAAATTATTGTATATGGTTCTTGGTACTCAGTTGTTTTTGTGTACATCATTTTACCAATAGATAGACTGGTAGTAGGAACATACTATACTAGTGTTATTAGGAATACTAAGAGCATGCATCCTCGATTTTTTTGGGATATGGTAGAAATAATTTGCGCTTATTGAGTTCACCTATAAAAATATTTATCAGATGACTATCCAAATGAAACCATATGAGGAACTACATGGTATGATATATTGATCACCTTTTCTTGGATGTAAGTGGGAGAGTTAGAGTTTTTGGGGAGAAGTATTATTCAAGAAATGTCAAAACTTGATCAGTTGATCCAGAAGACTGTGTAAATGGACCTGAGTGGAAAATTTTCATATATTGACTAATGTCATAAAACTCTTGATTTTATAGTTGGTGATTTTTTGTTTCTTTATGTGTCACTGATATTGGGTCACCATCATGTTTAGAAGTAGGGTATGTTGGTACCCAAATATATCACTCCATTTGATATTATTTAGGGGATTAGACCAATATCATATTGGTTGGATATTTCATAGTGGTATTTTGATATTTATATAATTTTTCATGTCTCACAGCTTCAATAGTATCACCCTGACCCATCTCACGTGACTGATTTTGAGGATTATGAGCTTGAGGTTGATGTATCCATCTAGGAGCATCTAATTTGTATCATGTATCACAGTGAGAAAATTCTTTGAGGTAAGACCATGTTGTTAGTTTGAGTGTTTTGGTAGCATGTCCATGTACAAAAATAAACATGGTAAAGGTAAGATAATATGCGGGCCTGATGGATTAACATTTTTACCTTGTAGCATTAGTTATACCTAGGAGTCATCTCAAGTTCAAGCTATTATAAGGTGGGTAGGTTTTACGATCCTGATACTTTGAAGAGATATGTTTTATTTTAATTTTGGATAAAATCCTTTTAAAATGGATAATGAAATGGATAATGAGATTATGGAAGTTCTTAAGAGCATCCCAAGAGTTCAGGATATGAAAATCATTGATAATAACCATATTGGGCATGGAACATGGTTGGTGAACATTTAGTAATAATTGTGTTCCATGACCCTATGGCATGTACAAATGGAGGATAATGGTTAAAAATGTTCAAGGTGGCCCAGGAGACCATCAGACTTGAGCCCCCTCAAATAGATCGAACTGTATGGTGGCTGCATGGTTGTTTAAATCATGTGGTTGAGCTAGAAAAACCCTGTGGATTGGTTTCCCCATTGATAGAGGATACAACACGGTTGACACGTAGTTTTCCAAAATGTACATCCTAACCATGAGGACCTTTAAAATTTTAAAATTGATTATTTTTTCCTCCCAATATTTATATGATCTAATCTAATTTCACCCCCCATTTCTTCCCTAGTAGCCTAGGTTGAGAACCAAAATTTCTCATATATTCTAAAAGTGGATGTCCTTCAATTCTTGTTCATATGGGGTATCGTGTAGTGCGATTTGAATCCCATAGTAAGTCTCTAACTCAATTTTATTCTATTTATTATAAGAATATTTTTTTGGTTGTTTCTCTCCATCCAAATCTCATGAGACCTATATTCAAGGAGTTCTTCTCCTTGTGGTTTTTGTTTGTTTTAGATCAAATTAAGGAATGAGCTTAGATTTTTTTTTCTATGATCATAAGGTAAATGGTATACAAATATTTATCCAATAATATTGATGCTTTCCTTATGTATTTTTTAGTTCCTTTTCTCTGTCATGATACGCATTTTTTCACTAACTAAGATGAGTACATTATGCCATTAAATTATGTACTAGACCTATCAAAGATCTTTTTTGGTTAGTTTATGATTAAGAGTCCATGATTAAGGCCACCCATGGGGTGTTCCAATCATTTTAAAAATTTTAAATGTATTAAAAATAATGAGATAGAGGGATTATATTATTAAACTAGTTTAACTTGTTGTTTGGGCAAGTTATCATGACATAAAGGGTTGTTTGAAATAATCAAAAATTAAATTTATTAGGAAAAGGAATAAGAAACAAATGGTAAATGGTTAAATTGGATTGATCAAGTTGTTAAATGGTTTTAAAGAACCATAAATGTTGTGTTAAAGGAATGAATTGTTAAATGGTTTCAGTATGGAATTTTTATAAATAGGTTAACTGATATGGAACCTGTGAATAATGGTGATTGGAAGAGGTGCACCCTTGATACTATAATGTATTAAAATGCCAAGTGTGTGTGACCTGGGAAAATGTGAATTGGTAAAATAGTTAGATATTATGTATATGAATATTCCCACCCATGTGTTGGGATGATGGAAATGGTTATCCTTATCAATGATTTATGATGAATAGATAGGATTCTTGTTATCCTTGAGTTGAAATGATGACCATGAAATTCCTTGTTCTCGGCTAGGGTGTTAGCATGACGATCCAGTCATTAATTAATTTTTATATGGTAAGGATAATTAGTTTAATTAAAATAGGTATTTGAAATTTAAATAATTAATTAATTATCCTTATTGATTAAAATATTAAACCCCTTTTTATAGATGAATCATACATCCATCATGGTCGAAGAAGTTTTGGTGGGTTGGGAGTCATAATAAAACCAAGGGCCCAAGTGGCTAACTAATAAAATGTTAAGTGATGAATTTTTTTTCATGATTTCCCTATTTTTATGTTCCTTTTTTATATAATTAAATTTTATTATACTGGATATTTCATTTGTAAATATTTTTGGTGGACTGTGCAGTTGTACTCACACCCTCATCGGACCGATATGGGTAGATATGAATAATCCAGGGTTGGATGTATTATTATGGGAAATGGCCCTATATCATATTTCTAATTTGGGATTTGAGATAAAGAATGGATGAGGGGACCATTATAATTTTTGGACCCTTTTGTGGATTTACAATGAGTATTTTAGGATTATTTAACATATGACACTATTATGACATGACATGTTTACAATATTTTGTTTGTGTGCATTTACCTGGTTTTGGGGTATTAATTATATGATGCATGGTTATTGATCTTTATTAATTTAGTTAATTTATTTTTATTTCTTTTATTGTGATACTTTATTAAAGAGAGTATAGTCTACCCACATTCCTTATTATACACTCACTACTACTTGGAAGCATCTGGCTATAAGATGGAACACCTGAGGTCACGTAACAAACTGGTTTGGGGCACCGGATTAGTGGAATCTAGGCCAGGATGTTACATAGTCTATCAGTGTGTAGATAAACCTAAACACCCAATGGAAATTACATCCATAATATAGGTTTTACTACCTATTCATGAGTAATATTTATCTTATATGGTTTATGGGAAACTCAACACTGAAGATATAAGTATTATACCTGAGTTTTTTTATGTATTTCCATAATAGATTCCTAGTCTTTCCCTAATTCGTGAATTTGTGTTTCATATAGAACTCATACATAGAAATACACATACTTCAAAGAATACATATAGATTTTCCTCAATTGAGTTTTCATAATTAAAAAGTAATCTTCAAGAGAATATAGATAGGTGATTTATTTGGAATGTTGTATTTCCATGGTGTGAACCTATTTTTTTATTAAGATAAAATATGGCTCAATGTGACTTTTCATTGATTATTGTGAACATAACAAAATCAGTATTAATAAAAAGTATATTTTACCCTATATCAATGATCTATTTGATGAATTATAAAGAGATCGATATTTTTCCAAGATTGACCTTTGATATGGATATTATTTGCTAGGGGTCAAGAAGAAGGATATACCCATGAAAGAATTTCATACATTGTATTTTCATTATGAATTTATATTAATAACATTTGGTCTTACCAATGATCATTCTATATTCATGTATTTAATGAATAAAGTCTTTAGATATTACCTTGATCAGTTTGTGGTAGTATTTATAGATGATATTCTTATATATTCATAGAGAAAGGAAGATACATGAAGAACATTTGAGAATTGTGCTAAAGTCTATATGGAAGTATTATTTATATGAAAATTTTAATAAGTTTGAATTTTTAATATAAAAAGTCTTATTCTTAGTTCATATATTTTCATTTGAGGGTATATCATTGGATCCTTCTAAGATGGATGTTATTGAGAAATGGTCTATACCAACCATGGTAACTGAGATCTATAGTTTTCATGGGTTGGATGGATATTACCAACATGTTTTATATATTTCTCATAACTATATAATACACACACCATATTTAATTGAAATGGGGTTATGTTCCTATATACTGATGAATATGAGTACAATTTCAAAGAATTTAAGAGGAGGTTGGTCGGTGTACTTGTTCTTACACTACCTATAAGTGGATAATGCTTTGTAATATATAGTGATAAATCAAATAAGGGACTAGGATTAATCCATAAGAAAAATTATATGGTAATAGTTTAGGCCTCACACCAATTGAAAATCCATTAACACAATTTTATAACTCATGATTTGGAGATGCCAATGGTAAATGTTTTCCTTCAATATATGGATGCATTATATATATAGTGAAATTTATTATATATAAAATGATCATAGAATATTGAAAAATATAATTGAACATAAATAATTGAATATGTTCCAGATAATATGGTTTAAGTTAATTAATTATTATGATTTCTCAATAAATTACCACCATGGGAAGGAAAATAAGGTGACTAATACTCTTAGTCGAGAAAATCACACTAGTTTTTATTTGATTAGGATTAAAATATATGAAATATTTATGGATTCTAGGAATTTTATCTTTAAATCATGAGAAAAAGAGGCATATCTAAACATTCTTAGATGAATGTTCAACCATCCATCCATGAGAGGATTAAGAAGGTAGAAAAGTAAGGTGTGGAATTACAAAAGAAGTTGAAGAATATTCATGAGTTAAACCATGATCTTGATTGAATGATAAGGTTCAATAATTGAGTATGTTTCCCTTCAATACCAGACTTTAAGAAGGGTTTTTTTGATAAATCACATATGTCATCATTCTATATTCATCCTAGAAGTACAAAGATGTATAGTGACCTGAAAGAATATTTCTAGTGGTATAACATGGAATGTGATATTTTTTAGTATGTGTCTTATTGAATGGAGTATCATAATGTTATGTATAATTGAAACTATTATAATGATATGTTTTAACAATTACCAATACCAAAATGAAAATATAAAAATATTACCATGAATCTCATCATCAAACTCCCCAAGATATCTAAAAAGAATAATGCTATTTGGTTTTTAGTCGAATGCCTTTCGAAATCAGTTCATTTTATTTATATTAGATAATTTTTCATTCTCAATATGAATACTTAGTTACACATTAATTAACATGTGAGATTTCATGTAATAACACTCTAAATAGTTTCTTATCAGTATATGAGGATTACCTCGATGTCATATAGAATAATTCTGCAACCTTTGTAGTTTCAGTAATGCTTATCATCCTTAGATAGATGTTTAATCTGAGAGGACCATTCAAACTCTAGATGACATGTTAATATCATTCACAATGGATTTCAAATGTAGTTGGGATCAATACCTTCCTTTGGTATAATTTTCTTACAATAATAGCTTTCACTAAAGCATTCAGATGTCTCCTTATGAAGTCCTCTATGAAAGTAATTTTATAACTCCAACATTTTTGGATGAAGTTGGAGAATGAAAGATATTAGGACCTGATTTAGTTGAGGAAATAGAAAATAAAGATATATCCTTTCAAAAGTATATAAGGGATGATAATATTTGACAAAAACGTTTTTTAATGATCATTGGTGAGATTAAGGTTCGATATTGGTGACAAGGTATTCCTATGAATATCTCCTTGGATGAAGGTGATGAGATTTGGAAAAAAGGTGAAGCTAATCCATATATATATCAGTCCCTTTGAAATTATTGATCATATAGGGATGGTATATTATTATTTTGTGAAAACACCTAATATATATCACGTTCACGTTGTGTTCCTTGTATATCTTTGAATATGGTTCAAACTCGATCCTTCACATGTACTAAACACATAGTTAGTACCACTAGAGAAATATATGTCAAACAAGGAACAACAGGTGGAGATTATAGAGTATATAGAGAAAGCGTTATGAAATATGACCACTAATCAGGTCAATTTTTTGTATAAAGATCATAACAATTAAGGGATCCACAAGGGAACCTGAGGATTTGTTGAAGAAGAAATATATTTATTTGATTTTATCAAAGTGATGTAATTCTGAGGGTGAAACTCTTATAATATTATTAGAATGTAACAACTCAAGATTTTGTGATATATTTCTATTCAAATATATTTATTTTATAGCTTTATTTTCATGAAACACTGAGTGTAAATGAATCGTGACAACCAATTAAAATATTATTATGTTACAATTATACCATTTTTGAATTCATCATGTTAATATTATCTTTTATTGAAATCTTGTTATTTTTTGAATTGGTTTATTTTTCAATGTGTAGTGAAAAATACCAATTTTTGTAAAACTGCCATTTCATTTAATTAAAAGGACCCATAATTATTTTAATTTAATAAAAAATAAAAATAAAAATATTTTAGTTATAAATAATCTAAATAATTACATTTGAGTCGTTATTATACTTGATTTTGTTATAAGCTCATTTTCTGACTTAAAAATGCATTTTTCTAAAATAATGTTTTCCATTTTGTTTTATGTTTTTATCTTAAATTAATTTTTACCACATATATGAATTGAATTTTATAAAATGTATTACATATATATAATATAGTGGTTCAAATTTAGTAAATAGATTCATTTTATTTCTTGTCATTATGAATAGTAACAAGGGTAAAATATATCACCTTTGTAAAGGGTAAATCGGGTAGTTAAGGTTAAAATCTAATGTGATAAGGCATTAAAATTTCTATAACATTTAACTTTAACATATTATATGAGTGATGTTTGTCCATTCTCATACATTTCTCTAATAAATGGCTACTTTTTTCCATTATTATTTGATATTTACCATTATATTATTTTTAGAAAAAAATAAAAACAAAATAGCACACTCTTGACTTTATTATCTGTAATATTTTTCCATAGTGAAGAAAAAATGATATGTTTAGTTTTAAATGTACATTTTGAAATATGGATTAATTTTTTTATCTTATTAATTTTTTTAAAAAAAAATTGATTGAATAATTACCTTAAATACATATTTAACACCAACATAATATTTATTCAAATAATATATAAATAAAATAAATTATTTCAAAAATATTAAAAGTAATACAATTTGGATGAATTATTGTGTTCCATGAATTCTATAGATACATATTACATATTTGGTAATTTTGAAAGGATGGGATTATAATTCCATATTTTTCATGTTGTATTTAATATTAAATTAAATGAATAGTTTCAAAATGACATTAATGATATTTTATGAAAATAATATTTTATTAAATTATTTTAAAATCATAAAAAAATATTACAGAGGATAAGATTGATAATATATATTCCAAAATTTCATTACTTTTCCATTTATCTACCACTTTTCAATTTATATGAAATATTAAAACCAATTAATCTTTGAAAAGTAATTTCCACATTTAATGTAAAAAATTTATAAATAAAGAGTTAATATAAATGATTTGGTTTAAAATGACATTTAAACCTATCCAAATTTGATAGGATGATTATATAAATACTAGATAGTCCTTATATTCTTGTATATTCCATTATTGATCCATTTTATAATATATAGACACATTTTATATTATAATATTTAATGAATTTTTGATAGTGTATATCCCCTCACTTATAAAAGGACACCTTGTCTATCATTTCTTTACCCCACATTGAGAAATCTAGATCAGGAAAAACATAGCCAATACACTTATCAATGTCCCTATCCATGTTATAGATGTTATTTTATTCCTAAAATACTAGCCTTAGGTGTAACTCCCCAACCCTAGTTACCCATAGTCAGTGCATTATTATATAACATTGGCATGATCACAAGAGATCAAGTCCCGAAAGACCGATTAGTTTAGTAGCCTTGGAAGTACTGAATACATACATCAGTTTTACATTACATTATGAAATAAAAATAACATTGTGTCTCCTTTTAACACACTCATATCCCTTATCCTATTCCTACAGGTCAATCATAATATACTTCTTCACATCTTGGGAAAAATAAAACATAATAAAGGGGTGAGCTCAGATGCTAGGTAAGGATAACAATATAGAAAAAACTATTATAAATAAGCATAAAAATTTAAGGAAATGTATAAGACTAAAAAAAAGTCTTTTAAACTTAAACATCAGCATAATATGTCAAAGATAAATCAAATAATTCCATTTACTTATTCACATGGATATTCTACTAGTCGATTAACCACATGTAAGATCAATAGCTAATTTTATAATGATGGAATGTATAATGTCGGGCATCATAACCATATATTCAAGGCCTTGTGCCAAGACTACAAATAAAAATTTTATCAAGGCCTAGTGCCAAGACACTAATTTTTCTCATGAGACCTACTAATGCATCGAGGGGCTATAGCGGGCCACACACTTCACTTACTATGTTCAATGCATTCATCATATGAAAAGATAGAAACATAACATAAACATTCATTTTAAAACTAGCATAATAAATGTTAATATTTTAACCATAAACCATGAATGGTATAAAAATAGCACATCCATATTCAAACACAACACAAAACCTTCAATACAATATGGAATTTTGTATCATAATGAATCAACTTCAAACAAGCATAAAATCCAACAAAGGATGTTGACATAGATGAAATCAATCCAAAAACTATTTGAGTGAAATATATCTTTATACTTTGAAATCATTTAAAAGTAAAGAAAATATTTATTTTGAAAATATTATTATAAGATTTTAAGGTAATATTCAAAGTTGTTATAACGGTGGAAAATAGACTCACCCGTCGTATAAGTTAAAAAACATTCTTTCCTTAATTTGTCGAAAAGGTTATAAAGTACCTTGTTTGGAAAACGAAGAAAATATTCCTTTCAAAACATTTTATAAAAAGTAAAACAAGGGTATAAGTGACTTTAACCCATAGTCTAGTAAATATTAAAAAAAATATTTTGAAATACATTTTTAAGAAACACAGATGGGGATGATAAAAAGTCCCATTAGATACGTAAAAACAACCTCGGGTAATAAAGTGATTGTAAAATTAACCCTTACCCTGTAATTTTACTTAGTATAGGGTAAATTAACCTCATTTATAATGGTTAAATCATTTTTATTAAATTATAAAAGAACAAAATACATAAATATGATATCATATATGATCCTCTAATATTGCTTTGTTAATAATATTTCAGTAGTATCATTATTTTGGGTGTTAACTGATTTGTTTTCCTTTATATTTTTTGTTACATAAGTCATGTTTGTTATGGATAGGATGTATTTTATTCATATCCATAATGATATTAAGTTCTTAAACATTATTTTTAATCATTAAATGAAAATTATTCTTGAATGGTTACGATGGGGAATGAAATCTCATCGTGTCATAGAGATGGTAAGTTGTACATATGCACGAGCGACAATATCATTCTATTGATGGTGAAATAAAATGTAATTGGATGGTATATTATATATAAATAATAATTAAAATGTTATATTTATTATTTAAATCAATTATACTCATTATTATACCCATCAAAATAATTAAGTGTTGAATAATAAACTACACCACGACGTGGAGTCGGTAAGCCGTACGTACGCACGTATGGTGACTTTGTCATTCATAGGATGGATAGAATAAGGAATATGGTTGTAACATATTTATAATAACATCAAAATTTGTATTAGGTACTGGATTAA
Organism: Viscum album; assembly: GCA_963277665.1. NCBI lineage: Eukaryota > Viridiplantae > Streptophyta > Magnoliopsida > Santalales > Viscaceae > Viscum > Viscum album. The sequence goes on from OY728167.1 coordinate 120,912,436, forward strand.
TTATTTTGTTATGGAAACAACAAAAAAAGAGGAAGTGGAAGAAGAAAATAACTTTTAAAGAGGTGATGAAATAATTACCTCTTTTTCAGGTTCTCCATTTTGATTTGAACAAAAGGGCTTCTTAGGTTGGCTTTCTGATCAATATAAGGCCTCTAGGTATAATTGAGGTTAGTTGGGAGGAGATATAAGAAGGTTTTTTCCAAACCAAATGGCTTTGGAGGTGTGAATTTAAGAGAAGGGGAAGTACCTTTTTATAAGAGAGGTGAGGGGCACTTTAGGAAAAGTTTGAAATATTATTTTATTATAAATTCATTTTCGGTTTCTAATAGCTAAAAATGGATTTATTTTGAGTCTAAGGTGGTTATGGGTATAAATTATATTAACCAATAGGTTTTAGATAATATTATTTCACCATATTAACCTTATCTTTTATATTTAACTCTTAGTTAAATAGTTTAACATTTACCATGTCTTCTTGTATTTTTATATTACATGGTTAATAAACATACTATAAAATGTCAAGATAACCTCAAGTGGTTAATTAATGACTTATCTAACCTTATATAAGTCTTGTGACTGAATACTATATTTTTAGAAATATTATATCATTTCATAAAATAGTATTTGTTTTGAAGTGCATTGTGTTGCATTTGTTGTCAGTGAGGCATGAAGTTGTCTTGGAATGAATGGATGTCAAGGAGTCAAGATGTGAATGTCAAAGGATGTGATGGTGATGATGATGAATGGGGAATGACCATGGAACTTAGAGTAATTTCACTTAGGAGATTCACTAAGTGGCATTGGAGAATATGGTTGAAACATCCTCCATGAACATCTGACGATTGTTGAGCTGATCTTTAAGTTCAAAGAACTTGTATCCTGATGATACAAAGTCACAACATTGATTGAATACCATGCATTGTCTTCACAATGCATGAGGAGTTGAAAGGAGTTCCATCCACACCTACTAAGTGGATGATGTGCACTAAAGAAGTCCATGCACTATCACATAGTGCATGTGAACATGAAGAAGATCCAACTTGATCTCAAATTGGATCAATGAAGCACATTGAAGAAATCTTTGATTCAGGAGCATCGGTTGATGGAAGATCCTTCAAGAATTCCATTACAAAGTGATGAATAAATGTTGAAGAAGAATGGAGGAATTCTAATGAAGAAGAAAGGAATTATCTTGAAGAAGAAGAAAAAGAATGAGGAAGATGGAAGAAGTGGCACTTGGCACTTGGCATGTTTTACATAGAGGAGGACTTTGTTTTTACAAAGTCTAGGTTCTGTCCTTTGCCAAAAAATTGGCCATCTCAAGCCAGCCCACGGGTTCAACCCCACGGCTCATATGGGCACTAGGCGCCACGCCCATGGGGGATCCCATGGTGCAAGCTCGAGAGGCAGGGGGGCCGTGTATAAGCCCCCGAGGGCACGCGGTGGTGAAACCCGCGCGCCAGAGGAGCATAGTGGGCGCTAGGAGCGCGCCCGCAGGAGCAGAGATTGGGCGCAGAGCGCGCCCGCAGGGAGAACACGGTGCGGGGCGGCACCGTGGAGGGAGAGGTTCAATTGCGGTGAAGCGGGCATCGCTTGTTTGTTAAACCATGAGAAAATCCCGCGGCGTTTCGATGTGGGACGGCGAAATTTCACCCGGGAGCGATCTTGGCCGCACGATCCATCGCGCGCCAGATCCGAGCCGCTCATCTAATCGCGCCTCTCGCGATCTGATCGGGGCCGTCCGAAGACCTGATCCGACGGCTCCAAGGCGTCTTCCTCCTCGAGCTCAGTCGAAGGCCATCCGAAGTCTCCCGCGAGCTCCGTTCGAACCAGGAGCCTCCCGAAGACAGTTTTCGAGCTCCCGGCCACCATTTTCGAAGACGAAAGCTCCTTGAGGATCGTCTGAGCCTACTGATCACATTCATGCAATAAAAAAGGCATGCATGCAACTAGTGGATGAATTCGGTCGAGGCCGAAGCAAACCGAAGGTGCGAGGCCATGTGGAGAGCATGCTTTGCATGCATGAGTTTAACCAGAGCCATGCATGTGTTCTAAAACACATGTACGTGGAGAAGGCCGAAGGTGAATGAACCCGCGATTGACAGAAGATAAAATCAAGATACGCGGAAGATTTTTTAACTCGTTTAAAGATTTCAAAGATCCGAAATCTTCGGGAATTCAAGTTGGAAACACGCGGATCATGTGAGGCATCTCTTGCCTATAAAAGGAGCATCCGAGGCTCTCAAAACGTTTGCTGAAAAACTTGAAAGAAGTCCCGTGAGTGTGCCTCTGTACCTCACGAAGTTTGGAGCCCCGCGAAACCTACTTGCGCGACGAAGCAGTCCGAAGCCACCCTTGGCTTCGTGAGTTCCTTTTGCGCACTCCTTGCGCGAAAGAAGAAGAAGGAGTTCCCTGCGCGTCTTTCTTTTGCGCGACAGGAAGTACCCGAGGCCGCAAGCATCTTGCGCGCCCTCGAGGTTTGTTGAGACCTGCGCGCCTTGTCCTTTGTTGAGGCTTGCGCGGCAGTGTTGAGGAAGAGAGGCCACGGCTCATACCTTGTGCAGCTGTTGGAGAAGAATTTGGCCGCGGCTCAAGCATCCCTTGCGCACCTTCTTTGAAGGCAGTAGTTCGGGAAAATTGAGAACCCACTTGGACAGTGAGCAAAAGAAGGTCGAGGCCTTTGTGGCTTTTGTGCAAAAAGAACAAGAGGAGGCCTTAGCCGTTGGTGGTTGTGCAAAGAAGTGAAGGGCCGAGGCATAGCCTTTGGGATGTGCAAGAACAAGTGAAGTCCACACTTTGTGTTTGAGCCAAAGAAGGCTGAGGCCTTGCCTCGTGTGTGTGGTAAGAGGAGAAGAGAAATACCCAAGGCCTTTAAACAAGTGGCCGTAGCCTTTGTGTGTGCATTTGAAGAAGAAGTCCGTAGCCCTTGTGTGTGTAAAATGAAGAACCAAGTGTGTGCATAAGTGAAGTGAACACTTTGAAGAAGATTAAAAGAACAAGGAAGTGAGTGTGCTAAGCAAGTGAAGGCCAAGTCTAAAGTGTGTGCAAAGTGAAACATGTGTGTGCAAAAAGACAACAAGGCCGAACCTTAGTGTGTGTGCAAAACAAAGTGTGTACACACTAAGAAGAAGAGAAGACATCCACACTAAAGTATAACACACATTCTAGTGTGTAATCATATTGCATAAAGTGTGTGAAGTCTGAGAAGTAGGTGTGTGCTCAAAAGTGATTATACCCTTTGTGGGTCTACTGCACCAAGAAGAAGAAAGGGAAAGTGCATGCATGCATGCATGCACGTGCACACGTGAACAGTGCTAAATCAGTGGTGTGCATCTGAGGAGTCCAAGACTTGAAGATCTTGAAGAGTTGCCATGCACTCAGTGCATGATGTTGAAGTGAACTGAGACTGAGCCAGACTGAAGTTAAAGAGATTGGTTGTCTGAGTTTTCAGTAGATTGAGAAGATCCTGATCATCACAAGTGATCAGAGGTACAGAGCAAGGCCAGCAGTCTTTATCCCAGACTGCTGAAGATACTTGAAGACCTTAAAGTGAAGAAGAGCTACTCGTGCGACTCGAGGAGCCAGGAGAAGACCCTGTGGGACTCAGGGAGAAGAAGTCTTCAGTGGGATTCTGGAGCAGGCCAGTGGGACTCTGGTAACACTGTGGGACGCAGTATAAAGACCCTCCTGTGGGACTCAGGAGAGATACGGTGGGAAGCTGTATCGACCATTGTAATACTAACAGATTATAATGGGAGAATCCATGCTGGGAAAGCATGGCAAGGATGTAGGCCTTTGGTGCCGAACCTTGTAAATCCTTGTGTCCTGTGCCTTTTCATTACTGCATTATCCGGGAAAGGTTGAGAGATACAAGAAGAGTGGATCGAGGCTTTAACCAGCCATAGAGGTTTAATTGATTAAGAATCAATTAGTAAAAAGTTTTAAAGGATCACTGATTCACCCCCTCCCCCTCTCAGTGATTCACACTGATCTGGGCACTTCAATTGGTATCAGAGCGAGGTTGCCTCTAAAATATCCAAGAGAGTCTATATGGAGTGCAGATTTGAGGAAATGAAAGAACAGCCTCAAATGGAGATATCTGCCAAGACTCTGAAAAACAGAATGAAGAAACAGGCAAAGAAGATGAAGAAGAAGGCTGGTGAAATCAGAGAAACTCCTTCTATGGAAAGAAATGTGAAAGTCACATCAGATGACAATTCCTTTTATCATTCTTCTGATGAAGCCTGCTCTAGCTGTGATGAAGATGGAAGAAACAATGATCTTCTAAATGCAATCAAATATCTTCAGAAGAGAGTCCCCAAGGAAGTTGCAATGTGTATAGCTACAGGCCTCCTTGATCTTCAAGAAGAAAAATTACAGCTAGAAGATGAAGCCAATTCTCTGGAAGTCCAATTGGCTAAAAGGGTTGGCATAACCAACACTCTCAGAAAGCTGGTAAATGCCAAAGATGAAACAGTTTCCCTTTGCAATGAAAGATATGAAGACACTGCTGAAGAATTGCAAAGAAGCCTTTCTGAGAAAGACATCTTTATGATAATGATCAAAGATGTTGTCCATGCACTGGAAAAGAGGCACAAAGTTTCAATGAATGTCAGAGATGCTCAACTCGAAGACAAAGTCAAATTGGTGAAGGAGCTGAACAATTCATTGCAAGAATTAAAGAAGGTGCATGAAGACCAGATGAAACAACTGGTGGAGAATTGGGAAGGAAGGCTAAGAACTGTTGAGGATGAGAAGAACTCCCTTAACATGAAATGCTTAGAACTAGAGGTGATATTGACAAATCAGCAATCACCTAAAGCCAAAGCCTCCCAGTCAACTGAAAGAAGAAATGTTGCTACTCAGGTGAGCTTTGAGAAGGATGATTCTAAAAGCAAGACATCCTCTAGTGAAAGTGCAACATCTTCTAGAAAGAAGGTACCATCCATACCATCTTTTACTGATGCTTCTAATTGTGTTTCCACAAAAAGTGCAGGATGGAAGAATAATTCCAAACAAATATGGATGAAGACAGTAAAGAAGCAGAGCTCTCCTAAAACAACACAGCAAGTCAAGAAAAGTACCCAACAATCAGAAGGACTGAAGAGATCAAGATTTGTGGGGCAGTGTTGGTGTTGTAATAAGTATGGGCACTGTGCAAAGTATTGTTGGTACAATCCACTAAATGTCAAAGCACAAAGGAAGCCCATGCCAAGGGGGAGCAAGCCAGAAGGAAGGAAGCAACATCCACAGGTCCAGAGACATCTATTTACTGCAAATAGATTTGGATTACTTGACAACATCTGGGATGATTGCAAAAGTGGTCAAATAGATACATGTCAATCTCCAACTGTATCCAGAGCTCAAAAGAAGAAAAGATCACTGAACCTGGCTAAGAGAGATTCCTTGGGAAGAAAGCAGAAGAAAGTGGAAGATGCTCCCAAGAAGAGTTTGAAGAATGAAGAGAAGTCCTTGGAATTCAAATCCAAGAAGGGTGATGCATCCAGAAGGACCACCAAGAAATGCTTCTACTGTGGGAAGAAAGGTCATATCATGGATCTTTGTAAAGAAGCCATGAAATTCAATAGAGGCAGACTGAACTCAAACAGACAATCAATTCAGAAGAAGCAGAAGGGATTGGTTGAAAACAAGTTGCCTAAGAAAGGTAGCCTGACAGCATCAAAAGAACCATGTGGAACTTCCAAAACTGAGGCCACTCTTCCAAATGATTTACTTGTCATATGGCCAAATCAGTTGCAACTTGCCAAAGATTTGCAAAAAGCTGAAGATAAAGTTCTGGCAATTGCTAAGGCAAAAGGGAAGAAGAAGATTTCACATGAAGATGTGTTGAGATCCACACCAGCACAAACATCATTGAAGATCAAATGTGCAAGTGTGAAGACTGGTGAAAATGGGACATCTCGGTTGAGAGAATCTTCTCAACCTTGTTGTTCACATTGATGAACCAAGGAGGTTCCATCTTATTCCCTTATACTCTTGGTATATACATGTGCTAACATTGCAGGGAATTGAAGATGATGATCATTCTCAGCTGGAGGATGGTTTGGACAGAATGGAGTGCACCCCTTGAGGGGGAGCCAATCTGGAGAAGATGATGTTCTGAAATTAATATCATCTTGAGAAAGTAGATGAAAGGGGGAGCTTTATCTTTGCACCTGAACTTTCTAATGAGTTTTGTGGAGTATGTGCAGGATTTAGAAATTCATTGTTATATCTGAAAAATTTCAAACCCCTAAGCATGATCTCACATGTGTAGTGAATTATGGACAGCTTTGAATTCCTTGGTCATATCACTCTTGTTTTCTACATCGGGTTAGCCCAAGTAGACTTAGAGCTGATTTACTAAAGGTTCTTTGCTAAAGAGAACATGTGACATCATCCCTCTCTTAGTGATTTTGAAGAAAATGCTTTTATAAGGGAGGAAGAAATTTTTTTTAAAGTGAACCACACCACACCTTTGCATTTGATTGCCAATAAGGGGGAGAAAATATTGGCACACATATTGACCCATTCATATGTGCTGATGGAGTGTATTGACAACAAATACAAAGGGGGAGATTGAAGTGCATTGTGTTGCATTTGTTGTCAATGAGGCATGAAGTTGTCTTGGAATGAATGGATGTCAAGGAGTCAAGATGTGAATGTCAAAGGATGTGATGGTGATGATGATGAATGGGGAATGACCATGGAACTTAGAGGAATGTCACTTAGGAGATTCACTAAGTGGCATTGGAGAATATGGTTGAAACATCCTCCATGAACATCTGACGATTGTTGAGCTGATCTTTAAGTTCAAAGAACTTGTATCCTGATGATACAAAGTCACAACATTGATTGAAGACCATGCATTGTCTTCACAATGCATGAGGAGTTGAAAGGAGTTCCATCCACACCTACTAAGTGGATGATGTGCACTAAAGAATTCCATGCACTATCACATAGTGCATGTGAACATGAAGAAGATCCAACTTGATCTCAAATTGAATCAATGAAGCACATTGAAGAAATCTTTGATTCAGGAGCATCGGTTGATGGAAGATCCTTCAAGAATTCCATTACAAAGTGATGAATAAATGTTGAAGAAGAATGGAGGAATTCTAATGAAGAAGAAAGGAATTATCTTGAAGAAGAAGAAAAAGAATGAGGAAGATGGAAGAAGTGGCACTTGGCACTTGGCATGTTTTACATAGAGGAGGACTTTGTTTTTACAAAGTCTAGGTTCTGTCCTTTGCCAAAAAATTGGCCATCTCAAGCCAGCCCACGGGTTCAACCCCACGGCTCATATGGGCACTAGGCGCCACGCCCATGGGGGATCCCATGGTGCAAGCTCGAGAGGCAGGGGGGCCGTGTATAAGCCCCCGAGGGCACGCGGTGGTGAAACCCACGCGCCAGAGGAGCATAGTGGGCGCTAGGAGCGCGCCCGCAGGAGCAGAGATTGGGCGCAGAGCGCGCCCGCAGGGAGAACACGGTGCGGGGCGGCACCGTGGAGGGAGAGGTTCAATTGCGGTGAAGCGGGCATCGCTTGTTTGTTAAACCGTGAGAAAATCCCGCGGCGTTTCGATGTGGGACGGCGAAATTTCACCCGGGAGCGATCCTGGCCGCACGATCCATCGCGCGCCAGATCCGAGCCGCTCATCTAATCGCGCCTCTCGCGATCTGATCGGGGCCGTCCGAAGACCTGATCCGACGGCTCCAAGGCGTCTTCCTCCTCGAGCTCAGTCGAAGGCCATCCGAAGTCTCCCGCGAGCTCCGTTCGAACCAGGAGCCTCCCGAAGACAGTTTTCGAGCTCCCGGCCACCATTTTCGAAGACGAAAGCTCCTTGAGGATCGTCTGAGCCTACTGATCACATTCATGCAATAAAAAAGGCATGCATGCAACTAGTGGATGAATTCGGTCGAGGTCGAAGCAAACCGAAGGTGCGAGGCCACGTGGAGAGCATGCTTTGCATGCATGAGTTTAACCAGAGCCATGCATGTGTTCTAAAACGCATGTACGTGGAGAAGGCCGAAGGTGAATGAACCCGCGATTGACAGAAGATAAAATCAAGATACGCGGAAGATTTTTTAACTCGTTTAAAGATTTCAAAGATCCGAAATCTTCGGGAATTCAAGTTGGAAACACGCGGATCATGTGAGGCATCTCTTGCCTATAAAAGGAGCATCTGAGGCTCTCAAAACGTTTGCTGAAAAACTTGAAATAAGTCCCGTGAGTGTGCCTCTGTACCTCACGAAGTTTGGAGCCCCGCGCAACCTACTTGCGCGACGAAGCAGTCCGAAGCCACCCTTGGCTTCGTGAGTTCCTTTTGTGCACTCCCTGCGTGAAAGAAGAAGAAGGAGTTCCCTGCGCGTCTTTTTTTTGCGCGACAGGAAGTACCCGAGGCCGCAAGCATCTTGCACGCCCTCGAGGTTTGTTGAGACCTGCGCGCCTTGTCCTTTGTTGAGGCTTGCGCGGCAGTGTTGAGGAAGAGAGGCCACGGCTCATACCTTGTGCAGCTGTTGGAGAAGAAGTTGGCCGCGGCTCAAGCATCCCTTGCGCACCTTCTTTGAAGGCAGTAGTTCGGGAAAATTGAGAACCCACTTGGACAGTGAGCAAAAGAAGGTCGAGGCCTTTGTGGCTTTTGTGCAAAAAGAACAAGAGGAGGCCTTAGCCGTTGGTGGTTGTGAAAAGAAGTGAAGGGCCGAGGCATAGCCTTTGGGATGTGCAAGAACAAGTGAAGACCACACTTTGTGTGTGAGCCAAAGAAGGCCGAGGCCTTGCCTCGTGTGTGTGGTAAGAGGAGAAGAGAAATACCCAAGGCCTTTAAACAAGTGGTCGTAGCCTTTGTGTTTGCATTTGAAGAAGAAGGCCGTAGCCCTTGTGTGTGTAAAATGAAGAACCAAGTGTGTGCATAAGTGAAGTGCACACTTTGAAGAAGATTAAAAGAACAAGGAAGTGAGTGTGCTAAGCAAGTGAAGGCCAAGTCTAAAGTGTGTGCAAAGTGAAACATGTGTGTGCAAAAAGACAACAAGGCCGAACCTTAGTGTGTGTGCAAAACAAAGTGTGTACACACTAAGAAGAAGAGAAGACATCCACACTAAAGTATAACACACATTCTAGTGTGTAATCATATTGCATAAAGTGTGTGAAGTCTGAGAAGTAGGTGTGTGCTCAAAAGTGATTATACCCTTTGTGGGTCTACTGCACCAAGAAGAAGAAAGGGAAAGTGCATGCATGCATGCATGCACGTGCACACGTGAACAGTGCTAAATCAGTGGTGTGCATCTAAGGAGTCCAAGACTTGAAGATCTTGAAGAGTTGCCATGCACTCAGTGCATGATGTTGAAGTGAACTGAGACTGAGCCAGACTGAAGTTAAAGAGATTGGTTGTCTGAGTTTTCAGTAGATTGAGCAGATCCTGATCATCACAAGTGATCAGAGGTACAGAGCAAGGCCAGCAGTCTTTATCCCAGACTGCTGAAGATACTTGAAGACCTTAAAGTGAAGAAGAGCTACTCGTGCGACTCGAGGAGCCAGGAGAAGACCCTGTGGGACTCAGGGAGAAGAAGTCTTCAGTGGGATTCTGGAGCAGGCCAGTGGGACTCTGGTAACACTGTGGGACGCAGTATAAAGACCCTCCTGTGGGACTCAGGAGAGATATGGTGGGAAGCTGTATCGACCATTGTAATACTAACAGATTATAATGGGAGAATCCATGCTGGGAAAGCATGGCAAGGATGTAGGCCTTTGGTGCCGAACCTTGTAAATCCTTGTGTCCTGTGCCTTTTCATTACTGCATTATCCGGGAAAGGTTGAGAGATACAAGAAGAGTGGATCGAGGCTTTAACCAGCCATAGAGGTTTAATTGATTAAGAATCAATTAGTAAAAAGTTTTAAAGGATCACTGATTCACCCCCTCCCCCTCTCAGTGATTCACACTGATCTGGGCACTTCATGTTTTAAAAAATCATTTATGTCAATTTTGAAACTATTTAGTATTTGGTTTTTTTGAAAGTCATAACAACTTTATTAATTAGGAACAAAATACATTTAATCAACCCTAAAATTTCATATTCACCTATAAAATTATTCTATGGAATAAAAAATTTCAATTTACATTTATTTTAATATTTATAATATAAATTATTTTAATATTTCATTAAAAAGGTAGTTACTGCATCATCATTGTGTCATAAATAAATTTAATTATATAATGTATAAAAATTATAAATAAAATACCATGATGTAGGAAATATTTTAATCTTTCTAATGAATATTTATATTCTAATTTATCTTATGTGTAAACCTATATTAAAAATGGTTTAATTAATAAAATTTGAATTTAACACTTTTAACACTTCTTTAAATAAAATATAATAAATGTCCTAATCTAACTCAAATGGATCAAAAAGGATCTAATTTTTTTCCTAAGGTCTATTTTGGTCGAAATACACTTATCTAATAGAATTATGACATGTTTTGGGGTAATTATAATATTATTTTTACCTTTAATTACCAAATTTACTTTTAACTGTGGTAAATAAAATTCAAAAGTTGTTATTCACAAAAAAAAAATATTTTAATCATATTGAACCACATTTTACTTACTGATGAGAACCTTTTTTTTCATATTTTTGAAATTCAATTCACAGAAGCGGTAAAATTACATTTTATGAAAATTTGCAAATATGCCTAGAAGGTGGGTAAAAGACGTTAAAACGTTCAATAAAATTTTATATATCTATTCTTATTATATAATGACTCCAATTAACTAAATTGGACTAATATAGGTATTATGTATCTATTTTTAATTTAAAATAAATTTTAATTAAAAAATAATTATTTAAATAAAAATCTGGTTTTAAACAATAACGCAGTGTTTTTCACTATTCATCAAGAATTGAAAGTTTTCAGAAAAATACCAAAAAATCACCCTAATCTAATTTTGATATTCCGAATCCAAAAATGAAATCCAATTTGAAAAATAAAATTTATAAATTTCAAAAAGTGGGTATTACTATTCCTAACTACTTTTTAAATGGTTCGTTTGATTGGTCGTGTTGTTCTAGAACTCGAAGTTGCGTACAGCACAAGCTATTGTATTATTCAAAGAGAAACGTATCATGGAAGCTTGAGGTGTTACATTATTCCCTCCTTAAAATAATTTCTTCCTTAAAATTTCTAGAATATTACTGTATAAAAAGATTTGAGTGGTTCTTCATCATAATTTCCTCAGGTTCCCACGTTGCCTCTTCCATTTTATAGTTTCTCCAAAGAACTTTTACCAGATGAGTCATCCGGTTTCTCAACACTTGTTCTACGGTATCAAGAATTCTGATAGGCTCTTCTCAATAAGACAGATCGGGTTCTTTTCCTATTTCTTCATACAAGAGTATATGCGTTGGGTCAGGCATGTATTTTTTCAACAGTGATACATGGAACACATCATGAACTTTGGAGAGACTTAGCGGCATTGCCAAACGGTACGCTGCAACTCCAATTCACTCCAAAATTTTGAAAGGTCTTGTCACGACCCGTCCTCGGGGCCCGTGCAGTGACTACCCCAAGCCCGCCTTCCATAGGCCAGGGGCTGGTGACTAGCACCAAGGCGTAAATCCAAACAAAAAGGGAAAGCATTTCCTTTGAAAAGTAAACACGCACCACAGAGTAAGCAAGCGGAAAAGTAAACACTAAGTAAAAACTGTACAAGATGTGCTGAAAGTAAAAGGGGCCGGAAATACAAGCCCAACTGTAAAGTACAACTGAAAGGAAAAACAGCAACTGAAAAGGGAAAACTGCAGCGTCGAGCTGTCCTCCGGAAGTCCCACCTGAAGGGTGGGTACAGATAGCCTCCACTGCTCCTCGGGTCCACCTAACCGCTCCGAGTACGTCCCGCCCAGTGGTCCACCTCCAGGTATTGTCCTGCTCCGCACGCCTCCTCCACAATCAGCGCTGTCCGTCATCTGCAACCAACACCACGAAGTGCGGGCATAGCCCGTGCAGGGGTGAGTATAAGCTACTCAGTAGGGACCCCGAGACCCCCGAAGGTCTCCCGAAATCCACAAAGGATAAATCACGAAGAAGAGATACAATCACGAAGTAACATCTGACACGGCTTAGGTATATGCCCATACATATACCTTAAGTCATCAATTCACCGATCGGCTCCAGCGTCCGAGCCCAAGCACAACCCAGTCCACACAGGAAAGCAAAATGCATACCCACGCAGGATAGAACAACACAATCCACAAAGGAGAGTAAACAGTAAATCCACACATGATAGCTCAACACAATCCACAAAGGAGAGTAACACAAGATTCAGCTCACACAGGTATACTTCTACGGATGACGATAAAGATGATCATTGAACCATCTAAGTCGTCGGACCCACGAAGGATCGATAGGTACTAACCTTGCAGTGACCCACACAGGATCGGGCCCACGCAGGACCTGTAGGAGTTGGCTCACACAGAACCGCTGAGAGATGACCCACACAGGATCAGACCCACACAGGATCGGGCCCACACAGGACCGGGCCCATGCAGGACCTGTAGGCGCTGGCTCACACAGAACCGCTGAGCGCTGACCCACGCAGGATCGGACCCACACAGGATCGGGCCCACACAGGACCGGGTCCACGCAGGACCTGAAGCACTGATCCACGTAGGATCGCTGAGTGCAGGAGTCGTCGCAGTCCGTTGAGGATCTCTGCACAGTCGTCGCCGCAGTCCACTGAGGATCTCTGCAAGGTCGTTATCGGAGTCCACGGAGGATCTCTGCACAGTCGTCGCCGCAGTCCACTGAGGATATCTGCACGGTCGTCGCTGTCGAAGTAGCAGTCGCAGCCAGCACTAGGGTTCCCGCACACAGCAAGATCGTTCGGGAGGGTCCGCTCCACGAGCCGAGAGGCTGATACATCAACTGACACGAAGTCCGAAGTTGATGTATCCAAAAGTTCCGTATCGTCAACAGGAACTCAACATCGCAGACGGCGCGTCAATCGGACGCCCGGTCTGAGAGATATTGACATTTTCGTCCAAGGGGCCCGGTTGGTTTTTAAGGCAAAACCAACCCGACCGCACTCCACCTGCGTCCAAACCTCGGGCGGAGTATGCCAAAAGATCCGTCTCACTTAGAGGAATTCAACAAGGCTGACGGCACGTCAATCGGACGTCCGTAGCTCAAGATATGAGCGTTTCCGCTCCGAGGGCCCGGTTGGTCTCGTGTACGAACCAACCCGGCCGAACTCAAAGTATTCCACAACCTTGAGTGTGATATACCGAAACGACCGTCTCGATCCAAGGATCGCGTTTCCACTGACGGCGGGTCGTTTGGAGGCACGAAGCTCAAGTTACGGGTGTTTGAACAAAAACGTCCGAAGAAGGGGGGTACGGGCCCGGGCCGGCCCGGCCCGACCCCCCCCCCCCCCCCCTGGGTCGGCCCGAACCGGGTCAGCCCGACCCGGGTCCGACCCGGTTGGCCCGGCCCGGCCCGGCCAGGGCCGGTCCGGCTCGGCCGAGCGCCGCGGGCGTTGACCCGCGGCCTGAGGAAGTCGCGGCCCGCGTGGGCCGCGCTGGCGAACCGCGGACGCGGCTGAGCCGCATCCCGCCTGGACGAACCGGACCCGCACGGCCGCGGGTCCGTTGGCCGCTGCCGCCACGGCTTCAGCCGCGGCGGACTCGTCCGGCGGCGCGCCGGGGCGCCGCCGCCGGCGTCGCTCCGGTGGCCCGTTTTCCTTCCCGTCTGCGTCGTTGCTCCTCCCGGGATCCGTTCTTTACTGCGGGATCGTCAAACGTCCGCTGCGGCACATTCCATCGTCGACCGTCAAAACCGCACAAAACGAAGAACGGCGGAGGGTCTTCGGGTCGTGTTTGTTTGGCCCGAACCCTCCGCGTTAGAGATAAACAACCGGGAGAAATTTATTCCACACAGGAAACAACAATTTTAATAAGATTTAAAATTGTTCACAAAAATCGGTTCTTTAATTTCTTTAAGAAACATTGACGGGATTAAATTAAAAAGGGGGTAATTCCCATAATGAAATCCCTACCTCGACGATCGTTGCGCGCGGGTGTTCTTCGCAGAAAGGATCGTCGCGGAAGAGAGGGATCGTCGCGTCGTCACGGGGAGGCGTCGCGTCGTCGCGGAATCCGGCGTTGAGTCGGCAAGCTCAACGAACCAAGAACAACAGATTTAAATTATAAATAATTAAATCTGTGTTTAAACCCAAAGAAAAGAACCTTGAGCGGAAATCCAAAATCACTCACCTCAAATGGTCGGTGATCGGAGATCGGAGATCGGAGATCGGAAGAACGTCTCGGACGAAGGCGTCGTCGATTTCCGGGTTCGGCGTTCTTCGCGTTCTTTGCGTTCTTCGCGAGGGAGAAGAAGTTACGAGGGTTCTCTCAAATCTTCTCAAGCCCAAATAACCAGAGGTTGAGCGTTGGCCTTATTTTATTATTACGCCAACGAATTTGAAAAACTGGTTAAGAAACGATCCATCAATTCGTTGAATTAATTCAACGAAAGAAACGACCCATTTAATTCACGAAAGAAACAGCCCATTTAATTCACGAAATAAACCACCCAATTAAATGGTCTGTTAAGAATTTAGAAAACGCGTCAGTTGACCTTCATTAAGACGGGTTTCCACGGGTGCGTTTCTTAGCGGAAAGAAACGGCGGGGCTCGTGCGGGCCCCACCTCACAAATATCCTACCAAGGGGGTAGGATATTTCTGGATAGCATCCTATCCAGTTCAACTCAGTTCAAGCTGCCTTTAAGTGGCTTCAAGTGGCTTCCAAGTGGCTTAAGTGAAATAAAATAAAGTTGTCGCAAAATTATTTTATTTCTTAACTTTAAGCCCGAAAATTAAAAACCACACCCGAGCAAACGCAACTCCGGAAGAGGCGTTTCTAAGCGAATACCGGCACTGTGATTTCATCGGTGCCCTCAGAATTCGATTCCGGGCACCGGTTCAAAAGTTAGAAAAACCTGCTCGTCCGTTCACTGAACGTACCCGAGCCAGACTTCGGAAAATGATTCCGGGCACACCGGGCCTCGGAATCAGGTGCCGTCAGAAACTGCGCTCTTGTAAAATTCCAAAGAAAATTAAGAAAAAAAATTCCTTGAAATTTACAGGTCTTTACAGGTCTGATGTATCTGGGACATAATTTACCTTTCTTACCGAATCGTATAACACCCTTCCATAGATATACCTTCAAGAAAACATGATCTCCTACTTGAAATTGCAAATCCTTTCTTCGGTTATCGGCAGAGCTCTTTTTCCTAATTTGAGCTGCTTTGATGTAGGTTTAGATAATCTTCACCTTTTCCATTGTTTCTTCAACAAGTTATGGTTCTACGAGTTTTCCTTCACCAACATCATCCCAACTAGTTGATTTGCAACATATCTTTCCATATAACGCTTCATATGGTGCCATGTGACCACTTGAATCGAAGCTATTGTTATAGGAAAATTCTACCATAGGTAAATACTAATCCCACATACCTTGAAAGTCAAGTGAGAAAGATCTCAACATGTCTTCTAAGGTTTGAATAGTATGTTCTAATTGTCCATCAGTTTGAGGGTGGTAGGAAGTACTTGAACGAAGTTCAATATCCAAGGCTTTCTAAATACTTTTCTAGAATCTTGATTTAAAAAGGGGGTCACGATCAAAAACAATTGATAGGGGTACACCATAAAGTCTTACAACTTCATTAATATATAGTCTTGTTAAACATTCAAGTGGTAAATTTTCTCTTATAGCAAGAAAATGTGCTGACTAGGTAAGACAATCAACAATGACCCATATTGCATCATTCCTTATAGTATTCTTTGGTAGTCCCATGACAAATTCCATTGTAATATCATCCCATTTCCACTCAGTTATGGGAAGAGGTTTCATGACTCCTCTAGGATGTTGTCTTCCATCCTTTACCTATTGAAAAACCATACATCTAGACACATAATCAACAATCTCCCTTTTCATGTTGTCCCACCAAAAACATTCCTTCACATCTCTATACATATTAGTGCTACCAAGGTGTTTAGAGAAATTGGAGCTATGAGCATCATCCCACAATTCCCTTTTTAGATCAGGTATGTTGGGAACACAAAGCCTCTTCCCAAATTTCAAAATTCCATCTTCATATATGAAGTCAATCAATCTCCCCTCATTAAAAGCTTTAATTTTCTTTTTAGACTACTCATCATCAGTCTGAGAAATTTTTATCCTTTCTAGTAAAGATGGTTTGACAACCATTTGAAAAAGTATTGATGTTTTACCTTCCATGATTATTCCCATATCTATCTTTACTAGATCCATGAACATAGGATCCCTTTCAACTCTCATATTGTTCAAAAATCCATGATCCTTTCTGCTCAAAGCATCTACCACCTTATTTTCCTTCCCCAAGTGGTAGTGTATTGTGCAATCATAATCCTTGAGTAGTTCGAGACACCTCTTTTTCCTCATGTTGATTTCTTTCTGTGAAAAAAAAATATACTTCAAACTCTTGTGATCAGTATATATCTCAGATTTTTCACCATAGAGATAGTGTCTCCATATCTTTAGAGAAAATATTATAGCTGATAAATCAAGATCATGATTCAGATAGTTTTGTTCATGAATGTTTAGCTATTGTGATGCATAGGCAATAACTCTATCATTCTGCATATGGAAACAACCAAGTCCTTTCTTTGAAGAATCACTATAAATAAAAAACTCATCATTCATTGATGGTAGAGTCAAGATATGAGAATTAACTAATATTATCTTAAATTATTCAAAACATTATTCATTCTCTTTTTTCCAAACAAATTTAACCCATTATGTGTGAGCTTGGTTAATTGGTTAGCCAATTAGGAAAAATTCTGGATGAAATGCCAATAATAACCTGCTAAACCAATAAAACTATGTACCTCAGTTATACTCATTGGTGTTGGCCATTCTTGTATTTCCCTTTTATTTGAAGGTTAAATAGATATTCCATCCTTAGAGACAATATGGCCAAGAAAAGAAATCTCCTGAAGCTAGAATTCACACTTGCTAAACTTCTCATATAATTCATTTCCTCTAAGAGTCTTTTGAATAGTGAACAAGTGATTTTCATGATCTTCATAGATTTTGGATTATACCAAGATATCATCAATGAATAACACTAAAAATTCATAAAGATACTCCTTGAAAACTCTATTCATTAGATCCATTAAAACATAGGGTGGATTAGTCAGTCCAAAAGGCATTACTGTAAACTCGTAATGCCCGTACCTAGTTTGAAATGATGTCTTTGGAATGTCTTCCTTTTTAATGCACAACTGATGGTATCCAGATCGAAGGTTAATCTTTTAAAAATACTTAGCTCTATGAAGTTGATAAAATAAATCATCAATGTGAGGTAGGGGATACTTTTTCTTTATTTTTATATCATTGATCTCCTTGTAGTCAATGCACAACCTCATAGATCCATATTGCTTCTTAACAAAAAGAACAGGGGCTCCCCATAGATAAACACTACAGAGAATAAATCCTTTATTACTCAATTCCTCTAGTTGTTTCTTTAGTTCCACTAATTAAATTGTGGCCATTAAATTAGGGGTCTTCGATATGGGCCTTGAACCAGGAATTAAGTCAGTAGAAAACTTAGTTTCTCGTTCTGGAGGATGTCCAGGTAAATCCTCTGGAAACACATCAACATATTCTTGCATAAGAGGTACATCCTATAATTGAACATTCCTTTCCTCACCCATAGTTATTTCAATCCCTTCTTCCCCAATAATTGAATTTAGTATATCTACTGGGGGTGGATCTATATGAGAATCATATAGTGACGTTTCTTCTCTAAATATGATGTATTCCTTATCATTATCAAAAAATTTAACCTCCTTCTTCTTAAAATAAATTTTTGTATCGTGTTATGAAATCCAATCCATTCCGAGGATTATATCAAATTCAATCATGGGTATAACAATAAGATCAGAAGATAAAGAACGTTAATATACCATAATGGTAACTGATTAACAAGACTTTGTTGCAATGATAATTCCCTTAATAGTTTTGACTAATAACTCCCTTGTTAAGTCAAATTGAAAATATCTAATTTTATTGGGAAACTAGGAAGATATGAAAGAATATGATGATCCAAAATCAAATAAAGCATTGCTTAATTTTGAGGAAATGATTAAAGTACCTTCCACCTCGTCATTAGGAACTTCAACCTCAACTGTAGTGATCGCCTAAGCTTGGCCTTGCTCCCTTGGCCTTTTCTGAGGTAAGTTTCCTTGGTTCTTTGTCCATTCGTTTTCACAATTCCCCAATTCTCTAAAATTGTAGCATTCAACATTGACAGCCTCTTTCTTTCCCTTGCAATCATGAGCTTGGTGGCCTTTTTATCCACACTTGTAACAAAATCCCATCCCCTTTAGGCAAGTTCCAGGGTGTTTCTTCCCACATTTACTGTAGGGTGGAAATTAAAATTTTTCCTTCTTCCCCTTACTTCATTTTTTAGAGTGTTCAGTAGATCTCTTCTTCTCTTTCTTCGATTTAAAGTCATAATACTTAGAGAATTCATTTTCTATCTTGATAACACATGAGACTATATCTTCATACATTGATAAAGATTGTGAGACTAATTCTCGACGGAGAAATGGTTTTAACCCATCAAAGAATCGATAAATCTTACTTCTTGGGTTTCGTATATAATATACAGCATGTCTTGAAAACCTTGTAAAGTTAGCCTTGTAATTTGTGACATTCTCATCCTCCTTTTACCTCAGACTCATAAATTTCCTTTCCATATCTGCTCGATGTTCACGAGGATGGTATTTTTCTAAAAAAATCTCTTTAAACTCCCTCTATTCCATATTTTATACTTATTCATCCTCCTTTGTGTTTTGAATTAATGATCACCATTGATCTGCATCTCCTGTGAGGCGATAAACTGCCATGATAACTTTTTCCCTTTCACTACTCCCCAAATCATGAAATATTTTCTGTAAATAACTTATCCATTGCTCATCTATAAATGGATTTATAGTCCCATTGAATGTTGGTGGTTGTTTCCTCATGAAGTGGTCTAACATTGATCCTCCGTATTGTGGATCAGGGTGCTCCATACGGATAAGGTTATAATTCATAACCTGTGTGAGTTATCCCAGTATGGTTATAAGTTGATCAGCACCAATTGCATCACCAGCTCTACTATAATTATCTTGAGTAGGAGGGAAATCACTACATGGATTACATGCATTGATGTGGTTTCAAATCCTTCTACTAGGCACCATTTCTAAACAATGGCATACACTGGATTAGTTTATAAATCACAATACATAATTCCAAACATGTTAAATACCTAACATAAATTGAACAGTTTATGCATATAATCCATAATAATAAAAATGTTTTCTTGGGGGAAGTATTTACTCATAAATCCTTCATAATGGTTTGTAAAGAAAATTTGAATTATCCTAAGAATATTTTTTGGGAGTTTCAAACTAGGTGCGCAGTAAGGCCCGTTGTTGTGTACCAAGATACCCCGAGTCAAGCCTGAAACTCCTTGTTGGAGTTTTCACTCCTAGTTACATCTGTGTCAGAACCACATCCACTTGTAGTATCCCGAGAGGGATTTACTTCTTGTAAAACTCACAAAATCTCTACATTACCAAAATTCTAGGAAGTTCTTCTATAAAAATCCTCAAAGTTTATCTTAGGGTAATGTTCTCTAATCAGAGTTTTTCTAAATCTAGTTTCCAAGGTTTTTACTAAACTTCCTCGGATACCAACTGTAACACCCCAACCCTAGTTACCCATATTCAGTGCATTATTAAATAGCATTAGTATGATCACAAGAGATCAAGTCCTGAAAGACTGATCAGTTTAGTATCCTTGGAAGTACTAGATACATACATAATTTTTACATTATATTATGAAATGAAAAAAAACAACATTGTGTCTCCTTTGAACACACTCATATCCATTAGCCTATTCCTATAGGTCAATCATAACATAATTTTTCGCATCCTGGGAAAAATGAAATATAAGAAAGAGGTGAGCTCAGATGCTCAGTAAGGATAAAAATATAGCGGAAACTATCATAAATAAGAATAAACATTTAAGGCAATGTATAAGAATAAAACAAAATCCTTTTAAACTTAAAAATAAACACAATATGGAAAAGATAAATCAAATAATTTCATTTACTTATTCACATGGATATTCTACTAGTCAAATAATCACATGTAATATCAATAACTAATTTCATAATGATGGAATGCATAATTCCGGACATCATAACCACATAGTCAAGGCCTCATGCCAAGACTACAAATAAAAATTTTTCCAAGGCCTTGTTCCAAGACACTAATTTTTCTCATGAGACCTACTGATACATCGAGGGGCTATAGTGGGCCATGCCCGTCACTTACTACATCCAATGCATTCCTCATATGAAAAAATAGAAACATAAAATAAACATTCATATTAAAACTAGCATACTAAATGTGAATACTTTAACCATAAACCATGAATGGTATAAAAATAGAACATCCACAGTCAAAAATATCACAAAACATTCAATATAATATAGAATTTTGTATCATAATGAATCAACTTCAAACAAGTGTAAAATCCAACAAAGGATGTTGACATAGTTGAAATCAATCCAAAAACTATTTGAGTGAAATATCTCTTTCTACTTTGAAATAATTTAAAAGTAAAGAAAAAAAATATTTTGAAAATATTCTTATAATCTTGTAAGGGAAGCTTCAAAGGTGTTATAATGGCAGAAAATAGCCTCACCCACCGTATAACTTAAAAAAACATTCTTTCCTTAATTTTTTGAAAAATTCATAAAGTACCTTGTTTGGAAAATGATGGAAATATTTATTTGAAAATATTTTATAAAAATTCAAACAAGGTTATAAGTGACTTTAACCCATAGTCTAGGAAATATTAAAAAAAATTCAATAAATATTTAAGAAATGCGGATGTGGATGATAAATAATTCTCAGTAGATACTTACGTAAAAACAATGTTGGGTAATAAATAGATTGTAAAATTAACCATTACCTTATAATTTTCCTTCGTCGAGGGTACGTTAACCTCTTGTATAATGGTTAAATCATTTTTATTAAATTATACAAGAACCAAATACATAAATATTAAATCATATATGATCCTCTAATATTTATTTGTTAATAATATTTCAGTAGTATCATTGTTTCATGTGTTAACTGATTCGTTTTCCTTTATATGTTTTGTTACATAAGTCATGTTTGTTATGGATAGGATGTATTTTATCAATATCCGGAATTATATTAAGTTCTTAAATATTATTTTTAATTGTAAAATTAAAATTATTCTTGAATGGTTGTGATGGGGAATGAAATCTCATCGCGTCGTGGAGACGGTAATCCGTACGTACGCACGAGTAACAATATCATTCTATTGATGGTGAAATAGTATGTAATTGGATGGTATATTATATATATACATAACAATTAAAATTTTATATTTATTATTTAAATCAATTATACTCATTATTATACCCATCCAAATAATAAAGTGTTGAATAACAAACTACACCACGATGTGGAGACGGTAAGTCGTACGTACGCACGTATGGTGACATTTTCATTTATATGATGGATAGAATAATGAATATGGTTGTACCATATTTATAATAACATAAAGGTATTTATAAGTAACTGGAGTTATTATTTTTCTATGGAAACAACAAAGAAAGAGGAAGTGGAAGAAGAAAAGAACTTTGAAAGAGGTGATGAAATAATTACCTCTTCTTCCGGTTCTTCCTTTTGATTTGAACAAAAGGGATCCTTAGGTTTGGATTTATGATCAAAGTAAGGACTCTAGATTTAATTTAGGGTGGTTTTTAGGATATTTGAGTAGGGTTTAGCCGAACCAAATGGCTTTGCAGGTGTGAATTTAGGAGAAGGGGAAGTACCCTTTTATAAGAGAGGTGAGGGGCACTTTAGGAAAAGTTTGAAATATTATTTTATTATAAAATCATTTTCGGTTTATAATAGTTAAAAATGGATTTATTTATAGGATAAGGTGAGTATGGGCCCAAATCATCTCAACCAATAGGTTTTAGATAATTTTATGTCATCATATTAACCTTATCTTTTAGATTTAACTCTTAGTTAAATAGTTTAACATTTACCATATCTTCTTGTATTTTTATATTACATGGTTAATAAAATTACTATAAAATGACAATAGAACCACAAGGGGTTAATTAATGAAATATATAACCTTATGTAAGTCTTTTTTCTGAACTTATATTTTTATAAATATTATATCATTTAATAAAATTGTATTTGTTTTAAAAACTCATTTATGTCAATTTTGACACTATTTAGTATTTGATTTTTTTGAAACTCATAACAACTTGACTACTTTGAAAAAAATAAATTGAATCAACCATAACATGTCATATTCCCCTATAAAATTCTTGGATGGCATCAAAAGTTTCAATTTACATTTATTTTAATATTTATAATATCAATTATTTTAATCTTTCATTAATAAGGTAATTACGGAATCATCATTGTGTCATATATTAATTTATTTATATAATGTATAAAAATTATAAATAAAATAACATGATGTAGGAAATATTTTTATATTTATAATGAATATTTATAGTTGAATTTATCTTATGTGTAACCCTATATTAAAAATGTTTTATTTAATAAAATTTGAATTTAACACTTTTAACACTTCTTTAAATAAAATATAATTAATGTCCTAATCTGACCCAAATGGATCAAAAAGGATATTATTTTTGTATTAAGGTTGATTTTGGTCTAAATACACTTATCCAATAGAATTATGGCATGTTTTGGGGTAATTATAATATTATTTCTACCTTTAATTACCCTATTTACTTTTAATCGTGGTAAATAAAATTCAAAAGTTAATATTCACAAAAAATTATTTTCATCCTATTAAACCAAATTTTACTTACTGATGACAACCGTGTCTGTCGGATTTTTGAAATTCAATTCACAGAAGCAGTAAAATTAAATTTTATGCAAATTTTCAAATGTGCCTAGAAGGTGGGTAAAAGACGTTAAAAAGTTCAATAAAATTTTATATATCTAATATTATTATAACATGACTACAATGAACTAAATTGGACTAATATAGGTATTATGTATCTATTTTTAATTTAAAATAAATTTAAATTAAAAAAATAATTATTTAAATAAAAATCCGGTTTTAAACAATAACGCAGATTTTTTCACTATTCATCAAAAATTAAAAGTTTTCAGAAAAATACCAAACATTCACCCTAAGCTAATTTTGATATTCTGAATCAGAAAATGAAGTCCAATTTGAAAAATAAAATTTATAAAATTTCAAAAGGTGGGTATTACTATTTATAACTACTTTTTGAACGGCTAGTTTGATTGGTCGTGGTGTGCTAGAACTCGAAGTTGCATACATCGCAAGCTATTGTATTATTCAAAGAGAAATGTATCATGGAATCTTGGGGTGTTGCATTAGGTACATTAATTGGAGATCTAATGGATCTATTTCAAAGAAGAGTTTATCATCTTCACCAAGAACATTTAATTTTCTTTTTCTATTACCACCTTCAGTTATGTCCTAAACATTCCAATATATTAACACAAATATATATAATATATATAGATGTTATTATTTCAATTGAATAATACTTATTCATCTCATTCTACATCAAATGTGAAACAAAACCATCGCACATGTTTACGAAGGACTACCGCCTCATAAATTGATGTAATTTTTTTCCATTACCACCTAAAATAGCTTGTTATAAAGAAGAAAATAATAAATATAGATGATATTTATGACATAATTATTCTTCTAGAAATATAATATCATATATTCCTTCTTACCTTCCAATCCATTGGATTGTGATAACATTTCTCATGCGTACATGTGGATGACCATGTCCACAAAACTATGTGATTTGTTTTTCATTTATGATTTACATTGATGATCATAAGGATAGATTTATTTAATATATATGATATATATTGTAAAAAATCTTAATCTAGTAACCTGGATCTGATGTATTACTTTATTACATTAGCATAAGATTCAATGAATCCCATCCTGAAGGACCAAATCGTTTAATAGTATTAGTAAACTGGATACATACATGATTCTCATATTACATTTGAATATAAAAATTACAGCAAATTTTTTTCCAAGATTTACGTTACTCACTCTAGAATATTCTTGTATATCATTTATAGTACACTTAGTAGATTCCTAGGAAAGGATAAAAAAAATAAGGGTGATCTCAAATGCTCAGTAAGGGTTAATTATAGATGATGCTATCATGAATTAATAATCATAATGAACATGGAAAGGTAAATAACTGAACACATATGATTTTTAAATAAAATGGTTTTCATAATAAATATTGGAAGTTAAAGAACAGGAAAAAAATATATTTAATAAATATCATGAATATAATAACTGGATAAGGAATAATCATTATGGTAAGGTAAATAAGTGAAAAAACATGACATTAAGTCAATAAACTGAGAATGAAATGAATACAGAGATATTATCATTGTGAAAATGTTGTGGATAACAATAAATTAATTCTAAATGAATTAAATGCTTAATTATATGATTCTATGATATCAGGCATCATGAAAACATTTACTATCAATACCTTCCTCAAGAAAGTTTAAAATTTAGGGGTAGGTATACACCAAAAACCCATTTGACAGAGGTTAACCAACCGATTCATCTCATGAGAATAATGATACATAGAGGGTCTATTTATAGTCAAGACCTCCCTGTATATGCATTTCCAAAGCATTCCTTATATATCGAATAATAAATTTAATTCATGAACAATATTTCTTGAAATTAAATATATTTATTGAATAAAAAATATGGATTATCAATATTTTCTCAGTCAATCAAATAACTTTCAAATTAAAACACCATATATAGATTTGAGATACGTTTTAAGAAATAAGGTTATCCATGATAAATAATATAACACCATGGTTTCTTGTAAATGACCCTCTATTTATTTATTTTAAGTATATAAAGTAATTTTGTTATGTTTCGGGAGGTTCAGAGGAGTTTTGGCATGTTCTGGGGATCTTATGGCAGTTCAGTGTTTGAGCATGGTTAGTAGAAACTGTGAAACACCTCCCAGGAAACTGTGCAACTAAAATATAGGGCACTGGGTATGCACACAATTAGGTGCAAAGTTTGTTCAAACTTTGTGGATTCCTAGGAGAAACCATGAAAGGATAGATATAGGGGAATAACATGGTTGGCGCACTATTTTCCTAACAGTGCGAGCCAACCATGAGAGGGGTGTTTGAATGTAGTGACTTGTGCATGGTTAGCACATGGTTTTCCCAATCATACCCTCTAACCATGAAACCTTCAAAATTAGATCCAAAAATATTGGATATAACTCGTTTTACCCCCTTAATGCCTCATTGTTTCCCTAATCAATTCATAACCTGATTTCCTCTTCCTCCTAAGGCTTTGGAGACCATTCCTTTCAATCCAAGAGTCATTTCTAAGAAAATCTAAGTGCATTGGAGGATGGATTTGTTGGTAAGTGGTCATTCTTAATTATTTTCCTTATCTTTCTTCTTCTTACCTCAATTAGAATCAAGTATTTATTCCATTGGGTATTAATACACATTTTTTTATGTCAATCATCATGAGATATGGTTGTTTTGGTTGAATGGAAGAATATCTTAGGTTGAATCTTGAAGATCTAGGACGGGGTTTTAAATTTGTTGGAATGTTATTTGCTTTATCCTAAGTTTGATATGTATGTGATTTCACTCTCGACTCCTCTTGTTTAAAACTTGAAGGATTGGTTTCAAATTGATTTAATTAATTAAATTTAATTGTGAAATTGATGTGTGATTCTTGATGGAAAATATCTATAGTGATGGTTTTTTGGAATTGTGGAAATTAGTTTGTTTGGTAGAAAGTACATTTGGTTTATGGTTTTAAAATGGTGGTTTTAAAATTATGGTTGGATTTTTATGCATGGAAAATGCTTATGTAATTGTTTTAAATAAAAGAAATTATTTATTGAAATATCTTGGCATGGTTTTTTGGAATACACGGTTGGTGTGAGTTCATAATTTCTATGTGACCCTGAATAAGGTTCATGTACCATTGGGGTATAAGAGACATCACCTTGGATAAGGGGTGTGTTCCATTGTGGCACAAGGATATTGGACACATAGTGAAGACTTGGTGGATGGATGAGAGACTGCTAATGAATATGGAACTGTCACCTGGGAATTCATTTTTGGTTGTGTGGTAATCATGTGATTGTTATTCCTAATGAATTTTAGAAAAAGGATTTATGTTTGTGAAATTTGTTTCCTTGTAACTTCATTGGTATTGATATAAATAGTTGGAATACTTATAAATTATTTATAAAAATTATTTTATACAAATTTTTCTAACATGTTATATCATAGTGGTGTGATTTTGGACGTCATTGGGGAAATCCTACTAATTTTTATACTCACTCCCTTATTGAAAACTTTTTTTTTATTTATAGATGTCATATATTAAGAAATAGATAATGGATAAGTATCCCATTTCTTTAGTGAGGTTTCTTGATACCTTGGTTTGGGCATGTGGAGTTAGAGCTTGGAGCAGGTTGGGAGTTGATGAGTTTATTTCTTCCATGCCTTTGAATTTTTTTGGTCTTGGTTTTCGCATTGTACTATGATATTTTCTGTTGGTTTGGTTTGTAGTGACTTGTAATTTTTAACTCATCCATATTATAGAGGTTGTTTATTTATTGTTATCTTTTTTGTTTCTTTTATTTTCAAAATGGAAAATCATCCCCCAATTTTTTATGAATCCCTTAGCATTTATTCCCATCCTTTGGTATCTTGGTGTTTTCACTTAAGGCTTAATAACACCCAGCGCCTATTCCCAAGCTAATGGGTGAGGGGCGGGATGTTACAAATGGTATCAGCCCTGGCTAATCCATCTTTTATTTTTAGAAAAAGGGTATCTGTTTTTTAGGTACTTGAAATGGGAATAATTTCAGTATTTCTCTAGTAATGATAGAAAGGATTAGGATCATAAAAACTTGAAATGTAGAGAACAAATAGGCGTAGCTAAACTATTTATGTTGAACTTCAATTTAACAGAGAGTTTGGGAATATGAGTGTTTTTAGACACTTCTAGGAGTTGTAACCTCATCATCATGGGTTTATCTAATGAGAGGATCATGACATGAATTGATGGAAATGAATCCCTAGTATGAGTGCATAATACATTTTGAGTAATGATTTAGGATTGGGTGAAAAATGTTGATTTTTGAAAATAGTTAAAATGGTAAGATTTTCAAAAGCATGGTGTAATTTTCAAAAATGGCTTGAAAAAGAAAAATTATTGAATTTTGGAAAGACTTTTGGGGATATGTGTGAATTGGATAATTTGAAATTGTTATGCCTTCAGTTTCTAGAGAGTGAGACTAAGATTAGTTTTCTTTTGGTTATAGTGGATGGAATTGGGTATGCACTATAAAAACCAACCAAAATAGGATGATGAGAATGTGGTTTCACCTAAGACATAGGTTAACCAATAGTTGGTTCATCATATTGTACAAGATTTTATTTCATGGATAGAGGGAATATAATAGATAAACCAAGGAAAGTAGATCATTTGGTTTAGTTCCAAAATCAGAATCCATCCATCCTTTAGGGTGATTTTGAACTGGAAAAATCATAAGTGTGGTAGAATAGGATGAATCAAATCATTTTTTTCCTAATCAAACCAGTGAAACTGAAATTCAATTTGGAAACATACATGTTATAGGGTCTATCATTCCAGTGGTGGGATTTAGTAGTTCGGAATAAATTAGACCAAGGCATTACATTGAATGATTTTAAATAATTTTTTAACAAATAATTATATCCTCACACATTCAGAATTTCTAGAATTACGAATTTATTTATTTTGAATAATGATAATCTCTTTTTGATAGAGTATGTAGAGAAATTTATGAATTTAGTTCGCTTTTCACTAGAATTTGTTGGAAGTGTGTCCTTGAAGTCGTACATTTTTTTAATCGATATTGTGTCCAGAGACTCTCTCAAAGATTATTGTGCTTTGTATAGTGGGTTATATAGAGATTTTCAATAGAGAAATGGTGGTAGAAAGGGATATCTCGAGAAACATGGGTGTAGGAATCATGTTGATACCCATGGGAAATAGTGGGAAATATAATTCTTGGAATATGCAGAAGAGGGACACTTATTTCCCCAGGAAGTAATATGACTCAGAATTATATAGTAGGATATGTGAATCATCCTCAAAAAATAAAGGGTAAACCATGATGTTTTCAATGTGGTTCTTTAGATCATATGAAGATAGATTGTATAGAACCCCCAAGAGCATGTTAAAATTTCAACCATATGGGACATATTCAATGATATTGTCATAGTGCTCCAAAATTGGGTGTTAGAGACACATATCATATTTCACAGACATCATATGATTTGATGGGATGAGTTAAAAAATAATATATCTCATCTAAAGAACAAATTAAGCCATGGAGATTCTAGTAATTACATGATTACTCAACCAATTCAATCTCAACATGTAAATAAATAGAAAATGGTGTGAGAAAGTAATTGTATGGAGCAGAGAAAGTGATCATGGATGATCAATCAGGACCTTTGAAAGTGATAGGTATGGTTATTTTGAATTCTACCCTTATTCATGATTTTTTTGATAAGGGTGTATCCTATTCGTTTATTGCTTCTCATTCTATTGATATTCTTGGTTTGCATGTTAAGGTAATTCCGTCTATTTTGAAACTTCAAACTCCTCTTGACCAAAGATAATGTCAAGACATTATGTGAAAATAATGTTTTATAACTATTAGTGGGGATAGATTAATTCAGGATTTTTATATACTCATGATGGATATTTATGAATTATTCATGGTTATGGATTTTCTAACAATGTTCAAAGTACACATTGATTGTTATACCCAAAGGGTTACTTTTACAATTGATGATGGAATCGAAGATCTCTTTAGAGGAGATCAGAATGTCAAGGAAAATGGAATAGGATTGTTGGAACCAGCAGTTGGAACTATCTCATACTAGTTGTCATATTTTTCCTAGGAATTGGTGGATGAGATTAGGAATAGTGGTTTTCCAATAGTTTTTTATCGTTTTCATGATGTTTTTTCACAAATAGTTTCTCAGGGTTTCCACCCGTAAGATAAATAGAGTTTATGATAGATATCTTACCAAATACTAGTCCAATATCACTTTTGTTTTATCGGATAGCACCAATAGAATTAAGGGAATTGAAGGTTCAGTTGGAAGAGTTGGAAAGAAAAGTTTTCATCCAGCCTAGTGCATCTCTATGGGTGGAACCTGTTTTGTTTATGAAAAAGGTGGATGGAACTCTTCGGATTTGCATGGATTATCATAAACTTTACCAAGTTATGATATTGAATTGGAATTCTCTTCCATGCATTGATGATCTATTCGATCAATTCTGGGGATCCAATGGTTCTCTATAATTGAGTTTCATTCGAGATATCTCCAACTATGGGTTTGGAAGGAGGATATTCTGAAGACAGATTTTAAGAGTAGATATAGACATTATGAGAATGTATTTATGCCTATCGGTCTTACCAATGCACTAGAAATCTTTATGGAATTGATGAATCGGATATTTAAAAGGTATCTTGATTCTTTTGTGGTGGTTTTTTTTATTCCATATTACGGTATTCTGGGACAAAGTTTGAGCATGATAAACACTTGTAAATAGTATTGGACATCTTACGGGATCATAGTCTATAATCCAAACTTTCAAAGTTTGATTTTTTGATATAATTGGTATGTTTCCTTGGTCATGTTATCTATAAAAAGGTGTTTCTCATAATCCATAAAATATAGAGGTTGTGATCTCTTCAAAAACCACCAAAGAATGTATTTGGGATACGTAGTTTCCTTGGCCTAGATGGTTATTACCAGTTTTTTTCATGACTTTTCATGACTAGATTCACAAATAAAAACTTTAAAAAGGAAAAATGTTCCATTATAATGAAACGATGAATCTAAAAAGTTTTTTTAAGATCTTAAAGTATGCCTTACATCAGCATCAATATTGATATTATAAGAATTGGGACTAGGTTATGTGGTTTATTGTGATACTTTGGGATCTAGTTTGGAGTTTTTCTTCATGCGGGGAGATCATGTTGTTGCTTATGGCTCACAATAGTTACGGTTTCATGAGAAGAACCACCCAACACATTATTTGGAAGCGGGTTTTGTAGTCCATTCTTTGAAGATTTTTTTCATTACCTATTTGGTGAGAAATTCATGGTGTTTATAGATTATAATAGCTTGAAACACATTTTATCACAAAGATATTTGAATATGAGAAAACAAATATGGATGGATTACCTTCAAATGTTTGACTTTTACTTGATGTATACACCGAGTAAAGGAAATTCGGTGAAAGTCACATTAAAAAATGTGAGATCCCAACCTTTTTAGAGATGTATCAAGCTCATTTATAGGTAATATTTTTACTAGTTTTGATTATTTTTTAAGTTTTACTTTGGAGAGTTTGGGGTGAAATTTGAGAATTTTGGAAGGAATAGGTCCAGTGCACGATCCCCGCACGGTTTTCCCAAACTGTGAAAACCCAGGCCTAGGGGATTCGCATGGATGGAACATAGTTTTTCAAATTGTGCATCATCTTAGTAGAAATTGTGCACCCCCCCCCCCCAGAAGAGGTGCATGGTTAAGGCACAAAGTTTGGAAAATCGTGCACCCCTACCCAGGAAACTATGCACACAGTTTAAATTATCCCAAAATTAGATTAAAAATGACCAAACCCCCGAGATTAATTAAAAATAAACCCTAACTCAGAACTTGATGTGGCTCTATTTTTACATAGTTTTGCCACATCTTTTATTTAATTTTTATCAATTTAATTACTTATTTTTGACACTTTTTATTTAATATTGGCACTTTTGTAATTTTATCACTAAATATGTTAATTAATCATTTTTATAATTAAATATGCGTTTTTAGTCCTTTTTTATAGTCTATCTATTTATTATAAATATATTAAATTATTTTTTAGTTTAATAATCTTAATCTAGTTAATAATTTTAAATGTCTATTAATTAATTAATTATTATTTCTTATTTGCATTTATTTAATCCAGTTTTTAATTTAAGTCTTTACCATTTAATTCTGTTTTATTTAAATAAACTAACTTTACTTTTTAACCCGTTCAATTATTCTACTAAGTTAAGAAATTAAGTTAAAGTTTAATTAAATAATATGTTTTTAATGTTAAGTTTCATTTTAGCATCTAACTAATTAACTTTGATGTTTAATGACTCTAGTTAATTCTAATTATTTTAATTATATGTTTGCAGTTAATTAATTGTAGGTGTTCTGCATTTGTTTAGACATAAATTAAATTAATTTTAACTTTTATTTTCTTAGTAAATAATTAGTCGCTTTTATTTTTAGTTTGTTAAATAATTTGGTTAGTTTTTAGTTATAGTCAATTAATTAGTCTTTAACAATTTAGTTAATTTGACTTTTAATTTAATTAATTAATGTTTTATTAATTCTAAATTTTGTTATAAATTAATATTTATTATTAACGTTTTTAATTTTTTACTACTGTTGAGTGACCCACCAATTCTTTTTCTCACCGATCTTTTAACACACAGAAGTTTTCTTTATAACTATCGGTGGGTCGTCACACCGATGTTGCGACGCGCCAATCCTTACATCGGTGTGTCACACACCAGTACTTGTTTTTATTTTAACTAACAGTTTGACAAGGCACACCGACATTTTTTGGCATCGTTTAATTCTTTCATCAGTGAGTTTGGATTTTGTTTTCAACTATCGGTGAGTCATCGACACACCGATCTCCCAAAACTTCCATCGGTTTCATGTCATACGGATTACTCTATATTTTATCTATCTGATTCTCATTTATTCTAACTATCGTTGAGTCAATGACTGTAAGACCCCAAGCTTCTACGGTACGTTTCCCTTTGAATAATGTAATAGTGTGTGTTGTACGCAACATCGAGTTCTAACACACACCACAACCGATCAAACTAGCCGTTATGAATAGTAATACCTACTTTTTTAAATTATATATATTTTATATTTCAAAATGGACTTCATTTTTGGATAAGGAATATCGAAATTATCCTAAGTTGAATTTTTTGTATTTTTCTGAGAACTTCCAATTTTTATGAATAGTGAAAAATACTTAAAAACAACTTTTTTAATCAAAATAACTTATAGTGATAAATTATATTATTTAGTGGTTTTAAAGTATAATTAGAATATATTTTTACCATTTTATACAATGGTGTTCATTAGAATTAATTTCACTTTGAAATTGGACATAAACAATTGTCAATATTTTGATATATATTTTTTCTTAAAAACACGCTATTTGTTGTGACAGCGGGAATTAATCATAAAATTAATTAATGCAACTTATATGTTTGAAATTTTGTAAAATAGACATCATTTTTAAATTTGGAATACCAATTATAGCTTAGGGTGAAATTTTGGCATTGTTCTGAAAAACATCAATTTTTGATGAATAGTGAAACTACTAAGTGGTAGTTAAAAAACTGAATTTTTCATAAAACTTAATTTTACCACTTCTATGATTGGAATTTAGAAAATCCGAGTGACACGGTTAATATCAAAGAGTAAAATTTGGTTCAATGAGAAGAAAATAATTTTTGGTGAATAGTAACTTTTTACTTTTATTTACCACGGTTAAAAGTAAATAGGGTAATTAAGGGTAAAAATGATATTAATATTACCCTAACACATGTCCTAATTCTATTGGACAACTGTATCTTGACCAAAAACAACCTTAGGAATAAAATATTATCATTTAGGTCCACTTGGATTAGATTAGGACAAAAGAGTTAAAATCAAAGTTTATTTACTAAAACATTTTTAATATAGGGTTATACATAAGATAAATTTGATTGTAAATATGAATTAGAAAGATAAAAAATATTTCCTACATAATAATATTTTATTTATAATTTTTAGACATTAAATAATTTAATTTATTTATGACACGATGATGATGCAGTAATTACCATAATAGTGAAAAATTAAAATAATTGATATTATAAATACCCAAATAAATATAATTTGAGACTTTTAATGAATTACACTAATTTTATAGGATAATATGACATATTAGTATTGACTTAAGTAACTTTTTTCGAAGTAATCATTCTGTTATTATTTTTTTACAAAAATAAATTATTGTATAGTGTCAAAATTGACATAAAAGAGTTTTTAAAACAAATATTATATTATTAATTGATATTAAATTCCTAAAAATCTAAGGGTCGTCCAAGAGACTTATATCATGATAGGTATATCATTAATGGACCACTTGGGGGTCTCTTGGAAGTATATAGTAAGTTTATTAACTATATAATATAAAAATACAAAGTGACATGGTAAGTGTCAAACTAATTAACTAAGAGTTAAAACTAAAAGATAAGGTTAATATAATGACCCAAACCTGTCTAAATCCTATTGTTTGAGTGTTTTTCGACCCATACCCACCTTAAACTTTAAATAATCCACTTTGGAGCCATTAGAAACCGAATATGAATTTATTATAAAATAATATTTCTAGCTTTTCCAAAGGTTCCCCTCACCCCTCTTATAAAAGGGCACTCTCCCTTCTCATTAACTCACACCTTAAAATCCTTTTGGCTCAGCCAAACTCTGTCCAAATACTCTCTCAACTTCCCTCACTTCATCCTAGAGGCCTTCCTTTAGTCAGAGAGCCAACTTAAGGAGCCCTTTTGATCAAATCAAAAGGAAGAACCCGAAGAAGAGGTAATGATTTCACCACCCTTTTTCAAGTTCCTTTCTTCTTCCACTTCTTCTTTATTTGTTATTCTCATTATAAAATAATTAATCTAGTATCTTCTATATAATTTAATATTATTATAAATATGGTACAACCATATTCAGTATTATATCCATCCTTTGAATGACATGTCACCATACGTGCGTACGTACGGCTTACGGTCTCCACGTCGTGGTGTAATTGTTATTCAATAAATTATTATTTGGATGGGTATAATAATGATGTGTAATTCATGTAAATAATAAATATAACATGATAATGATTATTTATATAAGATATACCATCCAATTATATATTATTTTAATACCAAAATAATGATATTGTCGCACGTGCGTACGTATGGACTACCGTCTCCACGAACGCGATGAGATTCATTATCCATCGTATCCATTCAAGTATAATTATCATTTTAAGATTAATAATAGTATCTAAGGACTTGAAATAATTCTGGATATGATTAAGATACAACCTATCCATGACAAACATGGCTTACATAACAAAACATATAAAAGAAAATGAGTAAGTTAACACCCGAAACGACGATAATTCTATAATATTATTAAAAAGCAATGTTAAAAGATCATATATGATATCATATTAATATATATGATTCTTGTATAATTTAATAACAATTATTTCACCATTATACAGGAGGTTAACCTACCCTCAACCAAGGAAAAGTACAAGGTAATAGTTTATTTCACAATCTCTTCATTATCCGAGGTTGTTTATACGTAATAATCTACTGGGATTTCTTTATCATCCACATCCATGTTTCTTAAAAATGTATTTCAAAAACATTTTTACTATTTACAAGAATATGGGTTAAAGTCATTTATACCCATTTTTGACTTTTTATAAGAGGTTTATAAAGGAATCTTTCTATCGTTTTCCAAACAAGGTGTTTTTTAACCTTTTCAACAAAATTAAGGTAAGAATGTTTTTTTAACTTATACGGCGGGTGCGGATATTTTCCGCCGTTATAAAATCGTCGAAGCTTCCCTTACAATCTTATAAGAATATTTTCAAAGAAAATTTTTTATTTTATAAATATATGACGCTTAAATGATTTCAAAATAGAAAGAGATATTTCTCTAAAAAGAGTTTTGATTTCATCTATGTCAACATCCTTTGATGGATTTTACACTTATTTGAAGTTGATTTATTATGAACCAAAACTTCTATATTGTATTAAGAGTTTTGTGATATGTTTGATTGTGGATGTGTTATTTTTATACCATTCATGGTTTATGGATGAATTATTTACATTTCGTATGCTAGTTTTAATACGAATGTTTATGTTATGTTTAAACCTTTTCATATGGGAATGCATTGGACTTAATATGTGACAGGTGGAGCCCGCTATAGCTCCTCAATGCATCGGTGGGTCTCATGAGACAAAATAGTGTCTTGGCACAAGGCCTTGACAAAATCTTATTTCTAGTCTTGGCACGAGGCCTTGGCTATGTGGTTATGATAGTCTGGCATTATGCATTCCATCATTATGAAAGTGGTTATTGATATTGCATGTGATTATTCGATTAGTAGAATATCCATGTGAATAAGTAAATGGAATTATTTCATTTTATTTTTTCCATACTATGTTGAAGTTCAAGTTTAAAAGGCTTTTGTTTTAGTTATACATTGCCTTAAATGTTTATTCTTATTTATGAAAGTTTCTGCTATATTGTTATCCTTACTGGGCATTTGAGCTCACCCCTTTTCTATGTTTTATTTTTCCCAGGATGTGAAGAAGTAAATTATGAATGACCTACAGGGATATTATGAGGGGATAATAGTGTGGAATATGGAGACAATATGTTGTTGTAGTAGTTTTTCACTTCATGATGTAATGTAAAACTTTATGAATATATCTAGTGTTTCCAAGGCTATTAAACCAATCGGTCTTTTGAGATTTGATCTTTCTTGTGATCATGCCAATGTTATGTAATAATGCAACGACTCTGGGTAACTGGGGTTGGGGAATTACAGTTGGTATCAGAGGAAGTTTAGTACAAACCTTGAAAGCTAGATTTAGATAAACTCTGATTAGAGCACGTAGACCTAAGATGGACTTTGAGGATTAGTATAGAAGAACTTCCTAGAATTTTGGTATTGTAGAGATTTTGTGAGTTTTCCAAGAAATACATCCATGTCTGGATACGAGCAGGTATAGGCGGCTCTGGAATAGATGTACCTAGGGGTAAAACCCAAAAACACCGCTTTGAGCTAGACTTGAACGGGAACTAGTGCACGACAATGGGCCTTGCTGCACTCTTGGTTACGACACTCCCAGGGGATATGCTTAGGATAACTCTAATTTTCTTTAGAAATAATTATGAAAGGTTTATGAGTATATACTTCCTCAAAGAAAACATTTTTATGATTATGGATTATATCCATAAATATTTCAATTTATGTTAAGTGTTTTATAAATATGGGATTATGTATTTTGATTTATAAACTAATCTAGTTTATGCCATTGTTTAGAAATGGCGCCTAGTGGAAAAAATGAAAACTGTATCAATGCACGCACTCCATGTAGGGATTTCCCTCCTTATCAAGATAATTATAGTGGAGCTAGTGATGCAACTGGTGCCGATCAGCTAATCACCATACTGGGACAACTCACTCAGGTTATGAATAATAACCTTAACCATATGGAGCACCCTGATTTGCAGCATGGAGGATCAATGTTAGATCGATTCATGAGGCAACAACCACCAACTTTCAATGGGATTACACATCCCTTAGTAGCTGAGCAATGGATAAATTCCCTAGAGAAAATATTTCAGGCTTTGGGGAGTAGTGAAAGGGAAAAAGTTATCATGGCAGTTTACCGCCTCACTAGAGATGCTGATCAATGGTGGTCATTGATTCAAAACACGAAGGAAGATGAAGAAGTATCAAATATGGAATGGAGGTAGTTCAAAGATCTGTTTTTAGAAAAATACTTTCCTCGTGACCATCGAGCAGATATGGAAAGGCAATTTCTGAGTCTGAGACAAAAGGAGGATGAGAATGTCACGAAGTATGAGGCTAACTTTACAAGGTTAGCAAGGTATGCTGGAGATTATATACGTAACCCAAGAAGTAAGATTGATCATTTCTTTGATGGGTTAAAACTATTTCTCCATCGAGCATTAGTCTCACAATCCTTCTTATCATACGAAGACATTGTCTCATGTGCTATCAAGACAGAAAAGGAATTCTCTAAGTCTTATGACTTTAAAGAAAAGCAAGAGAAGAAGAGATATGCTGATCAATATGGGAATGGAAATAAGGTGAATAAGGGAAAGTTTGAATATCTATCCTGTAGTAAATGTGGTAAGAAACACCCTGGTACTTGCTTGAAGGGAATGGGAGTCTGTTACAAGTGTGGTGAGAAAGGCCACCAAGCTCGTGAATGCAAAGGGAAGAAGGAAGCTACCAATTTTCAATGCTACAATTGCAGTGAGGTGGGACATTATGCAAATGAATGTCATAATCGTCAGGGGAACTTACCTCAGAAAAGGCCAAGGGATCAAGTCCAAGCTTATGCTATCACTACTGCTGAGGTAGAAGCTCCAAAAGACGTGGTGGCAGGTAATTTAATGGTTTCCTCAAGTTTAGCAAATGCATTATTTTATTCTGGATCATCGCATTGTTTCATATCTTCCCAGTTTGCTAAGAAAATTAGATATTTCCAATTTGATTTAACAAGGGTGTTTTCAGTTAAAACTCCTAAGGGAAGTATCATTGCAACAAAGTTTTGTGAATTAGTCCCCATTAGAGCACATAAATGTTCTTTATCCGCTGATCTCATCGTCATACCTATGATTGAGTTTGATATAATCCTCGGTATGGATTGGCTTTCGGATTATGATGTGAAGATTTATTGTAAGAAGAAGGAGGTTACGATTTTTGATGATGACGATAAGGAACACCTTATCTTTAGAGCAGAATCATCACCACCTAATTCTTATCTAGATCCACCCCCAGTAGCTCACCAAAATTCAATTATTGGGGAGGAAGAGAATGAAATTACAGTGGGTGAGGAAAGGAATGTTCCAATAGAGGATGTACCTGTTGTGAAAGAATATGTAGATGTGTTTCTGGAAGATTTACCTGGACATCCTCTAGAACGAGAAGTTGAGTTTTCCATGATTTAATTCCTGGATCAAGGCCTATATCTAAGACCCCTTATAGAATGGCCATTGTAGAATTAGTTGAACTAAAGAAACAAGTATAGGAACTGAGTAATAAGGGATTTATTCTCCCTAGTGTTTCTCCATGGGGAGCCCCTGTTCTTTTTGTTAAAAAGAAATATAGATCTATGGGGTTATGTATCGACTATA
This sequence comes from Viscum album, assembly GCA_963277665.1. Taxonomy (NCBI): domain Eukaryota; kingdom Viridiplantae; phylum Streptophyta; class Magnoliopsida; order Santalales; family Viscaceae; genus Viscum; species Viscum album. The sequence continues at coordinate 120,950,735 of OY728167.1, forward strand.
GGGAGATCAATGCTATAACAATAAAGAACAAGTATCCCCTACCTCGCATTGATGATTTATTTGACCAACTGCATGGATCTCAATACTTTTTAAAGATTGAACTTCGATCTGGATACCATCATTTGTGTGTAAAGAAGGAAGACATTCCAAAGACAGCATTTCGAACTAGGTAAGGGCATTACGAGTTTACAGTAATGCCTTTTGGATTGACTAATGCACCCTCTGTATTCATGGATATAATGAATAGAGTTTTCAAGGAATATCTTGATGAATTTGTGGTGGTATTTATTGATGATATCTTGGTATACTCCAAAAACTACGAAGATCATGAAAGTCACTTGCGCATTATCCTGAAGACTCTGAGAAGACCTAAATTATATGGGAAGTTTAGCAAGTCTGAATTATGGATTCATGAGATTTCTTTTCTTGGTCATATTGTCTCTAAAGATGGAATCTCTGTTGATCCTTCTAAGACCAAGGAAATCCAAGAATGGCCAGAACCTACGAGTATAACTGAGGTACGCAGTTTTATTGGTTTGGAAGGTTATTATCGACGTTTCGTCCAGAATTTTGCCTGATTGGAAAACCCATTAACGAAGTTCACACGTAAATGGGTTAAATTTTTTTGGACAAAAGAGTGTGAAAAATGTTTCAAAGAACTAAAGAGAAGATTAGTCAATGCTCCTATATTGACTCTACCATCGGGGAATGATGGGTTCGTTATTTATAGTGATGCATCGAAGAAAGGAATTGGTTGTGTCCTTATGCAGAATGATAGGGTTATTGCCTATGCATCACGACAGTTGAAAATTCATGAGCAAAACTATCCTACTCATGATCTTGAGTTAGCAGATGTGATCTTTGCTTTGAAGATATGGAGGCACTACCTCTATGGTGAAAAATGTGAGATTTATATTGATCACAAGAGTTTGAAGTATATTTTCTCACAAAAAGAACTCAACATGAGGCAAAGGAGATGGCTTGAATTACTCAAGGATTATGATTGTATGATACACTACCACCCGGGGAAAGCAAATAAGGTGGCAGATGCTTTGAGCACAAAAGATCATGGAGTTTTGAACAATATGAGAATTGAAAGGGATCCAATTTTCATGGATCTAGTGAAGATGGACATGGGAATAACCAGGGAAGGTGAAACATCAATGATTTTTCAAATGGTTGCAAAACCATATTTACTAGAAAGGATTAAGAGTTCTCGAACCAATGATGAAGAATTTCAAAAGAAGATTAAAGTTGTGAATGATGGGAGATTGAGAGACTTTGTGTATGAAGATGGAATTTTGAAATTTGGGAAGAGACTTTGTGTTCCCGATATACCTGATATAAAAAGGGAATTGTTGGATGATGCTCACAGTTCCAATTTCTCTATACACCCTGGGAGCACCAAAATGTATAGATATTTGAAGGAACATTTTTGGTGGGACAACATGAAGAGGGAGATTGATGATTTTGTGTCAAGATGTATGGTTTGTCAATAAGTGAAAGCTGGAAGGCAATAGCCTGGAGGACTCATGCAACCTCTTCCCATACCGGAGTGGAAATGGGACAATATTATGATGGACTTTGTCATGGGGCTACCAAAGACTCCTAGAAGGAATGATGCAATATGGGTCATTGTTGATCTTCTTACCAAGTCAGCACATTTTCTTACTATAAGAGAAGATCTACCACTGGAACGTCTAGCAAGACTATATATTGATGAAGTTGTGAGACTTCATGGAGTACCCCTATAGATTGTTTCTGATCGTGATCCCCGTTTTACTTCAAGATTCTGCAAAAGTATTCAGAAAGCCTTGGATACTGAACTTCATTTGAGCACTGACTACCACCCTCAAACAGATGAACAATCAGAACGAACTATTCAAACCTTAGAAGACATGTTGAGATCCTTCTCACTTGACTTTCAGGGTATGTGGGATCAATATTTACCTCTGGTAGAATTTTCCTATAACAATAGTTTCCATTCGAGTATTCAGATGGCACCATATGAAGCGTTATATGGAAAGAGATGTCGCACACCAACCTGTTGGGATGACGTTGGTGAAACAAAACTTGTAGGCCCAGAACTGTTGGAGGAAACGATGGAAAAGCTGAAGGTAATCCAAAATCACATCAAAGCAGCTCAAAGTAGGCAGAAGAGCTATGCCGATAATTGAAGGAAGGATTTGTAATTTCAAGTCGGTGATCATGTTTTCTTGAAGGTATCTCCATGGAAGGGAGTCATACGTTTTGGTAAGAAAGGTAAATTGAGTCCCAGGTACATCGGACCTTTCGAAATTCTAGAACGAATTAGGGCTATAGCTTACCGATTGGAAATGCCGCCAAGTCTCTCCAAAGTTCACGATGTGTTCCACGTATCTCTATTGAGGAAATACATGCCTGACCCAACGCATGTACTCACCTATGAGGAATTAGAACTGGAACTCGATATGTCTTATTGCGAAGAGCCCATCAAGATTCTTGATACGAGAGAACAAGTGCTGAGAAATCGGACAACGTGTCTGGTAAAAGTTTTGTGGAGAAACCATAAGATGTAAGAGGAAACGTGGGAACCCGAGGAACATATGATGAAGAACCACTCGAGTCTTTTCATGCAGTAGTATTCTAGAAATTTCGAGGATGAAATTATTTGAAGTAGGGGAGAATGTAACACCTCAAGCTTCTACAGTACGTTTCCCTTTGAATAATGTAATAGTGTGTGTTGTACGCAACATCGAGTTCTAACACACACCACAACCGATCAAACTAGCCGTTATGAATAGTAATACCTACTTTTTTAAATTATATATATTTTATATTTCAAAATGGACTTCATTTTTAGATTCGGAATATCGAAATTATCCTAATTTGAATTTTTGGTATTTTTTTGAGAACTTACAATTTTTATGAATAGTGAAAAATACTTAAAAACAAATTTTTTAATCAAAATAATTTATAGTGATAAATTATATTATTTAGTGGTTTTAAAGTATAATTATAATATATTTTTACCATTTTATCCAATGGTGTTCATTATAATTAATTTCACTTTGAAATTGGACATAAACAATTGTCAATATTTTGATATATATTGTTTCTTAAAAACACGCTATTTGTTGTGATAGCGGGAATTAATTATAAAATTAATTAAGGCAACCTATATGTTTGAAATTTTTTAAAATAGACATCATTTTTTAATTTGGAATATCAATTATAACTTAGGGTGAAATTTTGGCATTGTTCTGAAAAACTTCAATTTTTGATGAATAGTGAAACTACTAAGTGGTAGTTAAAAAATGAATTTTTCATAAAACATAATTTTACTGCTTCTGTGATTGGAATTTTGAAAATTCAAGAGACACGGTTAATATCAAGGAGTAAAATGTGGTTCAATGAGACGAAAATATTCTTTGTGAATAGTAACTTTTTACTTTTATTTACCACGGTTAAAAGTAAATAGGGTAATTAAGGGTAAAAATGATATTAATATTATCCTAACACATGTCCTGATTCTATTAGACAACTGTATCTTGACCAAAAACAACCTTAGGAATAAAATATTATCATTTAGGTCCACTTGGATTAGATTAGTACATTTATTATTATTTAATTCAAAGAAAAGTTAAAAGAGTTAAAATCAAAGTTTATTTACTAAAACATTTTTAATATAGGGTTATACATAAGATAAATTCGATTGTAAATATTCATTAGATATCTAAGAAGATTTCCTACATAATGATATTTTATTTATAATTTTTAGACATTAAATAATTTAATTTATTTATGACACAATGATGATGCAGTAATTACCATAATAGTGAAAAATTAAAATAATTGATATTATAAATACCCAAATAAATATAATTTGAGACTTTTAATGAATTAAACTAATTTTATAGGATAATATGACATATTAGTATTTACTTAAGTAACTTTTTTCAAAGTAATCATTCTGTTATGAGTTTTTTACAAAAATAAATTATTGAATAGTGTCAAAATTGACATAAAAGAGTTTTTAAAACAAATATTATATTATTAATTGATATTAAATTCCTAGAAATCTAAGGTTCGGTCAAGAGGCTTGTATCATGATAGTTTTATCATTAATGGACCACTTGGGGTCGCTTAGAGATATATAGTAAGTTTATTAACTATATAATATAAAAATACAAAATGACATGGTAAGTGTCAAACTAATTAACTAAGAGTTAAAACTAAAAGATAAGGTTAATATAATGACTCAAACCTGTCTAAATCCTATTAGTTGAGTGGTTTTCGACCCATCCCCACCTTAAACTTTAAATAATCCACTTTGGAGCCATTAGAAACCGAATATGAATTTATTATAAAATAATATTTCTAGCTTTTCCAAAGGTGCCCCTCACCCCTCTTATAAAAGGGCACTCTCCCTTCTCATTAACTCACACCTTAAAATCCTTTTGGCTCGGTCAACATCTGCCAAAATACTCTCTAAACTTCTTTCAATTCATCCTTGAGGCCTTCCTTTAGTTATAAAGCCAACTTAAAAATCCCTTTTGATCAAATCAAAAGGAAGAACCCGAAGAAGAGGTAATGATTTCACCACCCTTTTTCAAGTTCCTTTCTTCTTCCACTTCTTCTTTCTTTATTATTCCCATTCTAAAATAATGAATCCAGTATCTTCTATATACTGTAATATTATTATAAATATGGTACAACCATATTCAGTATTATATCCATCTTTTTAATGACATGTCACCATACGTGCGTACGTACGGCTTACCGTCTCCACATCGTGGTGTAATTGTTATTCAATAAATTATTATTTGGATGGGTATAATAACGATGTTTAAGTCATGTAAATAATAAATATAACATGATAATGATTCTTTATATAAGATATAACATCCAATTATATATTATTTTAATACCAAAATAATGATATTGTCACTCGTGCGTACGTACGGACTACCGTCTCCACGAACGCGATGAGATTCATTATCCATCATATCCATTCAAGTATAATTCTCATTTGATGATTAATAATAGTATCTAAGGACTTGATATCATTATGGATATGATTAAGATACAACCTATCCATGACAAACATGGCTTACATAACAAAACATATAAAATAAAATGAGTAAGTTAACACCCGAAACGACGATAATTCTAAAATATTATTAACAAATCAATGTTAAAAGATCATATATGATATCATATTAATATATATGATTCTTGTATAATTTAATAACAATTATTTCACCATTATACAGGAGGTTAACCTACCCTCAACCAAGTAAAAGTACAAGGTAAGGGTTTATTTCACAATCTCTTCATTATTCGAGGTTGTTTATACGTAATAATCTACTGGGATTTCTTTATCATCCACATCCATGTTTCTTAAAAATATATTTCAAAAACATTTTTACTATTTACAAGAATATGGGTTAAAGTCATTTATACCCTTTTTTGACTTTTTATAAGAGGTTTATAAAGGAATCTTTCTATCGTTTTCCAAAAAATGTGCTTTTTAACCTTTTCAACAAAATTAAGGTAAGAATGTTTTTTTTAACTTATACGGCGGGTGCGGATATTTTCCGCCGTTATAAAATCGTCGAAGCTTCCCTTACAAGCTTATAAGAATATTTTCAAAGAAAATGTTTTATTTTATAAATATATGACTCTTAAATGATTTCAAAATAGAAAGAGATATTTCTCTAAAAAGAGTTGATTTCATCTATTTCAACATCCTTTGATGGATTTTACGCTTATTTGAAGTTGATTTATTATGAACCAAAACTTCTATATTGTATTGAAGGTTTTGTGATATGTTTGACTGTGGATGTATTATTTTTATACCATTCATGGTTTATGGATGAAGTATTTACATTTCGTATGCTAGTTTTAATACGAATGTTTATGTTATGCTTAAACCTTTTCATATGGGAATGCATTGGACTTAATATGTGATGGGTGGAGCCCGCTATAGCTCCTCGATGCATCGGTGGGTCTCATGAGACAAACTAGTGTCTTGGCACAAGGCCTTGACAAAATCTTATTTCTAGTCTTGGCACGAGGTCTTGTCTATGTGGTTATGATAATCTGGCATTATGCATTCCATCATTATGAAAGTGGTTACTGATATTGCATGTGATTATTCGATTGGTAGAATATCCATGTGAATAATTAAATGGAGTTATTTCATTTTATTTTTGTCATACTATGTTGAAGTTCAAGTTTAAAAGGATTTTGTTTTAGTTATACATTGTCTTAAATGTTTATTCTTATTTATGAAAGTTTCTGCTATACTGTTATCCTTACTGGGCATTTGAGCTCACCCCTTTTATATGTTTTATTTTTCCCAGGATGTGAAGAAGTAAATTATGAATGACCTGCAGGGATATTATGATGGGATAATAGTGTGGACTATGGAGACAATATGTTTTTGTAGTAGTTTTTCACTTTATGATGTAATGTAAAACTTTATGAATATATCTAGGGTTTCCAAGGCTACTAAACCAATCAGTCTTTAGAGATTTGATCTTTCTTGTGATCATGTCAATGTTATGTAATAATGCACCGACTCTGGGTAACTGGGGTCAGGGCATTACAATGACTCACCTATCCATTACCTCGTCATCGGTTTCATGTCATGCCGATTGCTTTTTAATTTTATAATTGTCGGTGTTTTATTTTTCAGCGAGTCGTCACTCACCGTTCTATTTATTTTATTTTGTTCCACTGCTACCCAATCTCCATTTAAATATCAGTTTCACAATTCTTCATTACCCATCGGTCTCTCATTTTTTCACACACTCACCGTTAGTTTATTATTTTCTCACTTTTGGTCTCTAGTCTATTATTACTATCGGTGAGTCGTAACTCACCAATCATCCACCCACACCACTCACCGATAGTTCTTTTTCCTCCTACCGATGCAGGGATCGGTTTCACCTCTCGCCATCAGTTTCCCCATCATCCCCTGCTGCAGATAGGCCTTCCCTATGCCTCACTGATACCCCCTGCCTCTATCAGTCAAAATATCACTGATATCATACGCACTGAAGTAGTTGTTTCCTTTACTCTGCTTCAATTCATCCTCCTTCGCCTCATCACCGTGAACCATCACCTGCAATTTCAAACTCCAACCTTCGACCGAGACCAAATTCAAACATTAACCCCTAAATTCCAGACTCTAACCAGAGAAATTTTTCAACCCAAAACCCTTTCAACACTCTTTCTTCTCCACCGCCGTGATTGAAGAACCACGGGTGTTTCAAGAGAAGCCGCAAATAATTCCGGTGTTGTGACTTCTTACATCTACTTGAATCACACCGCTCCTTCTCCCCTCTCCACCACGAGAGGTACCGCGTACCGCGAGTCATCGTCTTGAGCAGAAGAGTCTGTTGTGCTACGCTCCTTGGTGAAGAAGGCCACCGCATCACACTTGCTCGTGCTACCCTGTGAGAGCCGCTGCGGAAGATCGGGGATTGTCGCACCTCCTGTACAAGAGTCACGCCATCTGCTGAAGCTGCCGCTGCACTGCTAGTGTAGTGGAGAACCACCGGGATGCCGTGGAGATGGGGATCTGCCGTTGTGGAGTGCGCTGGGGAAGAGCCAGAACCCTACCCCCTTATTGTAGCGCCGAATTGGGGGGAGGGAAGAGTTAAAAAAAAATAAACAAGTTAAAAAAAATATAATAAAAAGGATGAATAAAAAATATAATAAATAAAGTATAATAAAATTAAAGTATAAAAGTAAAGAAAAAGAAAAAGAAAACAAAAATTAAAGTAAAAGTAACTTTTAATAAGTCAAATGAATATAATTAAATTTATAAAAGTAATAAACTTAAACAATTATAATATTAATAACTAAATAGTTTATGAATTAAATTACAAAGCTTAATTAAAAATGAGTGTTAATAATAAGTTAATAATAATTAAATATTTTGTTTATAGTATAAATTATTTAATTAATAAAATTTATAAATAAATTATAAAACATACTTATTAATTTAAAAAATATTTGAACCTTAAGTGATAATTTTAATTACTAAATTAAAATTAACTAATTAATTAATTAATTTAACAATTTAATTTCTTTAATAGTAATAATTTAATTATTAATTCAATCTAAAATATTATCTTAATTATATATTTTTTTATGTTCTTAATAACTTAGTTAAAAAATTGATAAAATTAATAACTTAGTAATTATATCTATTAATGTAATTTAATAACTTTTTAATAACTTATGTTTTATCATAGTTAATAATTGTATAAATAATTTAAAATTAAATATTTATCAATTAACTCTAATTAATTATTAACGATTAAAAATAACATTTAACTTAAATAATTACCTTTTTTCTTTCTTGTGTCCTTATTTATTTACTTGTCTTGCTTATTTAATTTTGTAGGTTCATTAAATTGCTGAAACCCCGTCCAGGTTCAAGGAACTAACTCAGTGGGAGTTATTTACAAGGGAAATCCTAGTGCGACGTTTCGGTTGCGAAAAAATGCACATTTTGCAATGCGTTGTGAAAGACATTCCAAGTCTGTGGAAATCGAGCAATGACATGCAGTTTATGATAGTAGGGTACTTAAAGTAGACTATCAGCAGAATTTAGGGACTCTCATTCGCTCTCTCTCATTATTCATTCCACGAACACACCAGTCTTGAGAGCGGATACCCGGGAGCATTACTAGAGACGTGCTGGAGGCTAAGGAGCCCGAAGGTAGAGTGTCACTTGGGGAGTTCTTCTTCCCTTTATCCTTTATGTTTGTACTCTATTTTTGGATGTTTTTCACTGCTATAATCAAGATGATCATAGGTTAATATTTTCTTAGCTTTGGAATTCAATTCTGGTGGTTTATCTTTAAAACTTCTTCAATTACATTATATTTTTCAGAATCATAATCAATCGGTGAGATTGAATTATGATTCTCTGTTTAGTTGATTCACTTCTCAATTTATTTAAAAATTAATAATTCAAATTCGACTAGCGAGGGTTTTTTTTTAATGCATCTTTCATAATTTTAATGTCATTAACTTTGGAAATTTACAGCGAGTTTATTTCCAAATTTAATCTTTTTCAAACTTCCTAGCAGTTCGGTTAAGTTTTGGTGTGGCGAACTCCAAAACTTAATCTTTTTCTGGTTGAATTTCTTGGCGAGGGAGATTATTCAGCATGTTTTTGAGGAGTGATTCAATAAAAGTGGTGAAGAAGTCAATTATTTTAACAAGTAGATTATATTTCCAGAGTGACTTTTGTTGATCTTAGCTCCTTTGCCTTCGTTGCTTAATGTTAGTTTGCTATATATCTTAGTTTAACAATACTTAGTTTTAATTTTAGTTTCTTTATTAAAAATTTGTTTCATCATCTTGTTTCCACTTCATCTCTTAAAAAAATAAAAAATAAATAAAAAGTTGTTTACCTCATTGCTGAAAACAGTGAGGTCTTTAGTTTTAAAACCTTATAATTTGCTCATCTTCCTTCTCTGTGGTTTGACTCCGCACCACTGTGCTAGTGTAGGAGTTATAAATGTTATTTTGAGGGCCGTGATGACCTCCGGCCTGTTCAAAAATTTGGCACCATTGCCGAGGAAGGAACGCACTGAGAATCTAAGGTTTTAATAAAAAAACCTAAAAACACACATAAAAAATCATATAAAAACTCTACAGAAAAATGATTTCAAAAAAAACCTGTGAACTAGAACCTACTGCTTAAGTTTTCCATTAAAATTCTGCATCAACTGTGAAACTCTGTGTGTTTAATCTAAAAATTTTAAAAAATGGAATGTTTTGAAGGCTCAAACTACTACACTGGACCTTACTATGTTTGTTGTGGAGATTATGGACATACTTCATGGTAGTGTGTTTATAACCAGCCACAACAGTACCATCACTTTTAAGAGAATGAGAAAAACTTTGAATTTAGTCCTAACACCCTAGCTAAAATTGAATTAATTGATTCTACACTAGATGCTAGGGTGGAGCTTATTAATAATTGGTTTACTAAAACCCATGAAATTAAACATAGATATTCTCAAGAGTGAGATCAAAGAATGAAAAGATTAGAAAACATGATCTTGGAATTAAAACAAAGGGTTATGGAATAAGAATAATTTGAAGAAAATGAAAAAGAAAATGTTTATAAAAGGTTTGAAAATCAAGTGGAAGAAGAGAGTGACTGTGAAGCTGGGAAAGAAAACATTTACTTTGAAGAATCAGAAACTGTTGAACCAAATTTAGAAATAACCAACTCATTAAACAAAGAACACATAATTGAAAATCCAATAAATATCTTTAATGGTGTTGAGTTGGTCAATTTTGAAACTAAATTGAAACAGATTGAAAAAGATTGCCTAGTTCTTTACATCATCCCTTCTTTTGAGAAAAATCATTGTTTTAGAAGTTTTAAGAATGAAGTCCCTCAGGTTGAAGATAAATTAGAAGATGAAAATTGGTTTGTTAATAATTCTTCACCCAAAATTTCTGTAATTCTAAACAGTGAGCCTAAACTTGATATTGGGTACACTTTGGAAGAGAACCTTAAGTTGGAAATCACAGAAACTCAAATCTTTGAACCACAATTGAAAACTTCTCTTCCATGTTTTGAAACTCCAAACCCATCTATTTTTGAAATGATGTTGGATGATTTAGAGGTTGAGGGAATAATGTTTGAAGAAAGATTAAATGATGAGCTTTCATCTTCCTTTTCTCAGATTGATTGTTTGATAGAAACTGAGTGTACTGAAATTGAAAACAGTGATGTTTTACATAGGGATAAATGTTTAAACTTGAAAAATCTGCAAATTGAATTTATTGAAGCTGAATTAAACATTACTCCACTTGATTTGAACTTCTTGGAACACACTACAGACTTTATTTTGGGAATTGATCCTTTTGAACATGAACTTAAAGTAGAGGTTGAACACACACTTGATTTAGGAAGAATTGACTTGATAGAAGCAATAGATGTTCAATATGAGTTAACAGATGAAGATCTTTTGGAAGATATTTACAACATTGTTAAACCTGAACCTTTTTTTGATAAAATAAATTATCTTCCCTGTTTGTCACTTACATCCTCAACTGTGAAGGGTGTTGAGCCTTCTCATGATACTGATTGTAGTTTAGAGGGGGAATCTCACTTGCATTCCATTGCCCATGATTCAGTTTAGCGCTTAATTGAATTCCATTTTGAACATTCTAATCAGAATCTACCCACATGCACCCTTGAATGTGAATCTGTTGGTGTTGTAGTTGAAGGAGATAGCTGTGAGGTCAATGTCACACCCTTTGGAGCATCTAGTATTATGTTGTCCCTTCATGTGAACTCAAATCTTGATAACCTTGAACATGATCTGGAAGTGGACAACATTATGCTCTCAACTGTCAAAGAGTGTTTCTTGGGGATTTTTTCAGCTGATGAGAGTTTATTTTTTGTTTTGCTAAGTCTTGAAACCCATAATTTTCACAGTTCTATTAAAAATAAATGGTCCAAACCCAAGTGTTGGTTCCTGTTAAAGAAACCACATCCACCTAGTGACTATGGTTAGTTGCTAGGTGAGTCTGGCTGGAGACTATAAACCTAGCACTGCATGGGAGGCAACCCATGGTTTTTTTCTGTGTGTTAATAAATAAAAAAATTGTAATTAAATAAATTCTAACTGAAGTCTTTAAATTCAGTGCTTTATGGGAGTCAACCCATGCTCCTTCTTTGTTTTCATTTTTGTTCTGTTTTGAACTAAATAAAGTGTTGCTTTGTTTTCTTCCATATTCTCTATATTTTCTGGATCTTTTTTTCTTGGTTTACATGTTATTTGTCTCTAGGATGGTGTTGATGTGTCATTTAAGGAGTGGAATTCCCATACTGGAGGGAAATTGACAAATATATTCAGGGAAGTACACAATTCATAATTGTTGTTTCATTTTTATGCTCTTTAATTCTTTAGAAAAAAAATGCGCTGCATGTTTGCTTGCTTAAAAAATTCTACTCCTCTTTTTGTTAAAAAAATTCTGCTTGTATTGAAAAAATCTGCTACATGTGTACTGAAAATTTTGCTACATTTTTACTGTATAAAATTCTACTGCATGTCTTGCTACTGAATTTTTAAAATTCAGCATATGTTTAAAATCATGCACGTATTGGAATGTAATTTTGTTGTATATCACCTTTTAGATATAAAATTCTGCATGTGCCTCTTGCTGTAAAAATTGAATTTCATAATTGTTAAACCCATTCACTACATGAAACTAAGTGTGGGGGAGTACATGTTGCTAGTCTTTTAAATTTGATTAATTTTGGGGTGTTTAGCATGAACTTTGTCTTCTTTATTGAATATCTAACTGAATAAATTTTTCTAAACTTTCTTACACCCAATTAATTTTGCATCCACACCTTATATACTTCTTTTGATCTATATTGAAAATCCATGTCACTTTAATGTGTGTGTCTAGATGTGAACCTTCTGATTATTTATTCATTGTGGAAAACAATATTTTTGAACTTCAAAGAGACCCTTTATACATTTCATCAATCTATTTAATTGAAAATCTGTTTTGAACTTTAATTATCAAATTGTTCTTCTCCATATTTAGAAGTAAACTTTAGGGACAAAGTTGGGTTTTAAGTGTGGGGGAGGGGGTCAATTCTTGACTGTGCTAAACTGTGCTTAATTGAAATCCCATCAATCCCCATTGCATCTTCAATTCAAATTTCTTGTAAAAAATGGATAAAATTTTTGGAATTCTTGCATAATTTTAGGCTTTACATTGTACTCAATTGGTTCTTGCCTTAGGAAAAGTTTCTTGCTGGTAGTTAAGAACTGTTTAAGATCTGAAATTGACGATATTGGATGATTGATGAGTCGTATTTCTTAGTGGTTTGATGGAAATTCGGTTTAGGACCTACTTCTGGAAGTGATTTGGGTTACATGTTTATGGAGTTATGGTCATAAACATTGGAACTGGAAGTTTGATTCTGATCATATGTGACTCGTTTTTATTTAATTTATTAAAGTAGTTGGTTTTATGAGCCAATGTAAATGAATTTTATATAAATCTTTTGAAATTGGAGTAATTTGGGCATCTGGGATCCCACGGTGAATCTCTGAGACCCTAGATGCTGGGTGCGTTTCTGTTAACTAAAAGCCCTCTGTTCACATCGAATAAGTGCAATGCACAGTGCCTAGCACAATGATACATGGATTGGGAAAAATACATAAAGTTTCTAGGGTCAAAAATGAGATCATTAAGGTGAGGGGAATGATGAACTCTAGATGAAGAAGGGATCAAATGGTTTATATGGAAATCACTTTTGTTGTATCATTGACAAAAAAATTAATTATTGTTGGAGCCTAGGTGATGAGTCAAGTGCAAAGTTCCTTGGTTAAGGTCTTAATTCCATTGAAATTTTATTCCATGTCATTTTTGGATTTAAAACCTGAGTTTTGATTGAAGTGAGTTATTAAGTTGTATCACATATGAGGCATGACATCTTCTTTGAAGTATGGTCTTTGCTTTCTTAGTTACCAGTGAGAATTTTTACTATGCAAGGTTCATTTGAGTGACTTAGATTCTAAAGACCTTTTGACATGTTTTTGAAGTCCTCTGTTAAAAATTATGGACATGTTACATTTTGATTTGAATTATAAACTTACGTCTGTTTTTCAAAGAAAATAAAACATGGGATTGTTTGAGGACAAACAATGCTTAAGTGTGCGGGAATTTTATGTGGATCTATTTTTACATAGTTTTGCCACATATTTTATTTAATTTTTATCAATTTAATTACTTATTTTTGACACTTTTTATTTAATATTGGCACTTTTGTAATTTTATCACTAAATATGTTAATTAATCATTTTTTATAATTAAATATGCGTTTTAGTCCTTTTTTATAGTCTATCTATTTATTCCAAATATATTAAATTATTTTTTAGTTTAATAATCTTAATCTGGCTAATAATTTTAAATGTCTATTAATTAATTAATTATTATTTATTATTTTCATTTATTTAATCCATTTTTTAATTTAAGTATTTACCATTTAATTTTGTTTTACTTAAAAAAACTAACTTTACTTTTTAACCCGTTCAATTATTCTGCTAAGTTAAGAAATTAAGTTAAAGTTTAATTAAATAATATGTTTTTAATTTTAAGTTTCATTTTAGCATCTAACTAATTAACTTTAATGTTTAATGACTCTAGTTAATTCTAATTATTTTAATTATATGTTTGCAGTTAATTAATTATAGGTGTTCTGCATTTGTTTAGACATAAATTAAACTAATTTTAACTTTTATTTTCTTAGTAAATAATTAGTCTCTTTTATTTTTAGTTTGTTATATAATTTGGTTAGTTTTTAGTTACAGTCAATTAATTAGTATTTAAAATTTTAGTTAATTTGACTTTTAATTTAATTAATTAATGTTTTATTCATTCTAAATTTTGTTGTAAATTAATATTTATTGTTAACATTTTTAATTTTGTACTATCGATGAGTGACGCATCGATTCTTTTTCTCACTGATCTTTTAACACACCGAAGTTTTCTTTATAACTATCGGTGGGTCGTCACACCGATGTTGTGATGCGCCGATCCTTACATTGGTGTGTTACACACCGGTACTTGTCTTTATTTTAACTAACGGTTTGACAAGGCACACTGATGTTTTTTGACACTGTTTAATTCTTTCATCAGTGTGTTTGGATTTTTTTTTCAACTATTGGTGAGTCATCGACACACCGATCTCCCAAAAAATCCATCGGTTTCACGTCATACCAATTACACTATACTTTATCTATCGGTTTCTCATTTATTCTAACTATCGGTGAGTCAATGACTCACCGATCCATTACCTCATCATCAATTTCACGTCATGCCAATTGCTTTTTAATTTTATAATTGTCGGTGTTTTATTTTTCGGTGAGTCGTAACTCACCGTTCTATTTATTTTATTTTGTTCCACTACTACCCAATCTCCATTTAAATATCGGTTTCATAATTCTTCATTACTCGTCGGTCTCTCATTTTTCCACGCACTCACCGTTAGTTTATTATTTTCTCACTTTTGGTATCTGGTCTATTTTTACTATCGGTGAGTCGTAACTCACCAATCCTCCACCCACACCACTCACTGATAGTTCTTTTTCCTCCTACCGATGCAGGGATCGGTTTCACCTCTCGCCATCAGTTTCCCCGTCATCCCCTACTACCGATAGGCCTTCCCTCTACCTCACCAATACTCCCTGCCTCTATCAGTCAAAACCTCACTGATAGCATACACACCGAAGTTGTTGTTTCCTTTACTCTAGTTCAATTCATCCTCCTTTGCCTCATCACCGTGAACCATCACCTGCAATTTCAAACTCCAACCTTCGACCGAGACCAAATTCAACCTTTAACCCCTAAATTCCAGACTCTAACCAGAGAAATTTTTCAACCCAAAACCCTTTCAACACTCTTTCTTCTCCACCGCCACGATTGGAGAACCACGAGTGTTTTAGGAGAAGCCGAAAATAATTCTGGTGCCGTGTCTTCTTCCATATACTTGAATCATTCCACTCCTTCTCCTCTCTCCACCACGAGAGGTGCCGCATACCGCGAGTCGATGTCTTGAGCAGAGGAGTCTGTTGCGCTATGCTGCTCGATAAAGAAGGCCATCACATCACACTTGCTCGCGCTACCCTGTGAGAGGCGCTGTTGAAGGCCGAGGATTGTCGCGCCTCCTGTACAAGAGTTGCGCCATCTTCTGAAGTCTCTGCTGCGCTGCTGGAGCAGTGACGAACCGCCGGGATGCCGTGGAGCTGGGGATCCGCCGCTGTGGAGTGCGCTGAGGAAGAGCCAGAACCCTACCCCCTTGCTGTAGAGCCGAATTGGGGGGAGGTAAGAGATAAAAAACAAACAAATAAAAAAGTTAAAAAATATCATTGCATATCAACCATAGTAAAATTAATTGATTTCAAGGAAAAGAAAAAAAATAAGGATGATCTCAAATTCTCAGTAAGGTTTAAGTACAACAGAATCTGTCATGAATCAAAAATAAAAATCAATATAACTATAATGGCTTAGACCTCTTTAGTCCATTCCTTTTCTAAAATCTAGTATTGGAGGTGTTCTGGGAGGTCAAGGTGACTTATTCCCAACACTTTTCCAAATTTCCAGAATGGGGTCATGAACAGTATTTCCATAACGGTGTCATTTCCTTTTCCAAATTTCTAGAATGGTGTTATGAATAGTGTTTCCAGAATAGTGTTGTTGTTTTTTCAAATTTCCAAAATTGTGTCATGAACAGTGTTTCCAAGACGGTGTCATTTCCTTTGACAAATTTCCAGAATGGTGTCATGAATAGTGTTTCCAAAATGGTGTCATTTCCTTTGTCAAATTTCTGTCATGAACAGTATTTCCAGAATGGTGTCATTTCCTTTACCAAATTTCCAGAATGGTGTCATGATTAGTGTTTCCAAAACAATGTCATTTCCTTTTCCAAATTTCCAGTTTTTCCCATATTCCTACAGTTTCTCCCCTTTGAAGTTTCCTTTGATCTAAAATTAATTCAAAGCCTTGTTTTAAGTGATTTAAGTTCAATTAAAATCCCATAACTCCTATATTAATTTTCCAAATAGTGGGGAATCCTTTACTTGGTAAAATCACATGGCTTAATGTGAATCTATTTTAATAGAAACTCTAAAATGTATCTAAGAAAATTATCTATTTAGGTTATTCTGAGGCTGAGATACCTTTCACCTTGTTCTTCCTTCTTTGTTTTCCCCTGGCATGAGATGACTGGACATTTCTTTCCTATAGGAGTCATGCAATCAAACTTTCAACCTTATATTGTTTCCCCATGTAGTTTTTCATGCTACTTATGTGCACCCCCTGTTTTGGTGAAACTAGGAGGTGTCGATTAGTCTTTGATGTAAGGTATGTTCTACCTCTATTCTTATAGGTTCTATACCTTTCCTACTAGTTCTCCTTTTACTTGTTATGTAATGTGTTCTATATGTTTCTAATGGATCTTTCTTGGGTTTTGGATGATGCAGTCAAGCCCCGATGTCCTTGGGTGAATGCATTCATTGTGGGAGAGGTGATTGTGATCTGTTGTGTTGGTTCGTTCTCATGCAAAGAACATTAGAAACCTTTTGAGGTAGGGGATTCATGGCTTATTTATTATTTTCTCATGAAATTGTAGATTCAACATTACTAATTCATTAGAACATAATGTAATTTAAATAATAAATATTTTAACCAGATCAAAGAATTGGTTTCGATTATATGTTGTTGCCTCTTGATTTACTAGATAGTGTGATATCTATGCTTTTCTTGTTTAGCATGCCATTCTTGGTGGAAATTGGTAAAGAACGTAAAGCTAGGATTAATTTTTAATTAATTAGAAAAAGATAAATAGGCATGGAAATGAATCTGGTTGTTTTTTTAATTTTATGATAATCAAATTGATTTAGTAAGCATGTTTAATTAATTTTTGATTGCTATGGTAACTTTCTAATTAGGTTTCCCATAGTTGAAACCTACTAATAATTAATCGTCTAATTCACTATGGATTAAATAACTGGTTGTTGATAAAGGATAATACATGGTAGGGTTCTAAGTTACCTTCTTGCTTGTAAAGTCCAAGAGCCTTATGCTTTGAAGCCGTGAGTGCTCATTATGGGTGAAGGATTAATGCCTTTTTGGGTCCAAGAGCCCAGTTGATTTGTTGTTTGTTTCTTAATTCTTGTGTTGTGATGTGATCCTGGATAGCTATTGTGGTATGTGGGGTAGGGAGGCCCAGTGGTTGTGGCATCAGTTGATTCCTAGAGTGGTGAGATGCATCGGTTTATCCATGTGAGTGTCGGGGAGGACACCGAAGATAACGAAACTGGTTGGATGTGAATGTTGGATGCTTGTTGAATCTTGTTTTTTTTATCTTCTTTAATTTCCCCACTACTTGAGGAAGATGGTCTTGTTTACCCTCATTCCAAAATATGTGAAGATTCATGGGGTATGCCACATGATTTCCGTGTTTATATTCTCGAGGATAGATGGGCATGTGCTCTAGTTATAGGTGGAAAAGACTTGACGGGAAGTTCATCTACTATCTGTGTTGAGCCCCTTGTGTTTAGAAGCTTAGAATGTTTTTTTCTAGAATACCTAGAGTTATTGAAAATTGATAATGCTATTAATAAATGATTGAATAAATTATGTTAACCCATTGGGTTAGATTTTACTAGGACGCAATGGTGACGTTATAATTTAAAGGAACTGTGGACTTGGTTTGGTTATGCTTGGAGGGCATGGAACTTTGGGTGTGATGCTAATGAAATGTAATGTGGAATGATAATGGTTAATTAATGGTTAAAGAATTAATTAACGTAAATTGAAACTAATTAAAGGGGACAATATGATTTAATAAAGATATTTAAATCGTTTTATGATTATAGGATATCTAGTCTTAGCAGTGGAATCCAGGAGTCTGAGAGACATTAGTTGCAGTTGAGTCTAATACTAGGTCATTCCTATAGTGTAGTGGTGAGATATATTATATCTTGTAATTTTATTTCTATACACTACCCCACCAGGTTGGTTATGGAAACTGACACCCCAGGGATTCTGATCCCTGGGGGGTGTTTTCCCCAATATCCTAGTGGGAGGATGGATGGCTGACTACCCCCTTTGTCCCCTCTCTCTTCTCTTGATAGTTACTTGTGTTGGTAGGAAAGGTGGTTAGTTTTCCCCATATATGTGTAAATGGATGTAATGGATTGTGGTTATTCACACACATATATTCTGGATATAGTTTCTTATGGACTACTATAGGTGTAACATGTATAGGATATGATGGATTGAGTATACTTACTTGGTGTATGGGCTGTAATGGCTTGAGGTATAATACTCGACATATGATACATGTTATGAAATCTTTTCTGGCTCCCAGAAACTACCTGGTTACTTTTGGTTGTGATGATAGTGTGGTTATTTTCCCAAGTGTCTACGAGCAAGCCTTTTTGTTGCACGAGGTGCATATTGTGGTGCTTGACCAAGTGTCTTCAGGACAACCTTTTTGGAGATAGATTCTTAGGACGTGGGATGTTGGGGAAAAGAAGAAAACCAGTGGGTAAGTGGTAGTGGGGTACACTTTATATTCTTTAATATGTTATATAATCTTGTATGTGATTCTTGGTGAGAGTATACATGGTGAGGTTGGTAACTTAGTCTACCTGTTTAGGTGATGAGTTAGTTTCACTTGTTGATTCACTGTGATTTAGAATGCTTCCTTTACTTTTGCACGAGAGGCTCTATGGAGGATCTTATTGAGTATACTATTATACTCACCCTATGTTATATAAACTATTTTTCAGGTCACTTAGAGAAGGTTGGAGATCCGTATGGTTACTACTAGCTTGGGGTATACAGGAGTTGTTCATGCTTCGTGGTTGTTGTTGTTTTACTTTTTTTGGTACTTTCAGTTTTCCCTCTAATTTGTATTAGTTCTTGCATGACATTACATATGTGTACTTGGGTTTATTTCTATATCATAGTCTGAGATATATTTGGTTGGTGTCAGTATTATCTCTCTATTTTTCATGTTTTATCTTAGAGGATAATGCCTCACATCTATGTGTTTGTTACACCCTTGGTGCTAGTCACCAACCCGAGGCCTACGGGTGGCAGGACTCAGGTTTCACTATATCCCTTCTCACATTGTCAACCTAGGAGGGGTACACTTTTGGGGGAGGAGGTCATGAAAAATTGGTATCAATGATATGGTTGAGGAATATGATGGATTTTGGAGTTAGGCACATCTGAGGTTGCATGGGTTGGTAGGTAAACGGTGTCACCTAAGCGTTGTAAACACTGGATATCGGCTGAGACATGGGTATTTAGGCCCCCTTGTGATCTGATGCATGTAACTTTAACTTTACAATGTCTACTAAACAAAGTGATACTATTTTTATGGTAGATACCTAGGAAAGGATCATGCATCATTCTTCTTTTCACCTGTGTTTGAATGGGTAGACCTTGGTATGGGTTAAACAAAAATGAATAAAAGAAAACAATTAATTAATGTTAAATTATTTCGTATTCCAGGATTATAAGTTCTAAATATTTGTCCCTTTATAGGTATGGATCTAGGTCAATGTCTTCATCGGGTTCACACAGAAGATGTTCAGTAGGTTGTGCCATCAGATCACTGTAGAGTAGAGGTTGACGACGACGACACTTGGAGGAGGACACTCTAAGATTTTTAGTTCTAGAGTCTATAGAAGTACAAGGGATCCATTTTAGATGTAGTCATGGAGGATAGGTTATAAGAGGTTGATATAGATTTCAATTAGATCCATGATCATAATGAGAAATGGGTATCATTGGTTGTGACGATGTTGTGTGGGGCTATGAGGAAGTGTTGGTTCTTGTTCCTTAGGGATCGCAAGGAGTTGGTGATCTCATGGGAGAAGTTTCGAGATAAGTTTAGAGATAAGTTTCCTTCTTCAACTATGAAGGCAGTCAGTCTCCAGAAGTTGTATACCCTTCGATAGGGAGCCTCCAGTGTGAAAGAGTTTAGGATCCATTTCAGGGACATTATGCAATATTCTTCAGAACTGTTACCAAATGAGGAGTCTAGGGAGAAGCATTTTGAGGAGGCTTTGCACCCATATACTCATCTCCATGTCACCCCATTTATACTGATGACATATCTCAAGGTGCTGGTGAGGGTAGAGGTCATTGAGAGGAAAGTATCCAGAACTGGGTTGTCATGAGAGGGGAGTTGTCAAGATTCCTAATGAAGTAGATATGTGTTCTGGGATTCCAAGTTTTTAGGGCAGAAGGGTTTCTGTTCGGCCAAGGGTAGGTCTCATCTCTCATTATCTCGTTTCTCTAGGGGTGGTAGATCTCAGGACTATGACAAGGGATCATGTTCTTGTTTTTATTGTGGAGGAAGAGGTTATCAGCTATGAGAGTGCCCAACCTTTCAAAGCAGTCAGTGTACATTGGGTGTTCCGCTTCAGGTTCCTCTATTGAGGCAGTTTCAACCAAGGTAGCATCAATAGGTTACACTAACTTTGGATTAGTAGAGAGAAGATGGGGAAGGCAGAGGATAGCCCCGAGATGCTCCCTATCCTCATAGATTAGAGAACGGTCATGGTGGTGGTCTCCATCAAGGTTAGAGAGGTCATAGAGTAGGTCTTGGTCAGCTTCATGCTTTAGGATTGCTAGCACCAGGTGAGCCATAAATTGTTCGAGGTACCCTTTTCTTGTTTTCTACTTGGGTGTATGTATTTTTTGATTCTGGAGAGACACACTCCATCATATCTGTAATGCCTCTACCCTAGAATCTCAGAGTCGGTGCATTATTTTAATACATTGGCATGATTACAAGGAATCAAGTCCTGAAGGACCAATCGGTTTAGCAGTCTTAGAAAATATATTACATACATGAAAATTACATTACACTTTCTAACATAAAACATAGAATAAATAATCCTTTGATAACTCCATTATTACCCTATCATAACCCTGAATAACAATCATAATACACTTCTTGGTATCCTGGGAAAAATAAAACATAAGAAAGGGGTGAGATCAGATGCTTAGTAAGGGTGAATAATTCAGTGAGAGCTATAAAATTTTAAGGAAAGATTTATAATAAAAATATAATCATTTTTAAAAAATAAACTTGAACATAATATGGAAAAAATAAATCAAGAATTACCATATAAACATGCACACGGATATTCTACTAGTCGAATAATCATATGTAATAACTAATTTCATAATGAGGGAATGAATAATGTCGGACATCATAACCACATAGTCAAGGCCTCATACCAAGACTACAAATAAAAATTTTGTCAAGGCCTTGTTCCAAGACACTAGTTTGTCTCATGAGACCTACTTATTCATTGAGGAGCTATAGCGGGCTCCACCCGTCACTTACTAAGTCCAATGCATTCCTCATATGAAAAGGTTGAAACATAATATAAATATTTATATTAAAACTAGCATACGAAATTTCAATACTTTAACTCTAAACCATGAATGGTATAAAAATAGCACATCCACAGTCAAAAATATCACAAAACCTTCAATACAATATGGAGTATTGTATCATAATAAATCAACCTCAATTAAGAATAATATCCAATAAAGGATGTTGACATAGTTTAAAATAATCAATAAAACTCTATGAGAGAAATGCCTCTTTTTCATGAAATCATTTAAAAGTCACAAAATTTATAAATGAAAACATTTAAAATATAATTTTGAATAAAATTGTCCCATACCACTTTGAAACTTTTTAAATAAATTAACATCTTAAAACATTCATGTCCATATAAATAAATCCTTAAAACCATTTTGAAAACATGGACATTAATAAGAATGATTTAGAAAAAATAAATATTTAAAACATTTAAAATGATGTTTTAGTTAAATATTCCATTAAAAATAATCCTTTTGAAAACTCTTTTATGGAACATAGACATGGATAATAAATATGTCTCAGTAAATACTTACACATAAACAATCTCGGATAAGAATGAGATTGAGGAATTAACCCTTACCTTGTACTTTCCTTTGGTCGAGGGTAAGTTTAACCTCCTGTATAATGACCATAGTATATTATTAAATTATACCAAAACCATATTCATATTTATTATATCATACTTTATTCATTTATGACTTTATACTACCCATTTAATAATAATTTCCATGTTAAAATAACATTTTGGGTAATAATCATTTTCTTTATTGTAAGTGTTTTAACTTGTTATTATTGATCGTATCACATATATCATGATTTAATTACTTAAAGAATATAAAATATTATTTATATATCATATATATTCAGAATATAAATATGTACAGTAGATAGATATATGAAATGTAAAACACTGTTTATGGAGACAGTAGGTCGTATGTACGCATAAATGTTGTTTCCGTTTTCATATCGTATTGAATGGAAGTAAGTGAATGAGATATATATAATTACATATATATATATATATACAGTATCATTATTATGTAATATTTTTCATAATTATTAATAATATATATTTTTATAGTCATCGTTGAATGGTGACGTGGAAATGAATCTCATCGCGTCGTGGAGACGGTAAACCGTATGTATGCACGAGCGATGATATCATTCTATTGATGGTGAAATACTATGTAATTGGATGGTATATTATATATAAAGAATCACTAACATGTTATATTTATTATTTATATCAATTATACTCATTATTATACTCATCCAAATAATGAATTGTTGAATAACAAACTACACCAAGACGTGAAGACGGTAAGCCATACGTACGCACGTACGGTGACTTTGTCATTCATAGGTTGGATATAATAATGAATATGGTTTTACAATATTTATAATAACAAAATAGTATGTATAAGGTACTGGAGTAATTATTTTGGTATGGAAACAAAAAATAAAGAGGAAGTGGAAGAAGAAAAGAACTTTGAAAGAGGTGATGAAATAACTACCTCTTCTTCAGGTTCTTCCTTTTAATTTGATCAAAATGGCTCATTAGGTTGGATTTATGATCAAATTAAGGACTATATATTTAATTTAGGTTAGTTGGTAGGATATTTGAGTAGGGTTTGTCCAATACAAATGGATTTGGATGTGTGAATTTAAGAGAAGGGGAAGTGCCCTTTTATAAGAGAGGTGAGGGGAACTTTAGGAAAGATTGAAATATTAATTTATTATAAAATCATTTCTGGTTTTTAGTAGATCCAAATGGATTTATTTAGAGACCAAGGTGGTAATGGGTCTAAATACTTTCAACCAATAGGTTTTAGACAAGTTTATCTCACCATATTAACCTTATCTTTAAGATTTAACTCTTAGTTAAATAGTTTAACATTTACCATGTCTTCATGTATTTTTATATTACATGGTTAATAAACATACTATAAAATTCCAAGAGAACCTCAAGTGGTTAATTAATGACATATCTAAACTTATATAAGTCATTTTTCTAAATCTTATATTTTTATAAATATTATATCATTTAATAATATAGTATTTGTTTTAAAAACTTATTTATGTCAATTTTGACACTATTTAGTAATTGATTTTTTTTTAATTATAAAAAATTGATTACTTATAAAAAAATACATTTAATCAACCCTAAAATTTCATATTAACCTAAAAAATTTGTGTATTACATCAAAAAATTCAAATTATATTTATTTTAATATTTATATTACTATTTATTTGATTCTTTCATTAATAAGGAAATTACTTTATCACCACTGTGTCATAAATAAATTTAATTATTTAATGTATAAAAATTATAAATAATATACCATAATGTATGAAATATTTTTAGATTTCTAAGTAATATTTATAGTTGAATTTATCTTATTTATTACCCGATATTAAAATGGTTTAGTTATTAAAATTTTAATTTAACACTTTTAACTCTTCTTTAAATAAAATATAATAAATGTCCTAATCTAACCCAAGTGAATCAAAAAGGATCATATTTTTGTACTAAGTTTTATTTTGGTCTAAAAACACTTATAAAATATAATTAGGACATGTTTTGGGGTAATTTTATAATATTATAATATTATTTTTACCTTTAATTACCCTATTTAATTTTAACCGTGGTAAATAAAATTCAAAAGTTACTACTCACCAAAAAATATTTTCATCCTATTAAACCAAATTTTACTTAATTATTTCAACCATGTCTCTCAGATTTTTGAAATTCAATTCATCGAAGTGGTAAAATTACGTTTTATGCAAATTTGCAAATGTGCCTAGAAGGTGGGTAAAAGACGTTAAAAAGTTCAATAAAATTTTATATATCTAATCATATTATTAAATGACTCCAATGAATTACATTAGACTAATATATTTATTATGTATCTATTTTTAATTGAAAATAAATTTAAATAAAAATATTAATTATTTAAATAAAAAGTCGATTTTAAACAATAACATAGTGTTTTTCACTATTTATCAAAAATTGAAAGTTTTCAAAAAAAACCAAAAATTAACCCTAAGCTAATTTTGATATTAAAAATTCAAAAAAAATCTATTTTACCAAATTTAAAACATAGAAGTTTCATTAATTAATTTAAAATTAATTCTTGTTGTCAAAACCAGAAAGCGGGTTTTTAAGAAGTAAAAACTATCAAACGATTGACATGTGTTTATGTCTAATTTAAATGTGAAATTACTTAAAATGACCTAAATTATATTAAATGATAAAAATATAATCTAATTATACTTTAAAACCACTCAAATTCATAATTTAACACTATAAATTATTTCGATTAAAAAAGTTGATTTCAATTAAAATTTAGTATTTTCCACTATTCATCAAAATATGAAAGGTACCAGAAAAGTAACAAAAATTTATCCAAACTAAATTTTTATATACCTCTTATAAATAATAATTTAATTTCATTAAATTGAATATATAAAAGTTCTAAATATTGGATTTAAAAAGGGTTCTCCATTAAAAGGTGGAAAAACTGCATTTTTTTAAAAATACTTCTTTTATCTGAAAAATTGAATTTATCCTTATATTATGTCTAATAAACACAAAATATGGATGTTAAAATTATATAATATATATATATAATTTAAAATTTGGTTAATACTATTCATAACTTCTTTTTAAATGGCTAGTTTGATAAGTCGTGATGCGCTTGAACTCAGTGTTGCGTGTAGCACAACCTATTGAAATACTTTAAAGAGATAAAGTACTATGAAATATTGGGGTGTTACAATATCACCTACCCTTTTCCATGATTTGGAACTTGAGGTAGAGAGACTTCTAGTTCCCTTGGCATTGACTATTCTAGTTGGAGGTCGAGCTGACTTGTTTGAAGTATGTTGAGATTATGAGCTAGTGTTGGGGCAGCAACACTCTTGGGGAGATTTCCTATGTTTTAGGATACAACCGTATGATGTCATCCTTGGAATGGATTGATTATTTTCTATGTAGGATATTGTATATTGCTTCTATATACAGGTGGTGTTATTTGATGCTGGTAGAGAGTCGATAGTGTTTTTGGTGAGAGGAACCCTCATATGGATCAGAGGCATGTTCCTTTTTTGTCATCCTTGATGGTTGTGATGATGTTGAGTTCATCGAAGGTTCGGAAGTTGAAGTTTCCTAGGGTCGTTTAAGATTACCTTGATGTCTTTCTAGAATAGGTTGTAGTGTTACCCCCTCGATGGATGATCGAGTTCAGGATCGAGTTTAAGGCATGTATCCCATATCGATGTATCCATATAGGATGGCGCCTTATGAGTTATGGGAGCTGGGTATATAGCTCGATGGTCTGTTGCATTGAAGTTTTATTCAGCCGAGTATGTCACCATGGGGTGCACCAATTTTTTTCATGAAGAAGGTTTATGGAAGTTTGCGGTTGTGTATCAATTATCATCACTTGAACAAAGTGATATTGAAGAACCGTTGTCCTATTTCGTGGATTGATGACTTGTTCGATCAACTGAAGAGTGAAATTTGGTCCTCGAAGATCGACTCATGATTAGGATATCAGCATATGCGTGTGAAGTATGATGATATCCTGAAGACTGCTTTCTATTGTCGTCATGGTCATTATGAGTTCGTTGTGATACCCTTCAATGTGATGAATGATCTAGATGTGTTCATGGGGTTGATGAATGTTGTGTTACTTGAGTACCTAGATAAGTTTTTGGTGGTTTTCATCAATGAAATCCTTATGTACTACGCATCTAAGGAGGAGCACGCAGAGAATCTTCATGTTTATTTAGGTGTCCTTTGCTAACAACAGTTATTTGGGAAGTTATCAAAGTGTGAGTTTTGGGCTTGAGGAGCCCATTTCTTGGGGCATGTTGTGTCATAGTAGGGATTAGCTATGGATCCCTTGAAGATAGAAGCAGTTGTGTCTTGGGTATCCCGCAAGATAGTGGCAGAGGTTCAAAGTTTCCTTGGTCTCGCAGGATATTACAGGAGGTTCATAGCCAATTTATCTTGGGTTACAACTCTTATAACAGCATTGACCAGGAAGTATCAGGAGTTAGTGTGGAATGATCAGTTTCAGAAAGATTTCAAGTATCTAAAGGAGGAGTTGTTCAACACTCCAGTTATTTTTCTGTCAGTAGTGGGAGTTCAGTTTGATGTTTTTTGTGATACTTCGTGTCTGGTTTTGGGCTACGTTATGATGCAGCAGAGATCGGTCATTTCTTATGGATCTTGGTAGTTATTTCCCCATGAACATAATTATGCCACCCATGATCTTGAGTTGGTAGCAGTGGTGTTTTCCTTGAATTTGTGGAGACATTACCTCATCAGTGAGTGCTTTATGGTTTTCATCGATCATAAGTTCGTGAGTTATGTTTTCTCCCAGCATTACTTGAACTTGTGATAGTGTCAATAGATGGAGTTCTTATAGAATTACGACTTTGAAATCTCGTATACACCTGGTAAAGGGAATATTGTAGCTTATTCACTGAGAAAGAAGTCACATAGTGATGAAGTGTGTGAATTAGGTGATTCATGGATGGTGATGGAAGAATTTTCAGTATTACATCTAGATATGGGAGAAGTTGTGGGTAGAGGTTTTATTTTTCATATAATGGTTCAATAATATCTATTTAAGCAAGTAGAAGAGTCCCAGTTAGGGGACCTTGATTTAGAGGTCTGGAGAGATCGAGTTGTTTGTGGTGAGGCCCCTGAAGGTTGGTCTAAGGATGAACAACACCAGGTTTTGTTTTGAGAAAGGATTTTTGTTCTTTTGATGGTGTGGGAGATGGTTCTTAGGGAGTTCCATAGTTTTCCTTTAGTGGTAAATCCTGGTGTAAAGAAGACGTACTGAGCTTTGAGGAGTCATTTTTGGTGTCCTGGGTTGAAGAATTCAGTTGCAAAGTTTGTGTCTTGATGTTTGGTCTGCCATAAGATGAAGGTAGAGCACCGTGTTCCTGATGGTTTTCTCCAACCATTAGATTTTCCTCAATAGAAGTGGGATGAAATATCGATGGACTTTGTTACTAGTTTACCTCGAGCTCAAGGAGTCCATAACGCTATATGGGTGGTAGTGGATCATTTGATGAAATCATCCCCCTTTATAGTAACCAAGGAGGTGAGATTAGTGGAGGTTTTGTTGAGGCAGTATCTGGAGGATGTGGTGAGACTCTACAGAGTCCCTAGGATGATAATTTTTTATTGAGATCCTCATTTTACCTCCAGGGTGGGGAGAGTTCCCCAACATGCTTTTGGATCTCAGATATTCCTTAGCACTACTTTTCATCTGCAAATGGATGGTTATATAGAGCGGACCATTCAGACTCTCGAAGACATGTTACACTCTTATGTCCTAGATTTTATAGGTTCATGTATGAGGAACTTTCCCTTGTTAGAGTTTCTTATAATAATAGATTTCACTCCACCATCAGTATGGTGTTGTTTTAATCCTTGTATATCCAACCTTGTCATTCTCCATTGTGTTGTACTAGGGTCATAGAGTTAGCAATTCTCAGTCCAGAACTAGTACAGAATAAGAAGAAGATGGTTCAGGTGATTCATGAGAGGAAGAAGGTAGCGCAAGATCGTCATAAGTCCTATGCCGATCATAGGATGAGGCCTCTAGAGTTTGACATTGGGGATCATTTGTTTCTAAAGGTGACACAACATCATGGGTAGTGAAGGTTTGGTCATGGGAGAAAGATTTCTCACCAGTTTTTTGGGACTTTCAAAGTGTTGGATTGTATTAGAGTCATGGTGTATCGGGTATCACTTCCCTCACAGATGAGTAGGATAAACAATGTTTTTCACATGTCACATCTTTGTCATTATATTCATGAGGAATCTCACATCATCGATTGGGATGAGATCGATGTTGATGATGATGCGACCTTTGAGGAGTGGCCTATAGAGATCTAAGATTGCAAGGTGAATGTGTTGGGTGGTCATGTTATTCCCTTTGTTTGTGTCTTGTGGAAGAACGGTGTCATGTATGAGAGTACCTAGGAATTTGAGTCGAAGATACACTCTCAGTACCCGGAGTTGTTTGATGTTTAGCTCTTTTCCTATAATGATGTTCTTTTGTGGTTGTAGAACTTTCCTATTTATGAGATGGATCTCTTTTGTATCTTGTTGTGGTCTTCTCTATTTTTAGAGGTATCTCCCTCAGGAGAGTGTTTAGGAGCTGGTTTTGGTTTTTGTGTGGTTTCATGTGTTTTGTTTTGAAGCGTTTGAGCTCCTTTGGTGGTGAGAGTCTTGAGAGGTATCTCGAAGGGTGGTTTCTTGAACCCCATTTTTTGTCTGGGTTGGTTTTGAATTCTTGAGGATGATAATGTTTTTAGAGGTATCTGATGTAATGGCCTGAACCTCTCTGGTCTATTCCTTTGCTAAAATCTTGTGTTGGAAGTTTTCTAGGAGGTCAAGGTGACTTATTCCCAACACTTTTCCAAATTTTCAGAACAGTTTCATGAACAGTGTTTCCAGAATGGTGTCATTTACATTTCCAAATTTCCATAATGATGTCATGAACAGTGTTTCTAGAATAGTGTAATTTCCTTTTCCAAATTTCCAGAACAGTTTCATGAACAGTGTTTCCAGAACGGTGTCATATCCTTTTCCAAATTTCTTGAACAGTGTCATGAACAGTATTTCCAGAATGGTGTCATTTCCTTTTCCAAATTTCCAGAATGGTTTCATGAACAGTGTTTCCAAAATGGTGTCATTTCCTTTACCAAATTTCCAGTTTTTCCCAAATTCCTATAGTTTCTCCCCTTTGATGTTTCCTTTGATATAAAATGAATTCAAAGCCGTGTTTTAAGGGATTTAAGGCTGATTTAATGCCCATAACTCCTATCTAAATTTTCTTAATAATGGGGAAGCTTTTAATTGGTCAAACTGTATGGTTTAATGTGATCCTCTTTTAATATAAAATTTAAAACGCATATAAATAAATGCTCTGTTTAGATCATTATGAGTCTGAGATACCCTTCGCCTTTTTCTTCCTTATTTTTTTTCCCCTAGCATGAGATGCCCAGACCTTTCTTTCCTATAGGAGTCATGCAATAAAACCTTCATCCTTGGATTATTTCCCCTTGTAGTTTTTCCTATTTCTTATGAACACCCCCTATTTTGGTGCAACCAGGAGGTGTCGATCAGTCTTTCACGTAAGGTATGTTCTACCTCTATTCTTATGGGTTCTATAACATTAATCTTGGTTCTCCTTTTCCTTGTTATGTCATGTGTTCTCTATATTTATAATGGATATTTCTAGGGTGTTGGATGATGCAGTTGTGCCCTGACTTCCTCAGGTGAATGCAGTCGTTGTGGGAGAGGTGATCGTGATACATTGTGTTGGCTCATTCTCGTGAAAAGAACATTGGAAACCTTTTTAGGTAGGGGATTTGTGTATTCTCTATTATTTTCTCATTAAACTATTAATTTATCATGATTTAGTCACTAGATCACAATGTAATTGACATAATAAATATTTTAACCAGAATAAAGAATTGGTTTCGATCATATGTTGTTGCCTCTTGGTTTTTTAGATAGTGTGATATCTATGCTTTGCTTGTTTAGCATGTCATTCTTGATGGAAATTAGTAGAGAACATAAAGCTAAGATTAATTTTGAATTAATGGTACAAAGATAAAGAGGCATGTAAATGAATCGGTTTGTTGTTCTAAGTTGATGATAATCAAATTGATGCAGTAAGAATGTTTAATTTATTTTTGATTGATATGGTAGCTTACTGTTTAGGTTTCCCATAGTTGGAACCTACTAATAATGAATCAGTTAATTCAAGATAGATTAAATAACCAGTTGTTGATAAAGGATAATTCTTGGTAGGGTTCTGAGTTACCCTATTTCATGTAAAGGCCAAGAACCTTATGATTTTAATATGTGAGTGCTCATTATGGGTGAAGGTTGAATGCCTTATTTGGGGCTAAGAACCCAGTTTATTTGTTGTTTTTTTCCTACTGGTTGTGCTATGATGTGAGCCTGTATGGATGTTGGGGTATGTGGGGTAGAGTCCCAGTGGTTGTGGAATCATTTTATGCCTAGAGTGGCGATATGTATTAGTTTATGCATGTGGGTGTTGGGGAGGACACCGGAGATGATTAAACAGGTAGGATTTGAATGTTAGATACTTGTTGAATCTTGTTTTTTTTATATTATTTTGTTTACCCACTACTTAAGGTAGATGGTCTTGCTTTCCCTCCTTCCAAAAGGGGTGAAGATGCATGGGGTATGCCACATGCTTTCTGTGTTTAGATTCTCGAGGATAGATGGGCCTGCGCTCCAGCTATAGGTGGAAAATACTCGATGGGTAGTTTATCTACTCACTGTGTTGAGCCCCTTTTGTTTGGAATATTAGAATGTTTTTTCTAAAATACCTTGAATTATGGAAAATTGATAATACTATTTATAAATAACAGAATAAATGATGTTAACCCATTGTGTTGGAGCTTACTAGGATGCAATGGTGAGGTTTCAATTTAAAGGAGCTATGGAATTGGTTTGGTTATGCCTGGAGGGCATGGAACTTTGGTTGTAATGCTAATGAAATGTAATGTGGAATAATAATGGTTAATGAATGGTTAAATAAATAATTAAAATAAATTGAAACTGATTAAAGGGGACAAGATGATTTAATAAATCTATTTAAATGGTTTTATGCTTATAGGATATCTAGTCTTAGTAGTGGAAGTTGGGAGTCCGAGAGACATTAGCTGTAGTTGAGTCTAAGAATAGGTTATGCCCATATTGTGGTTGTGAGCTATATTATATCCTATACTTTTGTGTTTCTATATTATACCCCACCATCTTGGTTAGGGAGACTGATACCCCAAGGATTCTGATCCCTAGAGGTGTTTTCCCCAACATCCTGGTGAGAGAATGGATGATTGACTACCCCCTTTAGCTCTGTCCTCTTCTCTTGGTAGTTACTTGTGCTGGTAAGCACGGTGGTTAGTTTTCCCTATATATGTGTAGAGGGTTCTAATGGATTTTGGTTATTCACACACATATATTATAGATATAGTTTCCTGTGAACTACTATAGGTGTAACGTGTATAGTCTATGATGGCTTGAGGATCCTTACTCAGTGTATGGGTTGTAGTGGCTTGAGGTATAATACCAAACGTATGATATGCGTTATGTGAGTTGTGGTGGATCCCATAAACTACCTGTGTAAAGACCCGTAAAATTCAAGGGAATTTTTTTTCTTAATTTTCTTTATAATTTTACAAGAGCGCGGTTTCAGACGGCACCTGATTCCGAGGACCGGAGTGCCCGGAATCAATTTCCGAAGTTTGGCTCGGGTACGTTCAGTGAACGAACGAGCGGGTTTTCCTAACTTTTGATCCGGTGCTCGGAATTGAAATCCGAGGGCACCGATGAACTCGCAGCGCCGAAATTCGCTAATTGAGACCTTTTCGGAAGTTGCGTTTGTTGCGGGTTGAAAGTTAGTTTTGGGGATTAAAAGATAAGTAAAATAAAATTGTGTGTGAATTTTATTTTATTCGTGGTGGTTAGACTCTCTCATGGGAAGTTGTTGGTGGGGCCCACAACCACCCAACTTCCCATGTGTGGTTATGAGGGAGGTGGGGCCCACACGAGCCCCCACCTTTTCAAATTCCCTAACCCCTCTAAACCCCCTCTTAAATTATGTGGCTCTCCCCTACTTTAATTCTTGCCAACTTATCTCTTCATTTAATTTTTTGACAACTCTAGATTTTAATTAATGTAATGAATTCAACTTTTGAATTTTGAAAGGTTGGAAAAGTGAAAATAAAATAAGGTGTAGCTTATTTTATTTTGGGAGTTGCTGTGTTGTGTGGAGATTTGAGAGAAGAAGAGTTCTACACTTTGAAGAACTTCATCTTCCTCCTTGAAGAACATGAAGAACACCGACACGCCGTTCTATCTTCTCTCCACGTCAAAGAAAGGGAGACACCGCTTCCTCCTCGGTTTTCCTTCGTCGACTTGAGAAGTTTCTCCAACGACGTATCGCATCGGACGCATCCCTTCGTCAACGAATTTGACGAACGACGACCGCGACGCCCGACCTCCGCGACGTCGTCTTCCGCGGAACGTAGACAAATCTTCGAACCTTATACCAAGGTAGGGGTTGTTGTTTTCTTTTTGGTTTAATTATTTTATTCTTGATCGTGAATTTAGCAAGTCTAACGTGTGGCTTTGAATTATTTAAAGTTGCGTTATTATTTTAACGTGAGGGGGCCGGACCGCACGAACACGGCCGAACCCCCTCCATCGTTCTTGTTTATTCTTGCGGGTGGAAGCAAGTGGCGTGGTGTCGTCGCACCACGCGGATAATCGTGCAAATATTTTGCGCGGCGCCGTCACGCCACGCCGAGGAAGAATCTTCAAGAACGCGACGCCGTCGCGCCACGTTAAAAGGAATCAAGGCACGGCGAAGGGGCGCGGCGTCGTCGCACCGTGCCGGACGACGAACACCGCGGCTGGTTCCGGGCCGTGGCGGGACGAGGAGACCGCGGCCGGTTCCGGGCCGCGGCGGGATGAGAAGACCAGCGGCCGGGCCGCCGGCGTCGGAAGCCGAAGAGGGGACCGGAATTTCCGGTCCCGTTGGAGAAAACCGGCCGGCCAGCTGGCCGGCCGGATGACGTTAAACCGGGGGAATTAATCCCCCGGACAGCGTATAAAACCCCCCTCTTTAAGAGGGGGGCAGTTCCATGAAGGGGGGGCAGCAGCCCCCCGGTTTACTCCTCCAAAACCGGCCCCCACGTGGGGGCCGTTTTGTTGCAAAGGCGCGGCACAAAGGCCGCGCCGCCTCTCAATCAGCGGGGGCTTAGCCCCCCGCGTGCCCACCTCGTGCGGCGCCAGGCGCCAGGCCGCCACGGCCGCCGCGCCGCCGCGCCGCCGCGCCGCCGCGCCGCCGCGCCGCCGCGCCGCCGCGCCGCCGGCCGGGCCGCCCCAGGGGGGGGTCGGGCCGGGTCGGCCCGGACCCGGACCCCCCCGTTTCGAACCAATTCCGGTCTTTTGGCCATATCTTGATCCTCGGACCTCCGAATGACGAACCGTCTGCGGCAACGCGATCCTTGGATCGAGACGGTCGTTTCGGTATATCGCACTCAAGGTTTCGGTTTACTTTGAGTTTGGCCGGGTTGGTTCGTTCACGAAACCAACCGGGCCTTCGGAGCGGAAATGCTCATATCTTGAGCTACGGACGTCCGATTGACGTGCCGTCAGCTGTGTTGTGTCCCTCTTAGTGAGAAGAATCTTTTGGCATACTCCGCCCGAGGTTTGGACGCAGGTGGAGTACGGTCGGGTTGGTTTTTCCTTAAAAACCAACCGGGCCCCGGAGACGAAAATGCCAATAACTCTCAGACCGGGCGTCCGATCGACGCGTTGTCTGTTGCGTTGAGTTCCTGTTGACGATACGGAACTTTTGGATACATCAACTCTGGTCTTCGTGACAGTTGATGTATCAGCCTCTCGGCTCGTGGAGCGGACCCTCCGAACGAGCTTGCTATGTGTGGGAACCCTAGTGCTGGCTGCGACTGTTCTACTGCTATGACTACTACTGCTACTGTGACTGCGACGACGACAGTACAGAGATCCTGTGTGGATTCGACGACGACGACTTCAGCACTCAGCGATCCTACGTGGATCAGTGCTACAGGTCCTGTGTGGGCCCGATCCTGTGTGGGTCATTGCGGGGGTTAGTTACCTATCGATCCTTCGTGGGTCCGACGACTTAGATGGATCAGTGTTCATCTTTATCGTCCTCTGAAGAAGTATACCTGTGTGAGCTAAATCCTATTGCTTTCCTGTGTGGATTGTGTTGTGCAATCCTGTGTGGATTACGTTTTGCTTTCCTGTGTGGATTACGTTTACTTTCCTGTGTGGACTGAGTTGTACTTGGGCTCGGAGGTTAGAGCGTATTTGAATTGATGACTTAGGTATATGTATGGGCATATACCTAAGCAGTGTCGGTTATTACTTCGTGATTGTTACTTTTCTTCGTGGTTTATCCTTTGTGGATTTGAGAGACCTTCAGGGGTCTCGGGGTCCCTACTGAGTAGCTTATACTCACCCCTGCACGGGCTTTGCCCGCACTACGTTGTGTTGGTTGCAGACGACGGACAACGTTGACCTTAGCTGAGGCTTGCAGAGCGGGATGGTACCCGGAGGTGGACCACTGGGCGGGACGTGCACGGAGCGGACGGCGGGACCCGTGGAGCAGAGGAGCTATCTGTACCCACCCTTCAGGTGGGATTTCCAGTGGACAGCTCGGTGTAGCGGCTTTTACTTTTCAGTTGCTGTTTTCACTTTCAGTTGTACTCTGCTTTGTTTAGTGTTTACTTTCCGCTTGCTTACTCTGTGGTGTTTGTTACTTTTCAAAGGCAATGCCTTCCCTTTTTACCGGGATTTACGCCTTGGGGCTAGTCGCCAGCCCCTGGCCTATGCAAGGCGGGCTTGGGGTAGTCACGGCACGGACCCCGAGGGCGGGTCGTGACAAATTGGTATCAGAGGAGTTCGGTTCTACCGCGAACTCTGATCTTTCTATGTGAAGCAATAATGTTTAGCGTATTGAGTGTGGTTATCAGTCCAGGGAGTCCAGTGTTGGTGCGGCGGCCGACGTATCCGTACACCAGGACCCTGACTTCTGATTTCCGACTTAATGCACAAAAACATTGATTGCGTGTGTGTTTCAAAGTTTTCTTTGTGATTACTTATATCAGCTCACCAGGTATACTGTTCTGACCGTGGCGCACCTGTTTCCTTTTCAGGATGGCCCCACGACGACAGCCAGCTAGGGTTCCGAGAGTCGAGCGAGACGACAGCCCACCGAGCGACGAGGCCTCGGTACAGGGCCCTTTGCCAGTAGTGGCACCGACGGTAGCTTTACCCGCCGAGCCCCCGATGCTTCCAGCAGCAGCCGCTGACGATGCACGTCGCCTCAGCGCACTGCATGAGTTTCAGCGCCAGCGACCACCCAGGTTTCGCGGGGAGACGGACCCCCAGGCAGCAGAGGACTGGCTGGAGGCAGTGGTTCGAGTGTTTAGGCTAGTGAGGACACCAGCAGACCTCATGGTGATCCTCGCTGCGAGCCTACTACACGCAGCAGCAGGACGATGGTGGAGCTTGATGCTCCAGGTGCACGATGAGGCATCTCTTCTTTGGACGGACTTTGAGAGCCTTTTCCGCTCGGATTTCGTCCCAGCCACCCTTCGTGCGGTGCGTATCCAGGAGCTTCTACAGCTGCGACAGGGCAGCATGACGGTCGCTCAGTACTCAGCGAGATTTACCGATCTCTCGCGCTACTCGACCGACATGGTACGGGACCCATTCTTCCGGGCCCGGACCTTCGAGCAGGGTTTGAGACACGAGATCAGGGCATCGCTGATCTCCCTCAGCTTACCGACTCAGACAGGAGTACTGGAGCGGGCCCTTCTGATCGAGAGCTTCCTTGCTGAGTCTACACCAGCACAGAGACCCACCGCGGGGCGGCACGTGGCAGAGTCATCTGCAGCAGGCAGTCGACGGATGACTCAGGGGTCCAGACAGACCAGACCTTCAGGCAGACGATCTCAGGGCACTGGCTCAGCAGTGCGGGGCACACAGCGCGGAGCCAGTCTTACGAGAGGCAGACAGTGCTACTCGTGCGGAGGGCAGGGCCACATGGCTCGTGACTGCCCGACCCGCCTTGCCGAGGAGCAGCAGACGGTTGAGGGACCACCGAGGCAGAGGCAGAGGGTCGACCGTGGCAGTCCGCAGGGAGGAGGCGGACGAGGAAGAGGAGCTGGACGAGCAGCCGGTGGTGGCCGACGCTTTGAGGCTCTACCACCACCACCACCAGGAGGTCCACCCCGACCACAGGGAGCTGGCGGGCAGCGACAGGCACAGCTCCAGGCAGCAGAGGCCTACGACCACGGCGCACCCGAGATGATTCGAGGTACTATCTGTGTCTACTCCACCCTTGCTGCAGTTCTTATAGACACAGGAGCGAGTCACTCTTTCATAGCCGCTGCCCTTGTTCGGAGCTCGGAGATTCCGACAGAGCCGTTGGCTCGATCCTTACGGCTAGAGACTCCTACGGGAGCAGACTCGACGATTACGCACTGGTGCCGGCAGTGTGAGCTTACTCTAGGAGGCGAGAGCTTCGGCTTGGATCTTCTTGTAGCAGCATCGAGGCCTTACGACGTCATCTTGGGCATGGATTGGCTATCTACGGTCCATGCACAGATTGACTGTTTTAGGCGCAAGGTGCGATGTGTACGCACCGACGGGAGCGGGTTCACCTTCACCGGCGAGAAGGGAGCCTTAGCAGCATAGGATGGACTTCCGCGGAGGAGAGGACAGCCCATCACTCATCAGTTGGCTAGCCTCATCCTTGGAGCAGTTGACGTGCGGAGTCCTGGTTTTCCTGCAGTGGTGGATCAGTTTGCGGACGTTTTTCCTGATGATGTTCCAGAGCTGCCTCCCCGCAGAGAGGTAGACTTTTATATTGACTTGTACCCCGGGATAGCCCCGATATCCACTCCAGCATATCGGATGGCCCCCGCCGAGCTTCGAGAGCTATGGGTACAGTTGGAGGACTTGCAGGGCAAGGGGTTCATCCGACCCAGTGTTTCACCCTGGGCTTCCCCGATATTGTTCGCCAAGAAGGCGGACGGGAGCTTGCGACTTTGTGTTGACTATCGTCGCCTGAACCAGGTGACAGTGAGGAACAAGTATCCTCTACCGAGGATTGATGACCTCTTTGATCAGCTCAAGGGAGCACGGTGGTTCTCGAAGATAGACCTCAGGTCAGGCTATCATCAGCTCAGAGTCAGAGACGAGGATGTGCAGAAGACGGCCTTCAGATGTCGGTATGGCCACTATGAGTTCTTGGTTATGCCTTTCGGTGTAACCAATGCTCCAGCAGTGTTCATGGCTCTCATGAACAGGATCTTTCAGCCATACCTCGATCGGTTTGTCGTGGTCTTCATCGACGACATTCTGATTTACTCTACGACAGAGGAGGAGCACGCCTATCACTTGCGAGTTGTTCTTGACACACTCCGAGAGCACCAGCTTTATGGTAAGCTCTCGAAGTGCCAGTTATGGATACGTGAGGTCCACTTCTTGGGTCATGTTATCTCTGAGGCGGGATTTGCAGTGGATCCCGCGAAGATTGAGGCTGTGTTAGCATGGGAGCCACCCAGGAGCGTGACTGAGGTTCGGAGTTTCTTGGGACTAGCTGGATACTATCGGAGATTCGTGCCAGACTTCTCTAGAGTTGAGGCACCACTCACAGCTTTGAAGAAGAAGGGGAAACCCTTCGTGTGGTCTGACAGATGTCAGCAGAGCTTCCAGGAGCTGAGACAGAGATTGACTAGCGCACCTATCTTGAGGTTGCCTGAGGAGGGAGTAGGGTACGTAGTTTACTGCGATGCATCAGGGACCAGACTCGGATGTGTTCTGATGCAGGAGCGGGCTGTGATCGCCTATGGATCACGTCAGTTGAGGCCGCATGAACAGAACTACGCTACCCATGACCTGGAGCTAGCAGTAGTGGTCTTCGCTCTGAAGACATGGCGACACTATCTGATGGGCGAGCGCTTTACAGTCTTTTCCGATCATCAGAGTCTCAGGTATATCTTCTCGCAGAAGGACCTGAACCTGAGACAGCGGCGATGGCTCGAGTTCCTCCAGGACTATGACTTTGAGATAGTCTATACTCCTGGGAAGGGGAACGTAGTAGCCGATGCCCTCAGCAGGAGGACGGGCATTCAGCTACTTGAGGAGGCGACGGAGCAACTAGCCTCTTTGCAGATATCCTTCGTGGATAGAGATGGAGCAGCCTTTCTTCAGTCTCTCACAGTCACTCCTCCACTACTGCAGCGGGTCAGAGAGGCACAGCGTGAGGACGCTGACTGTGAGACACGGCGTGCACAGATATCCTCGGGACAGGCACCTGATGGTTTCTCCCTTGGAGCAGAGCACGACATCCTTTTCAGAGGACGTACCATGGTACCAGTTGCTTTGCGAGAGGAAGTGCTGAGAGAGTTTCACACTTCTCCTTTGGCGGTACATCCTGGAGTGGTGAAGATTTACCAGGACCTTAGACGACAGCACTGGTGGCCGGGCATGAAGAAGGCTGTAGCAGAGTTCGTTTCTCGATGCCTCACCTGCCAGCAGGTGAAGGCAGAGCATCAGGTACCAGCAGGCTTGGTACAGCCCTTGGA
Organism: Viscum album; assembly: GCA_963277665.1. NCBI lineage: Eukaryota > Viridiplantae > Streptophyta > Magnoliopsida > Santalales > Viscaceae > Viscum > Viscum album. Next base: position 120,989,925 of record OY728167.1, read on the forward strand.
GGTTCCGGAGTGGAAGTGGGACGGCATATCTATGGACTCCGTGACTGGACTTCCACGCACTTCTAGAGGTCACGACTCCATCTGGGTGATTGTTGACCGACTCACCAAGTCGGCACACTTATTACCCATCAGAGAGCAGGGCTCAGTAGAGAGCTTGGGACGTCTCTACGTTCAGGAGATTGTGCGGCTCCACGGCGTGCCATCATCTATCGTCTTCGATCGAGATGCCCGCTTTACTTCCCGGCTTTGTAAGGGGTTGCAGGAGGCGTTCGGGACGCAGCTACGTCTTAGCACAACTTTTCACCCTCAGACGGATGGTCAGACAGAGAGGACCATTCAGACTCTCGAGGACATGCTCCGCGCATGTGTCCTCGACTTTGGTTGTAGCTGGGAGGACCACCTACCCTTGGTGGAGTTCGCATACAACAACAGCTACCACTCCACCATCGGGATGGCACCGTACGAGGCGTTGTACGGCCGACCATGTAGATCTCCTTTGTGCTGGACAGACCCTGGGGAGTCAGCACTCGTGGGACCGGAGATGGTCCAGGCCACGACAGAGAAGGTCCAGGTCATCCAGGAGCGGATGAGGACAGCTCAGAGCCGGCAGAAGTCATATGCTGACAGGAGGCGGAGGCCACTGGAGTTCGAGGATGGCGACCACGTCTTCTTGCGGGTCTCACCTCGACGTGGTATTCGAAGATTTGGCCGAGGCGGCAAGTTATCTCCGCGCTTCATCGGACCCTTCCATATTCTCAGCAGGATTGGTGAGGTGGCTTATCGCCAGGCTTTACCACCTCAGTTGCACCGGGTGCACGACGTCTTCCACGTATCCCAGTTGAGGAGATACGTGCACGACCCGACGCACATCATTGATCATGGGGAGCTTGACGTTGACGATGGGGCAACTTTTGCGGAGGTCCCGGTGGAGATAGAGGATCGACAGGAGCGGGTCCTGCGTGGGCAATCGATTCCTCTTGTGCGCATCAGATGGCAGCACGGGAATCTCCAGGAGAGCACATGGGAGCGGGAGGCTCAGATGCGTGCTCAGTACCCTCATTTGTTTCCCTAGTTTTTTATGTATCTTTACGGGGACGTAAAGCCCTGAGGTGGGAGTAATGTAAAGACCCGTAAAATTCAAGGGAATTTTTTTTCTTAATTTTCTTTAGAATTTTACAAGAGCGCGGTTTCAGACGGCACCTGATTCCGACGCCCGGAGTGCCCGGAATCAATTTCCGAAGTTTGGCTCGGGTACGTTCAGTGAACGAACGAGCGGGTTTTCCTAACTTTTGATCCGGTGCTCGGAATTGAAATCCGAGGGCACCGATTAACTCGCAGCGCCGAAATTTGCTAATTGAGACCTTTTCGGAAGTTGCGTTTGTTGCGGGTTGAAAGTTAGTTTTGGGGATTAAAAGATAAGTAAAATAAAATTGTGTGTGAATTTTATTTTATTCGTGGTGGTTAGACTCTCTCATGGGAAGTTGTTGGTGGGGCCCACAACCACCCAACTTCCCATGTGTGGTTATGAGGGAGGTGGGGCCCACATGAGCCCCCACCTTTTCAAATTCCCTAACCCCTCTAAACCCCCTCTTAAATTATGTGGCTCTCCCCTACTTTAATTCTTGCCAACTTATCTCTTCATTTAATTTTTTGACAACTCTAGATTTTAAGTAATGTAATGAATTCAACTTTTGAATTTTGAAAGGTTGGCAAAGTGAAAATAAAATAAGGTGTAGCATATTTTATTTTGGGAGTTGTTGTGTTGTGTGGAGATTTGAGAGAAGAAGAGTTCTACACTTTGAAGAACTTCATCTTCCTCCTTGAAGAACGCGAAGAACACCGACACGCCGTTCTATCTTCTCTCCACGTCAAAGAAAGGGAGACACCGCTTCCTCCTCGGTTTTCCTTCGTCGACTTGAGAAGTTTCGCCAACAACGTATCGCATCGGACGCATCCCTTCGTCAACGGATTTGACAAACGACGACCGCGACACCCGACCTCCGCGACGTCGTCTTCCGCGGAACGTAGACAAATCTTCGAACCTTATACCAAGGTAGGGGTTGTTGTTTTCTTTTTGGTTTAATTATTTTATTCTTGATCATGAATTTAGCAAGTCTAACGTGTGGCTTTGAATTATTTAAAGTTGTGTTATTATTTTAACGTGAGGGGGCCGGACCGCACGAACACGGCCGAACCCCCTCCATCGTTCTTGTTTATTCTTGCGGGTGGAAGCAAGTGGCGTGGTGCCGTCACACCACGCGGATAATCGTGCAAATATTTTGCACGGCGCCGTCGCGCCACGCCGAGGAAGAATCTTCAAGAACGTGACACTGTCGCGCCACGTTAAAAGGAATCAAGGCACGTCGAAGGGGCGCGGTGCCGTCGCACCGTGCCGGACGACGAACACCGCGGCCGGTTCCGGGCCGCGGCGGGATGAGAAGACCGGCGGCCGGGCCGCCGGCGTCGGAAGCCGAAGAGGGCACCGGAATTTCCGGTCCCGTTGGAGAAAACCGGCCGGCCAGATGGCCGGCCGGATGACGTTAAACCGGGGGAATTAATCCCCCGGCCAGCGTATAAAACCCCCCTCTTTAAGAGGGGGGCGGTTCCATGAAGGGGGGGCAGCAGCCCCCCAGTTTACTCCTCCAAAACCGGCCCCCACGTGGGGGCCGTTTTGTTGCAAAGGCGCGGCACAAAGGCCGCGCCGCCTCTCAATCAGCGGGGGCTTAGCCCCCCGCGTGCCCACCTCGTGCGGCGCCAGGCGCCAGGCCGCCGCGGCCGCCGCGCCACCGCGCCGCCGCTTCGCCGGCCGGCCGTCCGGCCGGGCCGCCCCATGGGGGGGGTCGGGCCGGGTCGGCCCGGACCCGGACCCCCCCGTTTCGAACCAATTCCGGTCTTTTCGCCATATCTTGAGCCTCGGACCTCCGAATGACGAACCGTCTGTGGCAACGCGATCCTTGGATCGAGACGGTCGTTTTGGTATATCGCACTCAAGGTTTCGGTTTACTTTGAGTTCGGCCGGGTTGGTTCGTTCACGAAACCAACCGGGCCTTCGGAGCGGAAACGCTCATATCTTGAGCTACGGACGTCCGATTGACGTGCCGTCAGCTGTGTTGTGTCCCTCTTAGTGAGAAGAATCTTTTGGCATACTCCGCCTGAGGTTTGGACGCAGTTGGAGTACGGTCGGGTTGGTTTTTCCTTAAAAACCAACCGGGCCCCGGAGACGAAAAAGCCAATAACTCTCAGACCGGGCGTCCGATCGACGCGCCGTCTGTTGCGTTGAGTTCCTGTTGACGATACGGAACTTTTGGATACATCAACTCTGGTCTTCGTGACAGTTGATGTATCAGCCTCTCGTCTCGTGGAGCGGACCCTCCGAACGAGCTTGCTATGTGCGGGAACCCTAGTGCTGGCTGCGACTGTTCTACTGCTACGACTACTACTGCTACTGTGACTGCGACGACGACAGTACAGAGATCCTGTGTGGATTCGACGACGACGACTTCAGCACTCAGCGATCCTACATGGATCAGTGCTACAGGTCCTGTGTGGGCCCGATCCTGTGTGGGTCCTTGCGCTCAGCGGTTCTGTGTGAGCCAGCGCCTACAGGTCCTGTGTGGGCCCGATCCTGTGTGGGTCATTGCGGGGGTTAGTTACCTACTGATCCTTCGTGGGTCTGACGACTTAGATGGATCAGTGATCATCTTTATCGTCCTCTAAAGAAGTATACCTGTGTGAGCTGAATCCTATTGCTTTCCTGTGTGGATTGTGTTGTGCAATCCTGTGTGGATTACGTTTTGCTTTCATGTGTGGAATACGTTTACTTTCCTGTGTGGACTGAGTTGTACTTGGGCTCGGAGGTTAGAGCGTATTTGAATTGATGACTTAGGTATATGTATGGGCATATACCTAAGCAGTGTCGGTTATTACTTCGTGATTGTTACTTTTCTTCGTGGTTTATCCTTTGTGGATTTGAGAGACCTTCAGGGGTCTCGGGGTCCCTACTGAGTAGCTTATACTCACCCCTGCACGGGCTTTGCCCGCACTACGTTGTGTTGGTTGCAGACGACGGACAGCGTTGACCTTAGCTGAGGCTTGCAGAGCGGGACGGTACCCGGAGGTGGACCACTGGGCGGGACGTGCATGGAGCGGACGGTGGGACCCGTGGAGCAGAGGAGCTATCTGTACCCACCCTTCAGGTGGGATTTCCAGTGGACAGCTCAGTGTAGCGGCTTTTACTTTTCAGTTGCTGTTTTCACTTTCAGTTGTACTCTGCTTTGTTTAGTGTTTACTTTCCGCTTGATTACTCTGTGGTGTTTGTTACTTTTCAAAGGCAATGCCTTCCCTTTTTACCGGGATTTACGCCTTGGTGCTAGTCGCCAGCCCCTGGCCTATGGAAGGCAGGCTTGGGGTAGTCACGGCACGGACCCCGAGGGCGGGTCGTGACAACCTGGTTACTTTTGGTTGTGAGGATAGTGTGGTTCTTCACCCAGGTGTCTGTGGGAAAGACTTTGTGTTGCATGAGGTGAACTTTGTGGTGCTCTCCCAGGTGTCTTCAGGCTATCCTTTTTGGAGACAGATGCTTAGGATGTGCGACGTTGGGTCAAAGTGGAAAACCAGTGGGAAAGTGGTAGAGGGGTACCCTTGATATTTTTTACTATATTATATACTCTTGTATGTGATACTTGGTGAGATTATCCATGGTGAGGTTGGGAACTTAGTGTACCTATTTATGTGATGAGTTAGTTTCACTTGTTGATTCACTGTGCTTTAGCATGCTTCCTTTACTTTTACATGAGAGGCTCTGGGGAGGATCCTACTGAGTATACTGTTATACTCACCCTATGTTATATAAACTATTTTTCATGTCACTTGGAGAAGGTTGAAGATCAGGCTAGTTACTACTATCTTGGGCTTTATAGGAGCTATTCGGGCTTTGTGGTTGCTTTTGTTTTACATTGTTTTGGTATTTTAGTTTTCCCTTTCAGTTGTATTATTTCTTGCATTACAGTACATATGTGTACTTGGGTTTCTTTTTATATCGTAGTTTGAGCTGGAGTTGGTTGGTTTCTATCTTATCTCTCTCTTTTGCATGTGTTCTTCAGAGGGTAATGCCTCTCATCTGTATGTTTTCTACACACTCGGTGCTAGTCTCCAACCCGGGGCCTATTAGAGGTAGGACTTGGGTGTCACTATCTCCCTTCTCACATTTGCGTCCCAGGTGGGGTACACTTTGTGGGGAAGGGTCATGACAATAGCAATGTAAATAATTGAATATTCATTCCATTTAAAAAACTTGACTATGATAATCAATATGGAAAGGTAATTAATTGAAAACACATGTCATTAAATCAATATAATGACTATCATAACTAGATAAGTCATAATCAATATGGCAAGTTAAATAACTAAAAACACATTCCCTTTAATAAATAAACTAATAATGAAATAAATATATAGATAATATCATTGTGAAAATAGCATGGATGATAATAAATAAATTCTCAATAAAGGAAATGTTTAATTATCAGACATCAATATCTCAGGCATCATGAAAACCTTTACTATCAAGATCATCCTCAAGATAGTTTAAAACCAATGGGTAGGTATACAAAAGAAACTCACTTAACTAGTTCTCGCCAGCTAAATCATCTCATTAAACTATCTATGCATCAAGGGTATATATATATGGTCCCCACCTATAACTGTATGTCTAAAGCATTCCTCATATATCAAATAGTTGATTTAATTCATGAAAAATATTCCTTACTAATAAATATCCATATTAAATAAAATAATATAGATTATTAATATTTCCTCAATCAATCAAATAACTTTCCAAGTAAAACACCATATCTAGAAATGATATATGGTTTAAACAATAATAATATCCATGAAAAATATTATGGATATTCAGGGAAAAATTAATGTCCAATGATCATAGGGAAGTGAATAATTTAAGGAAAAGTTACTGACTACAAATTTGAATCAAGAAATAGAATATCAATACTTTCCTAGGCCAAAATGATCATAAACCATCCAGAGTTAGAATAAGTATGGTATCAATACAACATATCCCCAGTGGATTATATATAAAATATAGGTTTTCTATGGTTTTTTAATAGAAATATCGTAAAAATATCATTTAAAACATTCTTGAGGACAATATACTTTTCATTTTGAAAATAAATTTTCTTTGAAAATAACCTTTTAAACTTATAAATGAATATTTAAAACATTTATTGGTCATAATGGAATAAAATTTCATACATGTCGTACACGTTAAAACAAATATTCCTTTAACATTTTTTGGAAAATCCACATTGGAATTGTTTGGAAAATGCATGAATATTCCATTAAAAAAATTGTGAAAATTAAAATATTGGTAAAAATGTATTTAATAAATCATTTTTAATATTTTTTAGAACATTTTTGAAAACATTTTTAGAAAACATGGTTTTGGAAGAAAAAATATTTTCGACCGAAGAGATCAATGATGTCAGATTTTATTAAAAAAAATCTCAATCATTTTATGTATTGAAGAGTGGAAAAATGGGACTATTTTGTAAAAACATCATGAATAACTATAGGGTAAGAAACTTTAATGGGTTTATTATACAATGATCAAATTATTTCCCTTAATTTAAATTCAAGGATAAAAAATCTCTATTAAAATGAGATTCTAAAATGGACCCTTATAATGATAATAATGTTCAAGTTGTTGGGACTAAGTTAATGATAAAGGTGAGGAAGGTTTCAAGAGTTGTCTTTTGTTATCAAGGTTGGTTTTGAAGAAAAGAAATCAATTTTTTTTGAAATAATTGTTTTGGTTTTTTGTTTTGAAAATAATTGGACTCTAGTTTTCAAAAAGTTTTTCCTCAGGATGAGAAGGAAATAAAGAAACTAGAATGAATAAAAAGTTATTATGCTTTCTAATGTTAGATGTGACGATGATTTACTATTTTTGAATTCTCATAAATCATAAGTAAAGTGGTAAAACTTATGATTCAATCTTGATGGAAGAAAGGGGTAAGTAAAATCTGTGATTGGTGGTGACTATTGAAAATTTGTGAATGGTGGTTACTATTACAGAGCTGTGAATAGTAGTGACTATTGCAAAGCTATGAATGGTAGTGACTATTACAAAGATGTGAATGGTGGTGACTATTTCAAAGTTGTGAATGGTGGTGACTATTGAAAAACTGTGAATGGTGGTGACTATTGAAAATATGTGAATGGTGGTGACTATTGAAAAGCTGTGAATGGTGGTAACTATTGAAAAACTGTGAATAGTGATGACGATGGAAATAGTCGTGCCAATGGAATAGTCATGCCGATGAAAGAAGATATGATACATGTCATGACAACACGGTAATGAATTTGTTTTGCATCGGACTCAAAGTCATATCGATGGAATAGTCATGCCGATGGAATAGTGATGCCAATAAAAGAAGAGATGATAAATGTCGTGCCAACATGGTAATGACTTTGTTTTGCATCAGACTCAGAGTTGTGCCGATGGAATAGTCGTGCTGATGGAATAGTTGTGTCGATGGAATAATCATGCCGATGAAAGAAGAGATGATACATTTCATGCCAACGTGGTAATGACTTTGTTTTGCATCGGACTCAAAGTCATGCCGATGGAATAGTCGTATTGATGGAATATTCATGTCTATGGAATAGTCATGCTGATGAAAGAAGAGATGATGCATGTCATGCCGACATGTTAATGACTTTGTTTTGCATCAGACTCAGAGTTGTGCCGATGGAATAGTCGTGTCGATGGAATAGTTGTACCGATGGAATAGTAATGTCAATGAAAGAATAGATGATGCTTGTCACACTGACATGGTAATGAATTTGTTTTGCATTGAACTTAGAGTCATGCCGATGGAATAGTCATACTGATGGAATTTTTTTGTCGATGGAAGAGGAAATATTCATGCCGATGGAAAAGAGGAAAGAGTCGTGTCGATAGTAATAGTCGTGCTGATGGGAATAGTCATGCCGATGGGAATAGTCATGCCGATGGAAATAGTCATGCTGATGGAAATAGTTATGCCAATGGAAAAGAGGAAAGAGTCATGCGGATGGAAAGAGAAAGTGAAGAGATGATGCCTGTCATGCTGATAGGGTAATGACTTTGTTTTACATCGGACTCACAGGTTAAAGTGAAAGAAAATAGATGGTGTTTATTAAAGACCATCGTACCTAGAAACAATCGTACTCAACAATTGTACCCACATTTATGGTTTTCTAAAAGAAAAATTGTTTTGGTTTTATAGAATAATAAATGGGTATTGCGAAACAAATTAAACAGCTGAAGATTGAGATATAGTTTTGAGAAGATTAGAGAGGCTTCAAGGAATTGTGAAGAATTCAAAAATGTATCCCATAATTTCAGGGGGGAATTCAAATTTGGGAAATTTTGAGTGAGCGGGAAAAACTTTTGGATTCCCTCCAATTTTTACCTATAAAAGGAGGAAGTACTTTGTACTTTATGACAACGAGTACTATTCGCAGCAAAGGGGAGATAAGATCTGTGTTTTAGAAAGAGAAGAATAGGTTTTGAAGTGGTGTCAATTCTATTTGTCTTGACTATTGTTTGCAATTATTAGAGTGGTGTTGATTTTATTCTATTGTATTCAATTAAAAGATCATACCGAGAAGAATTATAATGGGAGAATCGTACTTAGGGTAATCAGACTTATTTTTTTACATAGTCCAATAGGTTCTTACCTTTCTTCTAAGTAAGGAAAAGAAGAATTGTTTTAAAATTGAACACATTTGGTGAATTAAAAATAAGCACAGGTAACATGAGATGTTACAAAACAAATGTATTACCCTATTGTGTTAAGAGGGTACACATGCACTAGTTGTATTGTTTCATAGTGTTACATGAGTGTAAGGGTACATCCTACTCATTGTAATCCAAGGATTGATTTATAGTGGATTGTATAGTATTGGATCATTTACAAACCATACCAAGGATGTAGTTATTCTTATTGAATAGTGAACCTTGTAAATATTTTTATTCCTTTGGATGTGTTTTCATTTTTTTCTCAGCATGGAATTAAAATTATTTAATATAAGGTGAAGGTTGTTTCAATTGAATAGAAATATAAAATAAAAATAGTATCATTGATTCACCCCTTCCCCTCTCAGTGATACAATACTCCTACTGGGAACATTCAATTGGTATCATAGGTAGGTTCCCTTCATTATTATTTGCTGATGGAGAATTTGAATTGTGTGAACAGTAAAGTTATTCTGGTCTTTGATGGAAATAACTATCATATCTGGAAATATATAATGTTGACAAATCTTATGTCTATCAGTTATGGTGTTCTTGAAGCTGCAACAGTTGGTTTTCCTCCCATTGATGATAGTTCTCCACTTACACATGTTGAGAAGAAGTTTCTTGAGGATGATGGAAGGGCCGAGATTTCTATATTATCATCACTTTCTGAAATTGAATTCTTGAGATAGAAAGGTGTTTCCACAGCTAAAGGTATATGGGGTAAATTTAAAAACATATACGAAGGCAATACAAAAGTGAAGAAGGAAAAGTTACATATATGGAGATTGAAGTATGAATATTTGAAGATGGGTAAGAATGAATCTATCAAGGAATTGTTTACCAGGGTGAATGACATTGTGAGTACTATCAGATGTCTTGGTGAAAATTTGAACGACTCTATAGTTGTTTAAATGATCTGGAGAATCCTACCTGACAAATTCGATGAAAAAGTTTCTCCATAGGAATAAAGAGATCATGAAACATTATCTCTTTATGATTTACATAACACTCTTATCACATATGAAATGAGAAGAGATAATGCTATGAAGAGAAAAAAAGGTTGATAGAGAAATGTATTTTTAAGGCTATGAAGAAAGAAAAGTCAAAGAAGATTGTTATTGAAGATGAAGCTGGTGATTCTGACTCTGAAAATGAAGTATTCAAAAATCTCAATGAAATTATATCCTTGTTTTCTAACAATGTGAAAAGAGGTAGAGGGAAATACAAAGGGAAACTTCCCTTGAAATGTTTTGAATATGAGGTTGTTGGTCACTTTGTGGCTAATTTTCCTCGAATAAAGAAATAATATTATAGTGATATTGAATAAACAAAGACAATAAGATTGTGGAAGAAAAAGGGAGACAAAGGAAGAGAAAAAAAATTCTTCAAATCAAAAAGAAGAATTTTATTTTCCAAAGATGATGAATAAGAAGTGATTGATATTGAATCTGAAAAATCAATTGATTATGGTAATGAAAATACATTCATTGAAATAATGAATGATGAAGGATTTGGAAGCATTAGTTATGAATAAGAAGAAACTCAGCTTGAAATGAATTTGAAATAAGAGTTGAAAGAATGTCTGAGAAAGATCAGAAGGCTTGAAAAGAAAAACAAAAGGTTGAAAGATGAATTCTCAAGCAACCAAGAATGTTTTTCAAGTGGGAAAGAAAATCTGGTTAAATATATTGATGATTTAAACAAGTCTTTTGAAGATTAAAAGAATCGTAATGTGCATTTGGAAGTGAAGCTAAAGGCAAAAGAAGAAGAGTTGGAACTTGTCCAACAAAAAATCTCTAAAGCTGAAAAGAAAATTCTATGTTTTCAAAATTATATCATTAAGGTTGGTGAATGTTCTTATAATGAGAAACTTGATAAGGTTAAACAAAATATTACTTCAAAGGGTGAGAAGACGAATGGAATTTTGTCTGAAAAGAAGAATGCGTGAAAAGTTATGTATGTGGTCAAAGTAAAGAATTCAGAAGTTGCAAAACATCCTGAGTCCAAAAAAGTTTTATCTTGATCTGAAAAAGTTTCAAATACTTATTTTCCAATCATAGTTAAAAAGAATAAGAATAATAAAATTGAAAGTTAAAATAATATGGTTGATAAATTTTTTCACAACTTTTATCAGTATGGAGGTTTCAGAGGAAAATAATATTTTTATGGGTATTGCTGGTATTGTGGGGGGGTTCAGGCACACGGAAATTATTTGTTGGTTCAATCAACAACATTAATATCACCCCACGGGTTATGAAAGTAAGAGATTGAGGGGGAGTAAATCACCTCAAAGAAAGAAAAATGAGAAGGTTGTCTTGAATAAATATGAAAAGAATGAAGTGAAGATTGAAAATAGGTTCCAACCCTTGGAAACTATTTGTGAAATATGTGAAAAACCTGGAAACCTCGCAAAAGGATGTCTTGTTTTATTACCATCTCAGAAAAATATTCTCAACTCTCAAAAGCCAAAGGTGAAGAATGAAAAGAATGGAGAAAAGTCACTTGTTGTTGAAACTGCATTAAAATCCATGAAAGTAAAACGACCCTGGATACTTGATAGTGGATGTTATTCTCACATGAAGGGAGATGTGAAATTATTGAAGGATTTGAAATATTATAAAGAAGAAACAGTAACATTTGGCAATGATGAATCATTGAAAATAAAAGGTGTTGGGTCATCCATTATTGGAAAAGAAAAGATAAAATATAAGAAAACATTGTATGTTGATGGGCTGAAACACAACCTTCTAAGTGTTTCACAATTGTGTGATGTGGGTAACAAGGTTATATTCAAGAAATATGGATTTGTTATAAAAGTTGAAGAAGATGGAAAGATTGTTACAAGAGGCCAACGTATGAAAGAAAATCTGTTTCAGGTTGGTGATTCACAAAACTCTTGTTACATGAGTATGGTGGAAGAGAATAAGTTATGGCATAAAATACTAAGACATATGTGTCAGAGAAACATGAGAAATTTATCCAAAAGAGACAGTGTTCTATACATTCATTATATTCCAAGAAGAAGATATTGGTGTTTCACTATCTTCCAGAAAGGAAAAATTACAAACGATGTGCGTAAGAAAGTTGATATTTGTTTAGAAAAACCCCTGGATATAATCCATTCCGATATATATGGTCCAATGAGAAAACAATAAACACATGTAGATAAGTACTTAATTACTTTAATTGATGATTTTACTTGCATTACTTGTGTTATGTTCATGAAACATAAATTAGATGCTTAGAAAATGTTTAAAAGTTTCACAAGAAAATCTGAGAAAGAATGTGAGTATTCTGTGAAGAATTTGAGAACTAATAATGGAGGTGAATACAGAAGTGAAGAGTTTAAAGACTATCCTGAGAAGCATGGAATTTGGCATGAGTATAGCTCTCCATACACTCCCCAACAAAATGGGGTTGCTAAAATAAATAATAGAAGCCTTGTGAAAATGGGAAGAACCATGTTACTTGAGCATGGCATTTCTAGTTACTTTTGGAGACAAGACATGAGTGTTGATGTTTATATTCAGAACTATTGTTTCTACAGACCTCAATCAGTTATGACTCCCTGTGAATTGTTTTATAGAAAAACTCCATGTTTGAATCACTTTAGATTTTTGGGAGTCCTTGTATTATAAAGAAGAAAGGTGGAAACCATGGTATGTTTGAGAAGAAAGGTGAGTATGGAATCTTTCTTGGATATACTCTGGAAGGAAGAGGTTACAGATGCTTCAAAAAAGAAACAAAAATAATTTTTGATTCATTTGATGTAAAAGTGATTGAAGTATCTGATAAAGAGAAACAAGTTCAGGTGGACAATGAAGTTAAGCAATCTGAAGAAGATAATTCTGATAAGGATACAAACAATTGTAATCCTAATAAAGGTGAAGAATCAGACTCATCTATTTCCAGTGATGAGTAAGACAATTGAAAATCTTATATAAGGCTGAGGAAACATGTGGAATCACAAAATATAATTAGTGATCAACATCAGAAGTTTCAAATAAGAAGAACAACCAATTCCATTACACATACTTCTTTGTATTCAAAAGTGGAACCAAATGATGTGAAATAATCTTTTGAGCATCCGTAATAGGTTCGATCCATGAATGAATAATTGGATCATATTGAAAAGAATAATACATGGGAACTCATACCCAAGCCTAAAAACAAAAACATCATTGGCACAAAATGGTTTTTCTAGAACAAGATGAATGAAAAAGGTGAGGTTATAAGAAACAAAGAAAGATTGGTTTGCAAAGGGTATTAACAGATTGAGGGTATTGATTTTTATAAAACCTTTACTCCAGTGGAAAGACTAGAAACAATCAGAATATTTCTTGTTATTTCCAGACTACAAGGCTATAAGATCTTTCAAATGGATGTTAAATCTTCATTCCTAAATGGTGATCTTAAAGAAGATGTTTATACTATACAACCTTGTGGCTTTATTATTGTAAAATATGAAGGTTATGTGTGTATATTGAAAAAGGAATTGTATATCCTAAAATAATCTCTGAGATTATGTTTTTCTAAATTTGATACGTGCTTAAGAAAGATGAATTTTAACAAAGGAAGATTGGATAGAAATATTTACATCAAATAAAGTCAAGAGTATTTTCTCATTGTAATTATTTATGTTGATGAAATTATATTTGATGGGAATGATGAAAGAAGTTGTGAAGTATTTTTTGAAGAAATGGAGAATGTTTTTGAAATTTCCATGCTAGGAGAAATGAAATACTTTCTTGGGTTACAAATCCAGCAAGAGAAAGAATATATTTTTCTTTCCCAAGAAAATTATGCAAAAGAACTTCTCAAGAGGTTTGGCATGGAAAATTAAAAACTTTTTTCCACACCCATTTCAGTGGGAACAAAGCTAAGTAGAGATGAAGAAGGAAAATAATTTGATCAAAAAGAGTATCAGAAGATTATTAGAAGTCTATTGTATTTGACTTCCTCCTGACCCGACATTGTGTATGTTGTTACCTTATGTGAAATTTTTCAAAGTGATCAAAAAGAATCACATTTACTTGTTGGAAAAAAGAATTATCAGATACATCAAAGGCACAAAAAACTTTGGAATCAAATATGATAACTCAAATTGTATTGAATTGTTTGGGTATTTAGATGCAGATTGGGTAGGAAATGTTGATGATAAAAGATCCACATATTGTGGGGTATTCTTTCTAGGAAAGAATTTTTTTAGTTGGCATTCAAAGAAACAAAATTAATTAAATCTCAGTATGGCCGAAGCTGAGTATGTTGCTGCTACTCAAGTTGTTATTCAACTTATGTGGATGAAAACACAATTGAAAGATTTACTTGTAGAAGTAAATTTACCCTTTCTCTTGGGTTGTGACAATAAAAGTACAATTAATCTCACTAGGAATCTATTGAAACATTATCGGTCAAAACATATCGATATCAAATATCATTTCATCAAAGAGAATGTGGAGAAGAATTAATTGAAGCTGTAGTATGTTCCAACATCGGAACAAGTTGCTTATATTTTCAAAAAACCTTTATCGAAGGAATCATTCTCAAAAATGAGGTTGAACATGGGTTTCAAACATCTTTCTCTTCAAGGTTGAGGTATGTGTATATCTCCCCTCTCTCATCTTACCTTTGGATTGTTTTTTCAAGGGGGATAATTTTTTTGTTTCATAAATCTTTTGCAAAAAAGATGGAGTTGTGGGTAAGATGTGAATTCAGTATTATTTTGTGATTTTACTATTCTAACTGTTTGTTGGAGTGGTTATAGGAAAAGAAATTTATTTGTTTTCTAGAAAGAATTAAGAAAATAAATAGGTTATCATGATCATTTTTTTTGTTAGCATGGTTTTTCTATTAATGATTATTGTTTCCTACAAATAGTTAGCTCATGTAGTCTTAGAATTTTTGATATGTAATCCATTACTTGAGGTTACAAAGTTTAGTGATTTATGAAACTTGGTTGACAACAAAATCCAAAGGGGGAGATTTTTGGGACCAAGCCGATGATAAAGGTGATGAGTTTTTCAAGAGTTTTCTTTTGTTTTCAAGGTTGGTTTTGAAGAAAAGAAATCACTTCACTTTGTTTTGGAAACAATTGTTTTAGTTTTTTGTTTTGAAAAGAATCGGACTCTTGTTTTCAGAAATATTTTCCTCAGGATGAGAATAAAAGAAAGAAACTATAATGAATGGAAAGTTATGATACTTTCCAATGTTAAATGTGACGATGCTTTACTATTTTGAAATTATCATAAATCATAAGTAAAGTGGTAGAACGTATGATGCAATATTGATGGAATAAAGGTGTAAGTAAAAGTTGTGAATGGTGGTGACTATTACAAATTTGTGAATGGTGGTGACTATTAAAAAGATATGAATGGTGGTGACTATTACAAAGCTATGAATAGTGGTGACTATTACAAAGTTGTGAATGGTGATGACTATTGAAAAGTTTTGAATAGTGGTGACTATTGAAAAATTATGAATGGTGGTGACTATTGAAAATCTATGAATGGTGGTGACTATTTCAAATATCTAAATGGTGGTGACTATTGAAAAACTGTGAATAGTGATGATGATGGGAATAGTCGTGCTGATGGAATAGTCATGCTGATGAAATAAGAGATGATACATGTCATGCCAACACGGTAATGAATTTGTTTTGCATCGGAATCAAAGTCGTGTCGATGGAATAGTGATTCCAATGAAAGAAGAGATGATACATGTCATGCCGACATGGTAATGACTTTTTTTTTAATCGTACTCAGAGTTGTGCTGATGGAATAGTCATGCCAATGGAATAGTCGTGCCGATGGAATAGTCATGCTGATGAAAGAAGAGATGATACATGTCATGCCGACATGGTAATGACTTTGTTTTTCATCGGACTTAGAGTCGTTCCGATGGAATAGTCGTGTCTATGGAATAGTCATGCCGATGGAATAGTCATGTCAATGAAAGAAGTGATTATGCATTTCATGATGACATGGTAATGACTTTGTTTTGCATCAAAATCAGAGTTGTGCCGATGGAATAGTCGTGTCGATGGAATATTTGTTCTGATGGAATTGTCATGCTAATGAAAGAAGAGATGATGCATGTCATGTCGACATGGTAATGACTTTGTTTTTCATCGGACTAAAAGTCATGCCGATGGAATAGTCATGTCATTGGAAGAGGAAAGAGTCATACCGATGGAAAAGAGGAAAGAGTTGTGCCGATGGGAATAGTCATGTCGATGGGAATAGTTATGCCGATGGGAATAGTCGTGCCAATAGAAATAGACGTGACGATGGAAATAGTCGTGCCGATGGAAATAGTCATGTCGATGGAAAAGAGGAAAGAGTCATGTCGATGGAAAGAGAAAGTGAAGATGTGATTCCTTTTATTCTGATAGGGTAATGACTTTGTTTTACATCAGACTCATAGGTGAAAGTGAAAGAAAATAGATGGTTTCGATTAAAGACCATCGTACCCAGAAATAATCATACTCAACAATTTTACCCATATTTATTGTTTTCTATAAGAAAAATTGTATTGGTTTTCTGGAATAAGAAATGGGTATGGCGATACAAATGAAAGAGATGAAGATTGAGATGTAGTTTCGAGAATATTCAAGAAGCTTTGAGAAACTATGATAAAGTCAAAAATGTATCCCAAAATTTCAGGGGGGAATTCAAATTTGGGAAATTTTGAGTGAGCGAGAAAAACTTTTGGATTCCTGCCAATTGTCACCTATAAAAGGAGGAGGTACTTTGTACTTTCTAACAATGAGTACTATTTACAGTAGAGGAGAGAGAAGATCCGGGTTTTAGAGAGAGAAGAAGAGGTTTTGAAGTGGTGCCGATTCTATTTTTCTTAACTATTGTATACTAGTATTAGAGTTGTGCTGATTTGATTCTATTGTATTCAATTGAAAGATTGGATCGATAAGAATCAGACTGGGAGCATCATACTCAGGGTAATCGGACTGATTGTTTTACATATTCCAAGAGGTTCTTACCTTTCTTCTGGGTAAGGAAAAGAATAATTGTTTTACAATTGAACACATTTGGTAAATTGAAAAGAAGCACAGGAAACATGAGATGTTACAAAAAAATATTACCCTATTATGATAAGAGGGTGAACATTAATTATTTGTATTGTTTCATAGTGCTACATGAGTGTAAGGTTACATCCTACTCATTTTAATCCAAGGATTTATTTCTAGTTGATTGTATGGTATTGGATCATTTCCAAACCATACCAAGTACGTAGATATTCTTATTGAATAGTGAACCTTATAAATATTTGTGTTCCTTTGGATGTGTCTTTATTTTTTTCTCAGTAGGGAATTAAAATATTTAATAGGAGACAAAGGTTGTTTCAATTGAATAGAAATATAAAAGAAAAAGAGTATCACTGATTCACCCCTCCCCCTCTTAGTGATACAATACTCCGACTGGGCACTTTCACAAGTGAGGATTAATCAATGAATCTATTATGTGTATAAAATGTAAATAAACATAAGAAAAGAGGAAAGAAAACATTTGATAGTCAAAAGTTTTTACACACATAATCTTAGATGTTGAATACAATGATGAATTATTATAAACCAAGGAAAAAAATGGAGTTATTAAATTCTTTACCACATGGTAACATTTAAGTAAAAATCCATTTGGATGAAATAAATCAAATTTAAACATAAAATAACATGAATTATTAAGGAATAATGATATTACATGTCAAAAGGGCATTATATACACCATATAAAATAAATTAGGTGCATAACATTACAATACGCCTCATTGAAGAGAAATTGAGGCGAAGTCCCTTACCACTATATAACATTCATGAAAAATACCCTTGTATGAAATAATCCAAATTGAAAATTAAAATACCATGAATTATGAATTTTTCATGAAATTACATGAAAAGGGGTAGTTATGTACACCATATAAAAAAATTAGGTGCACAATAATAAAATTTTCCTCAATAAAGGATAATTGAGATGAAGTCACTTACCCCACCCTTCCTTCATGTTTAACATGCTTTAACCTCATGTATAATGGTTTCAATAATTTTATTAATTTATAAAATTCACATATTAATATTTTAATATCCTATATGATCATCTTATAACATTTTACCACCCTTTTACTAATAATATTTCATTAATTTCATTGTTTTGGGTGTTAATTGCCTTATTTTAACATCCATGCTTTGTTATGACAGTTCTATTTTTTATATTATATAGTTCCATAATATAAAGAATGAAATTAATGTTATAGATATCATTTTTTCATTAGATACATTTTTAGAATCATTATTAAAATTTGATCATGGTGAATGGATCACATCGCTTTGTGGAGATGGTAGGTCATACGTACGCATGAGCGATGTTATCATTTACTTAATGGATGAAGGGGTATGAAAGTGGGTGATATATAAATTTTAAATAATCAATTTAATTTCATATATATCACATATATTCATTAAAATTTTCTTTATTACATTCCATGTAAAGCGTAAGTGAAAATGAATCACATCATTTCATGAGGCGGTAGTTCTCAGTACACACGGTTGATGTTATCTTATTTTAAACAAAATGGAAAGTAAGAAGGTATGTGTGATATTATAATTCCAAAAGTATAATAATATAATAAATATAATATAAGTGTGTTAAATCCATCATTATATCCAAATTTTAATGGTTTTTATGGAAAATTAATTACTTTGGTTTGTGAGGCGGTACTTCTCTATACACACGATCTGTGGTTTTGTTTCCCATTTGATAGAGGATAAGATAGATAAATGTTACGGCATAAAAAAATATAATCTAAGTATATGAGATATAAATTTTTTATTATATTTTAAGTATTAATACATAATTTATTGTGGAAAAAGAATAAATGAAAAGAAAGTTCTTTGTTAAGACAATTGTCTTCTCTAAGAGAATCCTTCTTAGGATCTCCTCTTAAGGACTCTATGGTTGGACTTTTGGTAAGAACAGTAGCTCTAAAATGTTTATAAGGATTTTGGAGAGGTATTTTTTCAGGTTTTGGTTAATCCAAAGGGCTTTATAGGTTCATATAAATGAAGGGAGTGAGTTCCCTTTTATAAGTGAGGAAAGGGAAACTTCTTGGAAATTAATTCAAAATTTTCCAAAATAATAAAAAAATGATAAAGTAATTCACGTTAAATATTCTTAAAAATTAACTTATATTAGAATTTTGGATTTATAAGGTCCAAATATGGCCATAAAATAATATTTTTATAGGTTTTTACATAATTTTAATCCTTATCTTCATAGTTTAACACCTAGTAAACCCATTTTTACCTTAACCATGGTAATTAATTTTTACTACTTTACTATTCATTTTAGTTAAAAAATAATTTGAAATTATTAGATAATAAAAATATTATGATTCCAAATATGTAATCTATTTTTTATAATTCAATTCACATAAGTGGGAGAATTCAATTTAATATTATACCCACATATGTGACGAAAAGTGAGTTTTCAAAGAGAAAATTCACATGCATATAGAAGGTTTTAATCTCAAAATTCAATATGAAATTGATTAAAATGACCTATAATAGTTATATTTTAATAAAATTAAACTAATTTTACTTTAAAAACATATAAAATGTAATTTAACCTTGTGAATTATTTAAATGAAAAGGAAGTTGTCAATAAAAAACAGTATTTTTTACTATTAATCGAAAAATGAAGCATTTCAGAAAAATCTAAAAAATTCACTCAAATATAATTTTCATATGGTTATTTAAAAATTTATTTTATTTTTATCAAATAAATTTTCTAAAATAGTAAAAATTAAATTTAAATTATGTGTGAAAAGCGCGACTAAACCATCTTTTAGAAAAAAATACAGTTTTTAAGAAAACATTTTTTATTTTAAATGATTCTTATTTTATTTTAAATAAATATATAACCATAATTTTAAGAATTTAAAGTGTTCTATTAATACATTCAAAATTACCATATTTTTTAAAATGTTATACTATATTACTTTTTATTTAGACTCAGGGTGTGTGTTCTACAAGCTATCGAAGATATTGAATTTATGGAAATATAATTTGTGGGTTATTTATGCTCGGTGTTTCATCTCGCATACACTATTGAACAAAATGTTAATATTTTATAATTTAGGGGTGTTAATTATATGATATAATAATTTTTTTGAAATTTTTTTCATTATTTACCTTTCTTTTTTCTATCCATTGAAAATTGAAAAAAACGGTCATGTATACGTACGACCTACCATCTCAATTAATGGTGTAATTTATTTTTATATCCCTAAATTTTATGGATGAATATATATATATATATATATTATATTTATATCATTATAATGATTTTGTATATGGTGTAAATATAATTAATGTATAAGGACTAGAACTGTCGAATCAAAATATACATGAAAACAAAGTAGTTAACACCTAAAAAAATGATAATATTAAAGAATTGTTAATAAATTTGAGATAAGATGATATAAATGGATAATAAAATAAATTATATAAATTTTTCAGGTATATAATTATGATAAATATTAATTTAATATAACTGAGATTAAAATAAATTATGAGGAAAGTCAAACTTAAGGTAAAGGATTTCATCTCAATTTCTACTCCATTGAGACAAATATGGTATTATTAACCTATTTACTTTTATGTGGTGTATATATATACACTTTTATGTATTTAAAATGAATATATATTTATTCACAATGATTAATGTTTCTATTCATTTTTACACTTTCAATGGGTTACAATTTAAATGTTAACAAAGTGGTAAGAATTGATTTTACAATATCATTTTTTTGTGATTGCACATATTTTCATTGACAGAATATTCATAAAATATAGCTATTTTATTATACTCTAAATATTTAAGGAGTTACCATAATTTCTTCCTACATTTACTTTCTTTGTAATTAGAATCAAAAAAGGAATTTTTTTAAATAAATCCAATATTTTTTCTCTTTTTGATCAGGTATATTTTTCATCCATGTCCATATATTTCAAAAATGTTTTAGAAAAGTACTTTTTATTACCTCAAATGATTTAATAAAGAAATTTTATACTATGATTTATTATATAAAATGTCTGAAACAAAACATTCAATTTTTTTAGAAAGGGTCTTTTTTTAAATTTGTTTATAAAAAGTAAAAAAGGAATGTATTTTTTTAATGTATATGACATTAATGGATAACGGATTTTCCCACCACCATAACCTTTTTAAGAAATTAACCTTCTTCTATAAGTTTTCAATGTATTTTAAAAGAAAAAACTTTAATGAAATATTATTTAAATGTTTTTATTACATTTTCCCTTATTCTCTAATGTACATTATTTCATTTTGAAACCTATATTTCTAATGATTTGATGGTGGTATTTTATCTCTTATGAATTTTTTTATCATTAATATTATCTTTAAATATT
This sequence comes from Viscum album, assembly GCA_963277665.1. NCBI lineage: Eukaryota > Viridiplantae > Streptophyta > Magnoliopsida > Santalales > Viscaceae > Viscum > Viscum album. Next base: position 121,011,163 of record OY728167.1, read on the forward strand.
CACAATCTTGTGATAATTTTAAATTGAAAAAAAATCTATTAAATATCTATATTAATTGTTTCATGGATAAGATTATTTCCTAACCCATATTCCATTTTTTATATGGTGTTTTTCTTTAAATTTTATGTGATTGTGTGGGGAAATATTGATATTCTATATTCTTTACTCAATATGTACATTTATTGATAAGACACATTGTTTCTGTATTAAATTTATCATTAAAAATATTAGGAATGCATTGGGAATGTAGTGATGGGTGGGGACCCTTTATATATATTACCTTGATGCATCGATGGTTCTTAGGAAATAAATTTTTTGGAAAGACATATTTAAATTGGTTTTCTAAATGTACCTACCCATCGATTAAACTATACTTGCATAGGGATTTGATGGTAAATATATCATGATGTATGAGTTCATGATGTACTATATTAATAATTTATATCATTGAGAATTAATTATTATTATCCAAGAGATTATTTAATTGATATTATCCATTTTAGTTTATTGATTAAATGTAATGGTTTTTCATTTATTTTCCTTGAAATATTTATTATTCCTTATTTATTCATGATAGCTTCTATAGAATGTAACTCTTACTGAGTATCTAATCTCATTGTTTATTTTTTCCTTTACCCAAGATACGAAGAAGGATATTCTAAATAATATCAATGATTCAAGAGTGTTTCTTACTATATGTATTTTATCTTTTTAGTGTAATATAGGAATAATGTATATATTTGGTTCTTCAAGACTATTAATCTGATTTTCCCTTCAAGATGAGATCTTTGCATCTTATACCAATGTAATAAAGTAGACAATGGATCTAGGTTATTGGTGTTATGGTTTCTACAATCTTCCTCCTTGTTTTATTTCCTAGGGTGGTAATGTATTGAGAAGTCATAACATTTAATCAACTCCAATAATATTCTCTGGTGTATATTTAACTCTTTTTGGGTGAATATATACTTTAATATTTTATGATCGGTATATAATTCACACCTTTATCTATAAAGATAATAACTCTATATATTTAATGTAAAAATCACCACAACTAACTCTAAATCATGAGTTTCATAATTATTCTCATGAGCCTTCAATTGTCATGAGGAAAAGGTTATCACCGTATAATTGTTCCTAAGTATGTATCCCAATCCCCTCTCTAATGAATCACTATAGATCACAAACCCTTATCTACCATAGGGTTGTGTATTCATAGGTGTACTGACTAACCTTATTTTTAGTTTTATAAATTTTTCCTCACATTCATTTATCTGAAGTTTCTTGGCTCCCTTTTGAGTTAACTTGGTGATTGGATTAGATATCCATGAGAAATTCTCCAAAAATCATCGATAATATCCAACCATACTGAGAAAATTATGGATCTCAGTTATAGTGGTTGGTCTATTCCAATGTTCAATAATATCTAACCTTAATATATCCACTGATAAACCCAAAATTATGATTATATAACCCAAAAATGAATTTTTTATCCAAAATTCATGCTTCATAAATTTTTCATACAACTTTTCCCTTCTTAGGGTCTTTGATAAAATCCTTAAGTGATCTTAATTTCCTTCCTTTATTTTTTAATATATAAAAATATCATCGATAAATACTACCTCAAACTTATCTAGGTAATCTCTGAATACTCTATTCATTAAACCCATGATGATAGTAAGGGAATTAGTGTGACCAAATAAAATCACTATATATTCATAGTTTCATACTTCGAATATAATTTATCTCATGGGTATGTATTCCCTTTTAACTCAAAATTGATAGTTTCTAGATCAAAGATAAATAATGGAAAAATATTTTAAATCCTCATAATTGATCAATAAAATTATCAATATGAGTCAAAGGATACTTATTATTGATTGTGATCTTGTTCAGTTCTTGGTAACCAATGTAGAGTCACATTGATACATCTTTATTATTAATATAATGAATAGTTTCACCCCATTGTTATTGAATTGTCTGAATTAATACCTTATAAATATTTTTAGGGAGTTACTTCTTTGATTCCTAAAACTCAATTAGTCCTATTTTCTATGGAATCTTTGAAATAGTTGTAGAACCATGTATGATTTTTATTGAAAAAAAACATCTTTCTTTGGTGGAGGGATAGGAAAATATTCTAGAAAGACATAAATAAAATCCCAAACAATAGGTGTATCTTTGATGTTGATTTTATCACCAACCATCTAAGATAAGCACACATTTTGAATAGGAATCAAGACCCATAAAATGGATGTAATTTCCATTGAAAGTTAATATTTATTTTCACACTGATAGACAATGATATATTGGTTCATAATATAAAATATGAATTTCCTTGAAAATTGATATGGGATATAAATAAATAAATCCAATTCATTCCCAAAATAACATAAAATTGTACTAGAGTGATAATAACATGATTTTTAGAAAGTACATTCCCACAAACATCAACTGTAGAATTACCTTGGACATGAAATGTTATCATCATACAATTTGGATTTTTCACCTATTTTTCAATATATATTATTTTGGGTGGTATTCTGACACCCTTACAAAATTCTTCAAATATAAAATAGTGGGTAGATCTAGAATCAAATAATACTTTAGTAGTTCTATATTTGATGATTGATTTACCTCTCAACACTTTTTTATCATACCCAACATAGGCAATAGGGATCACCTAAGATCTCCCTTTATCTCTAGGCTTAATAGGTTTCTGATATTTATCATCATCATTAACCTTCAACTTTGAGCACAGTTTAGTATAATGTTAACACTCCTTACATTTGAGACATTGGATTGTAGGTGGTGCATTTTTTGGCATTTTCTCTCTATAATTAGCTAACTTTTTCTTCCCATCACTTTAGTATTTTATTTCCTAATTTCCTGCCTTTACACACTTAAAATTTTTACTATATCCCTTAATAAAATTTCCATAATTTTTCATTCCACACTTAGATCATAAAAAAGATCATCTTCGTCTCTCTATGTTTTTTATTTTTACAATTTCCTTTCAATTTAATATTTCTTTTCTTATCAAAAACTATGAGATTGATGGGTAACTCTAATCACCATTTCCACCATGAAAACACATAAAACAATTTCTTCATAGATACTGAAGTTTATTATGGCTAATTCCTTTCAAAAAGTTGGTTTTAAGCCACTGAATAATAAATCATATATACATTCAAGTTGGGTGATAATACCAGAAGTGTAACTAAAACTTCTTCTAAAACATGACTTGTAATAACTCAGATTTTTTTCTCAGGCCCTTCCTTTATGAAAATCCAGTGTTTGAGGTGTTTTGGGAGCTATCAATGGCTTACTTCAAGATTTTTCCAAATTTCTAGTTTTTCCATCAGCATGTCAGTGCGTCGGCATGTCAGTGTGTTGGCATGTCAGTGTGTCGGCATGTCAGTGCATCGGCATGTCAGTGCGTCGACATGTCAGTGTGTTGGAATGTCAATGCGTTGACATGTCAGTGAGTTAGCATGTCAGTGTGTTGGAATGTCAGTGTGTCATCATCGGTGAGTCAAGGGGCGTCAACATTAGTGAGTCAAGGGTTTCGGTGTTGGTAAGTTGAAGGCATCAGCATTGGTAGGTCAGGGCGTCGGTAGGTCATGGTGTTGTTGGTAGGTCAGGGCGTCGGTAGATCAGGGCGTTGGTAGGTTAGGGAATCGATAGGTCGTGGCATTGGTAGCTCAGCATCGGTAGCTCAGTGTCAGTGACTCACCCATCAGTGACTCATTTCTAGTTTTTCGAGTTTTCCCAGTTTTGCCCCTGTTATGTTTTTTTCTCCGTTTAAATTTAATATATCAACTCACAACAGTTAGCCGGTATGTATCCACTTTTTACAAGGGGAATTATTAAATATAAATTAATTCTAATGTGTGAAACCACCAAGCCGCATGTTCAAGCCATGATCTGACTTTCAAGTACTTCAAAATGGTCTACCAGATTTTAGGATATGGCCTCTTCTTAAGTCGAGATCCTCCCTTCCTTATTCCTTTTTGTTTCTCTTGGTGCGCCTAGAGACTTCCTCCCAAGATGATTCATGCACTCATGTTGGATCCCTTCTTACTCAACCTTCATGGAGTTATTCCTATAATTCGTGACATCCCATGTTCTTGGTGAAAGAAGGAACTTCGATACCTTGATCAATAGGTAAGGATTTTATTTTTCTTCTCTTTAATTTTTCATCATGCGGGGTGGGAATATTAATGGTTCCTTTTAAGGAATGACTAGAAACTCTTCTTGAAACAAGAATTCAACAAGAATTTAATATGATCAAAAGATAAATAAAACAATGGGTAAGGTGTGGTTTGATGTTTGTTACCTATTTTATTTTTTTATCTTTGATTATTTTTGGTTGTTGTGGTTGTATGCCTTCTGAAAATCATGGTCGTTGGTGGTCTTTTCTTGTGCACAGGTGGTGTTATGTTTCATTTTGATGTTTTGATGTACAGATGTAACATGAAATATAATTAATCATGTACAATCGGTTAAATAAATGGATTCACCTAGATCAAAAATGTTCTGTGATCACCCTAGTTATATTAAAGTGGAATTAAAGAACCCTTGTTGGTTAAGTTTGAATACACTTCATTTGATGGTTGTGGTTATGTGTTGTGTGTTCTGGTCTGGGTTTTGTGGGCATGGTATGTGGGAGATATAGGGGGAGTATGTTGGCATCTTATTCTAATAGATTGATTGATTTTGGAATGGATAAAATTGTAGGTGGTAGGTCTACCCTTTGTGTGTTGGTGTCTCAGTTTGATAGATTGATTGATTATGGAATGGATGAACTTGTAGGTAGTTGAACTACCTTTTTTTTTTGTGGTCGCGAAGCGACGTCAAATAGTGGGACTGCGGTGTGGTTATGGATTCATTATGCAGTGGTACTGTATTGGGTAATTGTTTAGGCAGTGGGGCTGTAGGGTTGGGTTGTGATAGAAGGAATGGGTGGTATCACTTTAAATAATGACATTTGGCAGTGGTTGAATGGGGATGTGTACTGGGACTGCAAGTATAGTTTTGTGTTATTGGGAAGTGGCACTACAGGTCTGGTTTTGATCTATATTTTTATGTGGTTATGGTTCGTAGTTTCTCGGTAGTGCTAGAATAGATTACAGTGAACCCCCCCCCCCCCCCCCCGTACTTAATAAATGTAAAGTTGTTAAATTAAAAAGGGTCGGGTTTGTGTTATGTTGTGCATTTAGGGGTGGCAGCAAAGGTGGCTTGTGTGGTTTCGTTGTTGTTTGAAAATCGTAGGTTGGGATAAGTGTTTTCTTACCTATATATATACACTTGTAGTTTCTTGTGATTTCTATACGCAACCCACCCTTGTTGAGAACTATGTGTCGAACACCTCTATTTCATGGGGGAGGGTGTACTTCCCAATATCCCGATGGGAGGATGGATGGATAGTTACTAACTTTCTTCCTCATACCCTCTTCTATATCTTTCTGCTCGGGCATATCCAGGTAGGCGGTAATGTCTTGAGGCTTACCATAGTCCAGGATTATTTGGGAAAGGGTTTATTTTGGATGAGAGACCTAGGTATTTACAGGACGGGATTGTTTTCCCAAGTATCTTTGGGATGAGGCTCAGGTGTCTTCGGGTGTGGTGTGTGGCTGTTGAGGCCTAGGTGTCTTTAGGTGTGGTGTGTGGTTGTTGTGGCCCAGGTGTCTGTGGGCAGGGTTGTGTGCAGTTTGAGGCCCAGGTGTGTGCGGGTGGGTTACGGTAGTGGGACTGTGTGTGGGATGAGTGGCAGTGTCAAGAAGTTAGATCATTAGGAACAAGAAGTTAACCATTGGGAAAGTGGTTCGGGGTACCCAAATGTCGATGTGCTTATATTATTACTTTACTTGACTAGCATTACTTCGGTGAGTGTGCATTGGTGAGGTTGGTTTGGTTAGTATTACTTGGATAGTGCTTGAGGTTATATTGTTTTCTCACATGGGCATTAGTATATCCCCTCACTTATGAATGAGTAGCTTTAGTTTCCCAACTGAGTATAATTGTATGCTCACCCTACGTATATAAAATTGTTTTCAGGTTTCTAGGAGGAATTTGAGGACCATGCTGGACTCTACTAGCTCGGGCATCGGGATAGTTTTTGTTGCTACTTAGTTTCTTTTCCTTTGGTACATTATTTGGGATTTTTTTCATACTTTGTATCAGCTTTACTTTTGAACATGCATGTGGGAATGGATTCTTGGATTTACTTTTACTTTAGTCCTTGGTGTTTATGGGATTTACCATCTTGTCTCCTGATCTTGTTTTATAAAAAGGGTAATTTCTTCCAAATTGTGTGAGATTTTATACCCTTGGTGCTAGTTGCCACTCTGGGGCCTACTAAAGGTGGGACTTGGGGGTCATTATCTCTTCTTCATCTTGGGGAAGGAAGGGCAGGGCACCTTGTTGTCCCTTCTCTCAACTTGAAGAAGGAAGGTCGTGACAGAATGGTATAAGAGGGAAGGTTAAAAGATATGATGGAGTTTGGAGATAGGAATAGTGAGGATTTCATGTGATGTTAGGGAAACGGTGTAAGGAAACCTTAGTGCATGAAATAGGCCAGGGAAGACCAGCTAGGACATAGGATTTTAGGGCCCCCCGTGATCCGATGCAAGGACTCTAGACCTACTGAACGATCAAGTGAAGCTACATCGATTGTAGGGTAGAGACCCTAGGAAACGTACATGCATCTTAATGACTTTTTTTCTTGTGTATCTTGGGTGTTTTGAGAATTTAAAATAAATACAGAGTTTAAAAAAATTCAAAAGAAATTTTTCCACACTACTTGGGCTTAGGAGTTCTTTGTTTCTCTTTTCAGTTATGGCACCCGGACGTTGTCTGTCAGTGGTACAATAAATCGAGGCCCAGTAGGTTAATATGGTTGATAATTGGAGGGCCGATCAAGAGGAGGAGGATGACCAGTGGTAGTAGATTCTTCATGCCTTCCAGTGGAAAACTCTGGGAAAAATGAGGGTAGTGTCTCGGACATGGAGATGGAGAGTTGGATCGAGGAGTTGGTGATCTCTTTTATCTTGATCCGAGCTCCAAAAGAGTACTAGGTTCCTATTTTAGTGAGATAGATGTGAGGAGCAGTACATTTATGGACACTTTACATCAGGGAGAGGAAGGAGACTGATGTCTCATGGGATGACTTTGAGAAGGAGTTACAGGAAGAATTCCTTTCTTCCATGATGATGGTCGATAAGAGGAAGGAGATGATCTCCCTCCATAAAGGGAGTATATTAGTGAGGGAACTGGGGATCAAGTTCAAGTATCTCCTTTGTTTTGATCTGGATCTCTTTTCGAATGAGGATTCGCAGGCAAGATTCTTAGAGGAGGCACTCTGACCTTCTCTTCAGTATGTTGTTACTCCCTTTACTATGCCAATGTACTTGGATGTTCAGAAGAAGGCCGAAGTAGTAGAGAGGATGCACACGCTGGGAGGTGTACCACATGAGGGGATCCATCTGAGTTCGTCAAAGGGAAAGGTCATCAGCATCAGGTCTCTGGAATTAGGGCCTTCCAGGTTTTGGCCAGCAAGGAGTAGGCCTCAGCAGTTCCAGTTTCGATCTCCTGGTACCTACCCTTTCCCCATGGTCTTAGGACTGGGGTGCTTTGTCTATGGTAGCCATGGGAATATTCAGAATCAGTGCCTCATCCGAGTGCAGTACAGTGGGGGTGGGAAGGTTCAGCGCCCACCTCAGTAGTAACATTTTCTAGATGGGCCTTTCCAGTAGCAAGGGCAGTGATCTCCCACTCCACCAAGGGTGGACGGTGCTAGAGGAGTCCAACCTCAGGGCACTCCTTGGGTACCTTGACTGGGTTGTGGTTGGGGAGGCGGTCGACAACCGAGGGGTAGAGGGGTTGGGTGTGGGTAGTTTCACGTCGTAGAGGTAGCAGTTTCAGTAGGGCTAGAGGTTGTTCAAGGTACGATCAGCCTATTTATTACTCTTTCCTTTTCCATGTTCAATTCAAGAGCTTTTTAATCCTTTTTTGCACCCATTCTAGCCCATGCCTTGGGTCTAGACATAGATAGACTTTCCATTTCCCTAGTGTTGAGTACTCTAGTTGTATATTAGATTAGTCTGTTTGATGTTTTTCAAGGATGTAGACTGGTGTTGGGGCCGCATCAGTCTAGTGGGGATCTTCTTCTGTTACAGATACAACCAAATGATGTCATCCTTGGCATAAACTAGTTGTTTTCTATGCATGCTATTATTGACTACTTTCGGAGAAGGGTCTTGTTATCAAATATGGGCGGCCAGTGTGTAGATTTCATTGGCAAGCAGAGTTTCCAGGAGGGCATTCGGCATGTGGAGCCCCTTCTTTATTTGATAATTGAGATGTCAGTGGAATCATTAGAATCAGAGATATTGGGAGCTCTAGGGATTTTAATTGAGTTCTTGGACGTCTTCCCCAAAGAGGTTGTGACTCTACCCCCTCGATGTGATGTTGATTTTAGGATAGATTTACAACCCGTTGCTCGTCCGATTTCGATGGCTCCCTATCGGATGGTGCCTTCTGAGTTGTGAGAGTTGTGGATTCAAGTTGATTACCTGATGAAGAAGGGTTTTATCTAACCAAGTGTTTTGTCATGGTGTGCTCCAGTCTTGTTTGCGAAGAAGGCAGACAATGGTCTCAGGCTATGCATAGACTACCGGAGACTGAATCAGGTGATGGTCAAGAATCGTTACCCCCTCCCGATGATCGATGACCTTTTTGACTAGTTGAATGGAGTATGTTGGTTTTCTAAGATTGACCTACAGCCTGGATATCACCATTTGAGGGTGAAGGAGTGTGACATCCTAAAGACTTCTTTTAGGTGTAGGTATGGGAACTTTGAGTTCATGGTCATGTCGTTCGGCGTTACAAACGCACCAGTTGTGTTCATAGGACTCATGAACTCCATCTTCCATGAGTATCTAGACCGGTTCATGGTCATGTTCATTAACTACATCCTGATCTAATCAAGATCATAGGAGGATAACTCTGAGCATATAAGGATAGTTTTGGAGGTCCTCCAACACTACCAGCTCTATCGGAAGTTCTCCAAGTAAAAGTTTTGAATATGAGAAGTGTACTTCCTTAGACATGTGGTGTCCCAGAAAAGAATAGCAGTGGTCCCGTCGAAGGTCGAAGCAATTGTTTCATGGGAATCACACAAGAATGTTGTAGAGGTTTTTAGTTTTCTGGTTCTGGCAGGTTACTACTAGAGGTTCGTACCCAACTTCTCTCAAGTTGTAGTGCCCTTAACATCCTTGACTAGAAAAGACCAGGATTTCATGTGGAGTGAGCAGTGTCAGGCAGCTTTTAGCTCCCTAAAGGGGAATCTGGTCAGTGCCCTAGTTCTGAGGTTTCTAGAGGAAGGGGTACTGTTTGAGGTGTTCTATAATGCTTATGGTCTAGGCTTGGGATGTGTACTGATGCAGCAGTGGGGAGTAATATCTTATGGGTCTAAGAAGTTACATCCTCACGAATGTAATTATTCCACCCACGAACTGTAATTTACAGTGGTCATGTTTGCAATGAATTTTTGGCAGCATTACCTCATCAGGTAATGCTTCATGGTCTTCACGGATCATAAGAGCTTGAGGTATATCTTCTCTCAGCAAGACCTGAACTTGCGATAGCGGAGGTAGATGGAGTTTCTTCATGACTATGACTTTTAGATCTCATACATCTCAGGAAAGAGGAATGTGGTGGCCGATTCCTTGAGTAGGAAGTCATAGAAGGATATAGTTCATGAGTTCGTAGATGCTTGGAAGGAAATGGAGGAGTTTCCTACTTTACATTTGGGCATGAGAGTGGATGACGGTAGAGGTTGTTTGTATCAAATCACAGTGCAATCTTCCTTGGTACGGCATGTGGAGGAGTCTCAGTGGGGAGACTCAGAGTCCAAAGTGATGCATGATCATGTTATCCAGGGTGATGCTCTGTAGGTATGGTTAGAGGATAGTCAGAATCAGATGTTGTTCCATGGGAAGCTGTTTGTCCCAATGGCGATGCGAGAGGGGGTTTTCGGTGAGTTCCATAGCTCACCCCTGACGGTACACTCTAAATTTTCCAAGATGTACTGAGGCCTGAGGGAATAGTTTTGGTGGCCTGGGGTGAAGCAGGTAGTGGCAGAGTTTGTGGAAAGGTTCCTAGTGTGTCATCAAGTGAAGGTTGAACACCATGTTCTTGGTAGTATGTTTCATCCCTTGGACATTCCCGAGTGGAAGTAGGATGATGTCTCGATGGATTTCTTCATAGGAATACCTAGGGATGAGGGAGGCTATGATTCTATCTGGGTAGTGGTGGATCTATTGATGAAATTAGCTCACTTCTTAGCAGTTAAGGAGTTGAGCACAGTGGATGCCTTAGTATAGAGGTACGTGGGTGAAGTAGTGTGGCTACATGGAGTTTCCAGATCCATTATCTTGGATCGGGATACACATTTCATGTCGTAAGTTTGGAGGTGATTATAGCATGCCTTTGGCATGCAGTTAAGACTTAGCATTGCATTCCATAATCAAATGGATGGGAAGACAGAGAGAACCATCCAAACATTGAAGGATATGATGTAAGCGTGTGTTCTGGAATTCAGAGGATCATGGGTATAACACTTGCCCATAGTAGAGTTTTCTTACAATAATATCTATCACTCTACCATTGGCATGGAATCATTCGAAGCCTTGTACGGAAGACCGTGTTGTTTGCCCGTGTGCTAGATAGAGGTTGGGGAGGGAGGTGTTCTTGGCCTAGAGGTGGTGCAGAGCACGATGGAGAAGGTTCAGCTTGTGCGTTAAAGGATGAAGGCAGATCAGGAACAGTATAAGTCATATGTCAATCATAGGAGAAGACCCTTGGAGTTCGAGTTTGGGGACCACATGTTCTTAAAGGTCTCCCCTCGATGTGGACAGTGGAGGTTTGGCAGGGGGAGAAAGCTTTCTCCAAGTTTCATCGAACCTTTTGAGGTGTTGGGACAAGTTGGCAAGGTGGAATATCAGTTGGAATTGACACCACGGTTGGAGAAGATCCACAATGTCTTTCATGTCTCACAGCTCTATCAGAATCTACACGATGACTCCCACATCCTAAACTGGGGAGAGTTGGATGTAGGGGACGATGCGATGTTCATGGAGTGACCAGTAAGAATCGAAGACCGTGAGAAGAAGGTGCTACGTGGATAGAACATTCCTTTGGTTCATGATTTATGAAGGCATGGTGTCCTCGAGGATAGTACTTGGGAGTGAGATTCACAGATGTGTGCCCAATAACTAGAGTTGTTTTGAGTTTTACTCTTGTTTTTATTTTTTGATTTGCTTGTGATGAAATTATTGATCTTGTTTACTATGAGATGAGTTGTTTACATTGAAAATGTGTGTGAAAAGTCCTAGAATGTGGGAAGGGAGGACCTGATCCCAAATCAAGATGAATTAATGCAGATGCGATTAAACTCGTGCAGGCGAGTCAGTGCCACCCAAAGCGGATAGTATCTTGACAGAGGGGAAGGAGTTCCCTAATCCATGTGTATGGACAGTGTGACCTTTGGTATTTGTGTGATTTCTTAGGGTGGTGGAGCCTTAGTGTCTCCCTAGTTTTTCATGAGATATATGTCAAGGAGGTTTCCTTGGATGTTGAGGTTTTCGATCCAGCTTTAGAACAACACAAAAGGCGGTTTACTCCTGAGAGGTATCTTAAAGGATAGTTGTTCGTACCTCTTTTATTCTGGGTTAGTTTTAAATTCTCAAGGATGATAATAGTTTGAGAGGTATCTGATGTAATAAACCATATTTTTTCCTAGGCCCTTCCTTTGTGAAAATTCAGTGTTTGAGGTGTTCTGGGAGCTTTCAGTGGCTTACTTCAAGAGTTTTCCAAATTTCCAGTTTTTCCATCGGTATGTTAGTGCGTCGGCATGTCAGTGCATCGGAATGTCAGTGCGTCGGCATGTAAGTGCGTCGGAATATCAGTGCATCAGAATCAGTGAGTCTAGGGGTGTTGGCATTGGTTATTCAAGGGAACTAGTGTTGGTAAGTCAAAGGCATCATCATCGATAGGTCAGGGCATTGGTAGTTCAGGGCGCTGGTAGGTCGGGGCATTGGTAGGTCAAGGCATCAGTAGGTCAAGTCGTCGGTAGGTCAGGGCGTCAGTAGGTCGTAGTGTTGGTAGCTAAGCAACAGTATCTCAGCATCGGTGACTCATTTCCAGTTTTCTATGTTTTCCTAGTTTCTCCCTTGTTATGTGTTTTTCTCCATTTAAAGTTAATCTATCAACTCACAGTCATCTGATGGTCTGTATCCACTATTTCTGAGGGGAATTATTAAATCCCAATTAATTCCAATGTGTGAAACCTCTAAGCCATGTGGTCAATCCACGATCCCACTTTCAAGTACTTTGAAATGGTCTCCCTAGTTTTATGATCTGACCTCTTCTTAAGGCTAGATCCTCTCTTACTTCTTCCTTTTCATTACTCTTGGTGTGTCTAGATATTTCCTCTCAAGATGAGTCTTGACCCATGTTAGAGCCATTCCCTCTCAACCTTTGTGGATTTCTTCCTACGAGTCGCGCCATCCCCTATTCTTGGTGAAAGAAGGAACTTCGATCCCTTGATCAACAGGTATGGATTTTCTTTTGCTTTTATTTAATTTTGCATCATGCAGGGTGGGTATTGTTGATTCAATAATGTTTCCGTATAAATTTTCCATTCCTTCATGTTTTGAAAATCACAAACACCTATTTTAAGGCAAAATGTATTTTATCTTGATAAGGGAAATTTTCCTTCCTTAAGGAAATTTTTCCTTCCTCATGGAAAATTGTTTTCTTACATTGTTTTGCTTTCATAAGGAAAATTTATCCTTAAAATGTTTTCATTATTCATATCATAATTTTTCTAAATGTAAAATTCGGTTTGTATCCAAAAACCTCAGAATCCTATAATTACAAAGATATAAAGAATTCTGTTTTAGGATCTGAATTCTCAGAATTCTGGTTCCAAACTCTTCTGAGTTCTGACTCTGAGTTCTCTGAATTCAGACTCCGAACTCTTCTGAATTCTGACTCCGAGTTCTTATGAACTCAGACTCTGAATTCTTGTTATGAATTCTTCTGAGTTCTAACACCGAATTCAGGTTACGAATTCCTATGAGTTCTGAATTTTAATTCCCTAATAAACAAAATCTGAATATCTTGTAATATAGAGTCCGAATATTTTTACTTAGACTCTGAACCTTTATTTTTTCTTAGACTTTGAAAAAATGGTTTTGATTATGTAACCATATTTTTGCTTACAATTTTTTTTTATAAAACGATTTCGTGCATTCAGTTACTAACTAACCGTTGTTTGAGTGACACGTGTACAGGTCCCTCTATAATTCAAGTAAAAATATGATCGTTGGGGGATGGATCTGATCATTGGAGTCGTGCCTATAAATAGGAGCTCATTTGAAAGAGCCCATAATAAGTTGATTAATCTAGAGATTACATGATGCTGAAGTGATTTCTAGAGAGAGAGACTTTATTGCTTTGTACGTACTGAACTTCTTGTTCAGATTTTCTTTGTGTGACTCTGACTGTTTCCATGTACAATCAAGGGCTTCCGGGGATAGGAAGATAGAGGTGTCGACTACCTTGAAGTTGAGGGCTTCCTTGCTGAGGAAGATAGAGGTGTTGACTACCTTGAAGTTGAGGGCTTGCAGGGATAGAAAGACAGACTTCAATCTTCGTATCGAGGGCTTACCCTGGTGTGGGTAATACAGACTTTCTTGAAAGTATAAATTGAGGGACCTTTATCCAAGGTTGTTGGATACCCTTATCTTTGAGTTAAAAGATTTATTACTTGTTACTTGTTTGTTTCAAGTTTTCCACTACATTTTGATTGTTGAGGAAAGTATAACTATCTTATACTTTTTTATACTTGTATACTCTGATTCAGTAAGATTCTATACGCTTTAAGGTAGAATCTTTATCTTTGTAACCTTTCATTAAGTTTAATTTTTCGGAACCATCTTTTCCGGAATCACTTTCTCAGAATCATATTTCCAGAATCTAGCAAGTGTGTAGAACTAGATGTTTTGTGAATTTTCTTGTTTAACCTTGTTAAACATAACCATCTTTAAAAGTTTCAAAGGAATTTTTTAAAGTATACAATTCACCCCCCCCCCTTCTTGTATATTGAGTATCATTAGATACTACATTAGTATCTTCATTCATTATTTTGATCCTACAATTGGTATCAGAGCTGGTCTCTGAAATACTTATATTAATATATAAGTTTTCCTTGATCAAGTTTTCATTGGTCTATTTTCCTTGCTTAGGAATATTTTCCTTGAATCCGAACTTTTTCTATTAACAAGTTTTTGTGGAAAAATTTTTCTTTAAGATAGAAGGAATCAATTTTGGTCTCAATCCAACTAGAACACCTATCTTTGATGGAAGTGATTATGAATATTGGAGAGATTGCATGAATACATTCATTATCAATACTGGAGTAGATAATTTTTTTATTCTTACTAGAGGATATAAAATCCCTAACAAGGAAGTTAGTACCTTCACCAATCAAGAAAAGCATGAGTATCAACTGAATTATAAGGTACACAATACTTTTCTTTGTTCTATGACTAGAAATATATATATCCAAATTTCATCTTGTGAAGCATCAAATTGTATTTGTAAGAAACTTGAAGTTACTCACTTTGGAACTTCCAAAGTAATTGAAATAAGAAGAGCCATGCTCAGAGCTGAATATCATGGTTTCTTCTTTCCTTATGGAGAACCTATATGTAAGGTGAAACAAAGATTCATGACTATTGTGAATAGTTTACAATCTATGGGTGAGAAAGGATTAGATGATGAATCTATTTTTGATAAGATCATAGACATCATGCCCAATGAGTGGGAATCCAAAAGGACTGTTATTGATGAGAACAGAAAGGTTACTCAGATTTCTCTTGATAAACTTTTTGGAACTCTTATTCAACATGAGACTAGAATGAAGAGATATTCTGATAAAATAAATAAGAAGAATGGAAATGGAAGTGTTGTTTTTACTACAACTTCAAATCATATGAAAGCCAAGACTCATGAGAAAGTTACAAGATATAAATCAAAGAATATTTTTATCCAATAATAATCTAATGGAAGTGAATCCTCAAAAAATGAGTTAGAAACTCTTTCTCAAAGGATGAACAAGATAGCTGGACAGAGGAACTTTCAATCCAAATACAAGAAGAAAGAAAGAAAATATAAGAAAGATTCATAAGTTACATGTTATGAATGCAAGAGAGCTGGACATATAAGGCCTGATTGTCCTATGCTTAAAAGAAAAGAAAGAAAGGAAAATCATTCTGAGAGGAACAGAAAGAAGTACTACAAGGCTAAATCTAAGAAATTCTTGAAATATAATGACACTTGGAGTGCCATTGGTGGAGACTCTTCAGATGAATCATCAGATTATGAATCTTCTGGATAGAAGAATCTTGGTCTAATAGCCAGACTACCTATTAAAAATCATTGTTTGATGGATAAGGTACACAATGCTGAATCTATGACCAATGTATCCTTGAATGCTAATTATAGTGATACTAAATATTATAACTCTTATGATGAAGAATCTTCTTCTAATTAAGATAATACTTTACCTACCTATGAAGAAGTTTCTAGGTTATCTAAGCTCCTTGAGATCGATAATTCAAAACTCATGAAAAGGCTTGATAAGGAAAATTCTAGAAATACTATTCTTACTAAGGAAATATTAGATCTTTCTAAATATATTGATAAGAAAGTTTTTGATTTCTAAAGTATTTCAAAAAATCTTGAGGAAGTAAATTCTGAGAAGAATAAATTTTCTAAGGATCTAGAAATGTAATTTCTAAGAAAAATTTTTTCGAGCCTAACTCTAGTTTAAAATCAAATGTTTTAGAAGAAAAGAACTTGGTTATCAAACCGAAATCCAAAATTTTTTCTTTGAGGAAGTGTTTTTCAAACTTTACCTTATGTAAGGAAAATTTTGATAAGATGTATTCTCAAATCCGACCTCTAAGGAATAGTTTTGGTTTTGGTTATACTAGTTCTAAACTGGTTTTTAGCAACAATTATTTTGTTCCTCAAAGTGATCCTTTCTACACTAAGTGTTAGTGTGGTGGACATTGGGCAAAAAATTGTTCCCTAAACAAAACTCATTCTTTAAGATTTCATAAAGCCTATTTTTCTAAGAAAATGTGGGTGCCTAAAAATTTTCTTTCTGAAATTTCCGGATCCAAGAAAGTTTGGGTTCCAAAAGTCTAACTCTTTTATTTCAGGAAAATATAGAAGGTACCAACAATAATATATGGTACATGGATAGTGGATGTTCCCGGCATATGACTGGTAAAAAAACTACTTTGAAAAGATTATCAAGACGAAAGGTGGAAAAGTAACTTTCAGAGATAATTATCAGGGAGAAATTATTGGTATAGGTAACATTGTTCTTCTTTGAAAAACTTTGATTTCAAATGTTTTATTCATTAAAGGTATTAAGCACAACCTCATTATCATAATTCAATTATGTGATGAAGGTTATCTTGTGAATTTTAGGAATGACAAGTTCTTACTACACAATTCCAAGGAAGAGTTTATTCTTTCTGCCAATAGGTAAGAGAATGTTTACACACTAAACTTAGAAGACCTTAGGATCCAAGACTTACCTTGACTTATTGCAATGTAAGATCATTCTTGGTTGTGTCATAGAAGGTTAGGTCACTGTAACCTTAGTAACCTATGCAAACTTTCTAAAAAAAGACTATTTAAGGATCTACCGGATCTTAGATTTGATTCTTCAAAAGTTTGTGATCCTTATAAATGTGGAAAGAAACATAAATCAAGTTTTAAATCAGTCAGTGAAGTCTCAAATACTGATGCATTACAGTTAGTGCATATGGATCTTTTTGGCCCAACACAAACTGGAAGTATTAGTGGCAAATACTGTGTATTTTTCTTAGTTGATGACTACACTAGATTTACGTGGGTATATTTTCTAGCAAAGAAGTATGAAGATTTTTCTTATTTCAAAATTTTTAGAGCCCAATTTAAAAATGAGAAAAACCTTCCTTTGATAACTATTCATATTGATCATGGAGGAGAATTTCAAATTTCTAATTTTGAAACCTTTTATAGTAGAAAAGGCATTACTCATAAATTCTCAACACCCAGAACACCTAAACAAAATGGTGTTGTTGAAAAAAGAAATAGAATTCTTCAAGAAATAACTAGAGACATGTTGATTGAGTATTTTATAGCGAAACATTTTTGGGTTGAAGCTGTAATTACTTCTTGTTATACTATAAATCGAGTTTTAATTAGACCTTTTCTTAATAAAACTCATTATGAGTTATAGAACGATAGAAAACCTAGACTTTCCTACTTTAAGTTTTTTGGTTGCAAAGTATTCATTCTGAATACTAAAGATAATCTACACAAATTCGCACCAAAATCTGATAACGGAATTTTCTTAGGCTACTCCACAACTTCTAAGGCTTATAGAGTTTTCAATAAAAACACTTATACTATTGAAGAGACAGTACATGTGAAATTTGATGAAATTGATCCCTTTTTTTAAGCAACCCCAGCCTACATCTTCGGATGTGTTTTCAAAAACTGATTATCAACCCTTGATAGAAGATCATTCTAATAAGGAAAATTTCAATGAAGATATTTCTGAAACATTTACCCTAGAAGATTTCCTACCCTATGTTGATGAACAGGTTTTACAAAACCCAAATTAGTTGTTTCTAAAGAGTCATCCTAGTGATAGTATCATTGGTGATGTGAATCAACCTATAAGGACTAGAAGTATTTTAATAAATGAATTAGAACATCTAGCATTTCTCTCCCAATTAGAACCAAAAAGAACTGATGAAGCTTTAGGTGATGATGATTGGATAAAATATATGCAAGATGAACTAAATTAATTCAAATGGAATAAAGTCTAGACCTTGGTTGAAAGACCTAAGGAAACTTCTGTCATTATTATGAAATGGGTCTTCAGAAATAAGTGTGATGAAAATGGAATCATAGTTATAAATAAATCTAGATTAGTTGCTAAAGGCTATAATCAACAAGAAGGAATAGACTATGAAGAAACATATGCTCCAGTAGCTAGAATTGAATCTATTCGTATTCTACATGCCTTTGAAGCATTCTTCAACTTTAAACTTTTTCAAATGGATGTGAAATGTGCTTTACTTAATGGTTTTGTACAAGAGGATGTTTTTTTTAACAACCTCCAGGTTTTTAAAATACAAAAAATCCTGAAAAAGTTTATAAACTTACCAAATCTTTGTATGGACTTAAACAAGCCCCTCGAGCTTGGTATGATAGACTTACAGGATTTTTGATTCAAAATAATCACGTTAAGGGAAATGAAGATTCAACCCTTTTATAAAGAAAGATAATAAAAATGTTTTTATTGTTCAAATTTATGTTGATGACATTATATTTTGTTCAACTCAACAATCATTAACTGATTCCTTTGCAGATCTAATGAAATCTGAGTTTGAAATGAGTATGATGGGTGAGTTAACATTTTTCCTTGGTTTTCAAATTTCTCAAAAATCAGAAGGAACCTATATATCTCAATATAAGTATATTAAAAATCTTCTTAAAAATTATGGATATGACAACACTAAGAGTATAAGTACTCTCATTGGTACCTCAAAGACACTTGATCTTGATGAAGCTGGGAAACCAGTAGATCAAACATCTTTTAGAGGTATGATAAGAAGTTTACTTTACTTGATATCTAGTCATCTAAACTTAATGTTTTCAGTATTCTTGTGTGCAAGATATCAATCAAATCCTAAGTAATCTCATTTAAAAGCAGTGAAAATAATTTTTCGCTAGTTAAAGGGAATCATGGATTTAGGACTCTTTTATACTTCTGGAAATTATTTTGTTTTAAAAAGTTTTTTAGAAGCTGAATTTGGTGGGTGTAGAATGGATAGAAAAAGTGCATCCAGAACTTGTCATTTCTTAGGAGATTCATTAGTTTCTTGGTCATGCAAGAAGCAACACTCAGTAGAAATTTCCACTACTGAAGCTGAATATGTAGCAGCTGGAAGTTTTTGTGCTCAAGTGTTGTGGATGCAACACACACTCACAGACTATGGTATGAGTTTTACCAAAACACAAATTTTGTGTGATAATACTAGTGCCATTTCTTTAAGAAAAATCCCATCACATCACTCTCATGAAAAACACATAGATATTAGGCATCACTTTCTTAGGGATCACACACAAAAAGGAGATATCATTCTTCAATTTATCGGAATTCAAGATCAAATTTCTGATATTTTCACAAAATATTTACCCTCCAATAGATTTGAATACATTAAACAGAAGTTAGGAATGATAATCGTAAGGTAATCCTCCTCATTAACCTTCTTTTGAAACCAATCTCCTTACAGTAATAAACTTCTTTTCATAGGAGGAGTTCATTTTCTTGTTAGTTCAAATGCTTTTTCAAATTTTTCATAATAAATTTTTTCAAATTTTTTGTATTGAAGTTTTTCAAATTTTTCGTAATGAATTTTTTCAAATTTTTCATAATGAAGTTTTTCAAATTTTTTGTAATGAAGTTTTTTCAAATTTTTCGTAATGATGTTTTTAAAATTTTTCATAATGAAGTTTTTCAAATTTTTTGTAATGAAGTTTTTTCAAATTTTTCGTAATTAAGTTTTTCAAATTTTTCGTAATAAAGTTTTTCAAATTTTACATAATTAATTTTTTCAAATTTTTCGTAATGATGTTTTTCAAATTTTTCGTAATGAAGTTTTTCAAATTTTTTGTAATGAAGTTTTTCAAATTTTTTGTAATAAAGTTTTTCAAATTTTTCATAACAAAGTTTTTCAAATTCTTCGTATTGAAGATTTTCTTAGTTTTTTTGTAATGGAAATTTTCATAGTTATTTTTTTTTAAAAAATTCATAGTCAAGTTTTTTTTCGGAATCTAAAGTTCTTCAAGAAGAATTTTTCCTCACTACGAATAATTATCCTGACAATCCGAAAGGTATGTTTCCTTTATTAAGTTTTCGTAGTCATAATTTACTTTCTGGTATTTTATTTTGTGTTTTAAATTTTTCGGATTATATTTTCCTTAAATTTGAAAGTTTTTCTTAAAAACCTCAAAAGATCGGATTCTATCAAGATTTCCTCACGGCTATCATATCAACCGTAAGATCTGATCAGAAGGCTTTTCAGCCATTGGTTCGAGTTTGGAAGATGAATCGTAAACACCTATATAAAGGACCCCTGAAGGGTTTTTCCAAATAGATCTCAAGATCTCACGTGCTAAAGTTCTGACCTTCTACTTAAGCATGTTCCAAACTTCTTAGAGTTTTCTCAATTCCGAATGTCTGCATAAGAATCCTCTCAAAAAGATATGTCTACTTTCAAGCCAATTCCGGAGTGGAAGGTGTAGGAGAAAGGCTGGTGCATTTAAATTTCTTCAACAAGTATGATTTGATTGTCTCCAAAAACATCAAGCTGAATAGATGGGAGAGTGTCTGCATATCAAAGCTAGGTGCTCAAGACTTGGTGTATCTAGATCTGCTTATTGAGTTTTATGAGTCAGTTAGTTTCTTTAAGGAAGAAGGTAGAGAGAATTTTTCATTCAAAAGCTATGGAAAGATCTATTCTCTTTCGTATACAAAGGCAGCTAGTTTGGTTGGAGTTCCATTTGAAGGGGAAGCTGAGTTCTGTTCCCATAAGTTTCTGGATGTTCAAGGAAGTTTTTTCAAGGTGAAAGCTATGGAATGTCTCGGTCTTACAGATGTCAAGACTCTGAATATTTCTCACCTCTCTACAAATAACTGGATCCTTGAATTATGGGTTCAAGGTTTCATCATTCTGAGAAAAGGTGATAAGGACACATTGAAGAAGAGTGACATGTACATCCTAGATTTTCTTGTGAATCTGAGGAAGATTAATTTGGTTAAGCATATTCTCATTATGATTGAGAACATCAAGAATAGAAATCTGGAGGCTCAGATAATCATGTACCCAACCATTCTTTCTAATTTAATTTTTCGGTGCTTAGAGTCTTTCAAAATACCTTGTAGTTCAAAGCCGATGAATTGAAAAGTCATGATGATTAGTGATGATACCCTGAAAAGGATGAAAGTTGGTTATTCTAAGGAATCAGGAGAATTCTATGATCTACCAGTAGAAGAGGCTGAAGCTGTTCCGAAAGAACAAGAAGTGGTTGAACCATCGAAAAAGGCTGGAAAGAAGAGAAAGATTACATTCGAGAATATCCATGTACTGAAATCCTTCTTGGTATAGGCCTTACCTGAGACACCGGGGAAGAAATTTCTCACTCCAGAAAAATCCCAAGAAAAGATTTTTGAAGAAAAATAAGTTGTGGAAGAATTGGGAGAAGAATAAAGTAGTGGTGACACCTAAGACCTCATAAAGCAAGTTGAATAATTTCATGAGAAGGAAAGTGTATTCGAGAAATTTACAATCCGTACCTCTCAAGATGGATCTTCAAAGCTTGCTACTCCTAGGTTAGATGAGAAAGCTGAAGATTAAGTGAATAAGATCTCTGAGGAAGAAAGTTATAATCATCATTTCATTCACCCTGAATATGCTGAGGCAGGAGCTGAGGAGAAAATAGATGAAGATAGAATTGTTCAGCTGTCTGACAGTAAACATGAATCTCCAGATGAGGAAGTTGTTCCGAAAACGGATAAGGGGAAACAGGTGTTTGTTGACACACATACTAAAGTTTTTTTAAATAAGAAGGAAGTTGGTGGATCTTCTAAGAGAAAACTTGTTGATCTAGAGAAAGAACCTTCACCTAGAAAAGTCTCAGATTCAGAATCATAATCCGTGGGACATTATTTCATTGTTCAATCATTGAAGAATTTGGTTGACACCATTTTGATTTTTCCAAGCATTGACTCGAAATTTTAGATGCTCCAACACAGCTTGAATCAAAAATCAGATTTAGTATCCATGGGTATGGATAAGTGTGTAAATCTTGAGGCTGATTTCAAGAATTTCTTCATTAACTACAATGCCCACAAAATATCTTGTAAGAAAATGGTTATCTAGTCAAAGAAGATAGTTGAAGACATGAGATAACTTGATGAGTTCCAAGATGGTGTAAAGAAGGATTTTGATATTGAAGATAGTAAGATCAAGGATCTCACGAGTAGCTTTGAGGAAAAGTTAATTCTTGAGTAGAATACTTGGATTCAAGAGGTAAAGGATATGAATGGGAAGCTATATTCTATTTCCCAAAGTTGTAAGAGGTAAAGCGGTCTTTGGATCGAGATCGAAGAGAAGCTAGTTAAGAAAAATGAGTTGATGAAGGCTCAGGTAGAGGCTCTGAAGGATCGGGAAGAAAAGATCAAATCTTTATAGAAGAAATCATAGAATCGGGATCAGCTCCTAAATCAAGCAGAGGAAGATCCCAAGGAGCTAAAAAATCTGAAAACCATAGTGAAGAAATTGATAGCCAAGGATAAAGAAGGAAAATAGATCCAATCTGATCTTTTGTTGTATTTTCCTTCTTGAACAAATTATTTCCAAACTTAATGAATTTTTTCTTGCTCACTTCCATTTTGTTTTGTCTTGTACTAATATTTCAGGTACCATAATTTCCTTTTCCATTCCTTGTATTTCTTTTTTAAAATCACAAAGGGAGAGAAGGAATATAAAAAAGAATACTAAGTGTAGAATAAATTTCCCTATCTAAGGGGGAGTCGATCTAAGGGGGTGTTTTTCATCTTAAATATTTCTGTATGCAAGATAATGTCAAATTCCATTCTGGAAAACAGAATACGATCCTTAGTGGTTCAAAATCCTAAGGTGCAGTTAGTCATATTCACTCAGATTCATAAGTAAAGGGAGATAAGTTTTATTTTCAAGAGCATAAAAATTATAAGTCCTTATATTCTTTTTCATAAGGATGTTTGTGCTTTCCAAAAAGGGGGAGATTGTTGAGTCAATAAGGTTTCCTTATAACTTTTCCATTCCTTCATGTTTTGAAAATCACAAACACCTATTTTAAGGAAAAATGCATTTTATCTTGATAAGGGAAATTTTCCTTCCTTAAGGAAATTTTTCCTTCCTCAAGAAATTTTTTTTCTTACCCTGTTTTGCTTTCATAAGGAAAATTTATACTTACCGTGTTTTCATTGTTAAAATCATAATTTTTCTAAATGTAAAATTCAGTTTGTATCCAAAAACCTCAGAATCTTATAATTACCTAGATATGAAGCATTCTGTTTTAGGATCCAAATTCTCAGAATTCTGGTTCCGAACTCTTCTGAGTTCTAACTCCGAGTTCTCTGAATTTAGACTCCGACCTCTTCTAAGTTTTGACTCCGAGTTCTTATGAATTCAGACTCTAAATTCTTGTTACGAATTCTTCTGAGTTATGACACCGAATTCAGGTTACGAATTCCTATGATTTCTAACTCTGAATTCCCTAATAAATAGAATCTCAATATCCTTTAATATAGACTCCGAATATTTTTACTTAGACTCTGAACCTTTATTTTTTCTTAGACTCTGAAAAATTGGTTTTGATTATGTAACAATATTTTTACTTACACTTGTTTTTGTTATAAAATTATGTCATGTATTCAATTACTAACTAACTGTTGTTTGAGTGACACGTGTACAGGTCCCTCTGAAATTCAAGGAAAAATATGACCATTGGAGGAGAGAGCCGACCGTTGGAGTTGTGCCTATAAATAGGAGCTCATTTGAAAGAGACCATAAGAAGTTGATTAATCTAAATATTACATGATGTTGAAGTGATTTCTAGAGAGAGAGACTTTATTGCATTGTGTGTACTGAACTTCTTGTTCAGATTTGATTTGTACAACTCTGACTGTTGCTGTGTACAATCGAGGGCTTCCATGGATAGGAAGATAGTGGTTCCGACTACCTTGAAGTTGAGGGCTTCCTTGCTGAGGAAGACAGAGGTGCCGACTACCTTGAAGTTGAGGGATTGTGGGGATAGCAAGACAGACTCCAATCTTTATATCGGGGGCTTACCCTGGTGTAGGTAAGACATACTTTCTTGAAAGTATAAATCAATGGACCTTTATCCAAGGTTGTTGGATACCCTTCTCTTTGGGTTAAAAGATTTATTACTTGTTACTTGTTTGTTTCAAGTTTTCTACTGCATTTTGATTGTTGAGGAAAGTATAACTATCTTATACTTCCTTATACTTGTATACTTTGATTCAGTAAGATTCTATACGCTTTAAGGGAGAATCTTTATCTTTGTAAACTTTCATTAAGTTTCATTTTCCAGAACCATCTTTTCCAGAATCACTTTCTCGGAATCATATTTCTGGAATATAGCAAGTGTGTAGAACTAGAGGTTTTGTGAATTGCCTTGTTTAACCTTGTTAAAAATAACCATATTTAAAAGTTCCAAAGGAATTTTTTAAAGTATACAACTCACCCCCCTCCCCCCTCTTGTATATTGAGCATTATTAGAAACTACATTAGTATATTCATTCATTATTTTGATCCTACAGGTATATTAATAGTTCCTTGTAAGGAATGGCTGGATACTCTTATTGAAATGAGAATTAAAAAAGAATTTAATATGATCAAAAGATAAATAAAAAATGGGTAGGGTGTGGTTTGATGTTGGTTGCCTATTTTATTTTGTTATATTTTTTTCTTTTTGGCTTTTGTGGTTGTATGAATTCTGAAAATCCTGGTCGTTGGTGGTCTTTTCTTGTGCACCAGTGGTGTTTTGTTTTGTTGTGATGTTTTGATGTACAGATGTAACATGAAATTTGATTAATCACATACAATAGGTTAAATAAAGGGATTCCCCGGGATAAAACTTGTTTTGTGATCACCCTGGTTATATTAAATTGGAATTAAAGAACCCATGTTGGATAAGTTTGAATATACTTTATTTGATGGTTGTGGTTATGTGTTGTGTGTTGTGTGTTCTGGTCTGGGTTCTGTGGGCTTGGTATGTGGGGTGGTACAGGGGGAGTTTGTTGGCGTCTCAGTTCGAGAGATTGATTGATTGCAGAATGGATAAACTTGTAGACAGTGGGTCTATCCTTTGTCTGTTGGTGTCTCAGTTTGAGAGATTGACTTATTGTGGAATGGATGAACTTGTAGGTATTTGAACTGCCTTTTGTTGTGTTGTAGTCATGAAGTGACGTCGAGCAGTGGGACTGCGGTGTGGTTATGAACTCGTTATGCAGTGGGACTGCATTGGGGAATTGTTTGGGCAGTGGGGCTGCAGGGTTGGGTTGTGAGAGAAGGAGGGAGGTATCACTTTGAATAATGATAGTTGGTAGTAGTTTAATGGGGATGTATAGTGGGACTGCAAATCTAGTTTTGTGTTGTTGAGAAGTGGGACTGCAAGTCTAGTTTTTATTTCTATTTTTATGTGGTTGGTAGTTTTCCGGTAGTGCTGGAATAGATTACAGTGACCCCCCCCCCATATATAATAAATGGCAAGTGGTTAAACAAAAAGGGGCCGGGTTTGTGTTCTGTTGTGTCTAGTTGTGCATTTAGGGGTGGTAGAAAAGGTGGTTTGTGTGGGTTGGTTGTTGTTCATAAACCATAGGTTGGGCTGAGTGTTTTCTTACCTATATATATACACTTGTAGTTTCTTGTGATTTTTATACGCACCTCACCCTTATTGAGAACTATATGATGAACACCTCCATTTCATTGGGGAGGGTATCTTTACCAACATCCCAGTGGGAGGATGGATAGCTGGTTACTGAATTTCTTCCTCACACCATCTTTTGGATCTTGCCGCTCGGGCGTATCTGGGCATGCTGTAATGGCTTGAGTCTTACCATACTCTAGGATTCTTTGGGAAAGGATTTGTTTTAGATGAGAGGCCTAGGTGTTTTCTGGATGGGTTTGTTTTCCCAAGTATCTTCAGGATGAGGCCCAGGTGTCTTCGGGCGTGGTGTGTGGTTGTTGTGGCCAAGGTGCCTGTTGGCGGGGTTGTGTGCAGTCTGGGGCCGAGGTGTGTGTGGGAAGGTTGCGTCAGTGGGACTGTGTGTGGGAAGAGTGGCAGTGTCAAGACATTAGATCGTTAGGAATGATAATTTAACCAGTGGTAAAGTGGTGCGGGTTACCCAAATTTTGATGTTCTTATATTATTACTTTACTTGACTTGCGTTACTTTGGTGAGTGTGCCTTGGTGAGGTTGGGTTGGTTATTATTCCTTGGACGGTGCTTGAGGTTCTATTGTTTTCTCATAGGGGCATTATTATGTCCCATCACTTGTAAATTAGTAGCTTTAGTTTTCCTATTAAGTATACTTGTATGCTCACCCTACGTATATAAAATTGTTTTCGGGTTTCCCGTAGGACTTTGAAGACCGTGTTGGACTCTACTAGCTCGGGCGTCGGGATATTTTCTATTCCTACTTAGTTTCTTTTCCTTTGGTACTTTATTTGGGAGTTTTTTCATACTTTTTATTAGCTTTAATTTTTAACATGCATGTGGGAATGGATTCTTGGATTTACTTTTACCTTTATCCCTGGGTGTTGCTGGGATTTACCATATTTTCTCCTGATCTTTTTTTATAAAAAGGGTAATGCCTTCCAAATTATGTGAGATTATATACCCTTTGTGCTAGTCACCACTCGAGGGCCTACTGAAGGCACGACTTGGGGTCATTATCTCTCCTTCATCTTGGGGAAGGAAGGTCAGGGTACCTTTCTGTCCCTTCCCTCAACTTGAAGAAGGCGGGTCGTGACATGACTCATAGGTACTAATGGATTCATATTCCATCTTATTTAGCTCATGTAATTCCTTATCCATTTTAATTTAAAGAATATTAGGAATGAACATATTTAAAAATAAGTTCCTAAACCAATCCCACTATATGGATTCAATTTCTTTCTATTTCCTTGTTTTCTTTTAAGAGTCCACTATTGATCTGCTTCACCTTCCAAGTGATAAAAAATTAAAATAAATATTTCATGTTCCAAACACATGATAATGGAAAATATATTTTCATTTTTATTAATCAATTTCTCAGCAACAAGTGGATTAGGTGACCAACTAAAAGAAGATGGATATTGACTCATGATAGACGCAAATGAATTTTATTCCCTCCTTTGATAATTTGATGCTCGTCGTGATTCATAGATTGAGAAATTTTTGTAAGAATAACAAAATTATTTTTCATTCATGATTCCATAAAATTTGGTTGCTCGGGAGGAAAATCATTGCATTTTTCATCACCTTTATCATTAAAATGATTCCTTCAGGTACCGACCACTGACTAAAACCCAAAACCATAGTCTGAGAAACAATAATCATAGTGGAAAACCACATAATGATACAAAATAATTTATAGTATGTCTAATCATGATACATTCTTTTAAATCTATAACACATTATGTTTAACCTAGTTTATCAATGGAAATCATCTATTCAAATCATTCATACTGGTTCATAATGATAATGTAGTTTAACCCAATAATATCACTTAGGATTTTCAAACCAGGTGTGTAGTAAGGGAACAGTCACTGTTCATAAGAATTATGGTTTATATATACTCTACTAATGATTTTTTGGGTTTATTAACCCTAGATTTATCTGTTCTAGAATTGCATCCAGTTTTTGTATCCATAAAGTTATGTATTTGTAGGAAAACTACATAATCTCTTTGTTACTAAAAAATTATGTTTTTACCCTATACATACACTTATATGATGGTTTTTAGACAAATTTCATTAATCCTAACCTCTAAATATTAACTAAACCGCACTCTCATACCAATTATAGAATCCAATACTTTTCATGCATACATACATATATATATATATATATATATATTACATCTTAGTAGATGAATATTCAATATATTTATCAAATACCCACCCAAGAACCATAGAGGTATAGTGTCTTTGGAGACTATATATACAATATTCTTATTTCATGGATGGTCTTAAACATCTCCCAAAATGATCTTACCACATAGTACTCTTCATAGACATACCCAACTTTAAACATTTTTTATAACATAGGGAAAGGAAGTATAAGAAAGGGTGATCTTAGATTCTTAGTAAGGGTAAATAAGGGTTATGTAAATGATATCATAAGCATAACATGAGCATAATGGTATGATAACATGAGATTAATTTTTGAAAATCCATTTCCACCATACAACTGATCATGATCTGAAATAAAATCATAAATCATGGTTGTTTGTAAGATATGAATCATAAATTTATCAAAGAAAATGAGAAATTAGAGCATAATATTGGAATATTCCATAAGTTTGTGGCATACACAAAAAGAATAGAAAAACATCTCCATTTTTCAAGGCTCATTTAAAATATTATCATAGTGGTCTAGGTTTACTCCCCATTCAATCATATCCTTATTTAAGTTTCACTCCTACGATTGTCATTGTGTATAGAGTCCCTTACGAAATTGGGTTCACTCCCCATTACAGTCCTCATTATCTCATGAGATAGAAATCTTTACCTTGTACATTTGAGAACTATATAATTCAGAGACCACATATCAAATTATCATAATCCATCCATATTTTTTTCACAAGATCAAAAAAAAATTCATCATATATCATAACCCATGAAAAATAAATGATTTTCATAAACATTTCAATAATTCATCATAGAATAACTCGTGGAAAATAAATGGGTTTAATAAAAATCTAATAATAATAATCATAAACCATCTAGAGATACAATAAATATGGTATCCTTGGATCATATCCCTAATAAATCATAAATAAAATCAATGGTTTTTATCACAAATGAAAATTATTTTAAAATATCTCTTGGAATATTTATCGAGGAAAATAACCATCTCATTTTTAAAATCATGTCTTTAAAATATAAAAATATACAAAATATTATTGAATAATTTTTCTTCTAAAATCACCATGGAAACTTATAAGGTAATGTTCTTATATATTATTGGTCATGATGGTGGTAAAATCCTTTTATATTGTGTAAGTTAAAACAAATATTCCTTTCATATTTTTAGAAAAAATCCAAAAGTACCTCATTCGGAAAAGGAAAATAATATTCATATTAGAAAATTTCTTAAAATTTCAAACATGGGTAAAAAAAATTTAAACAATAATATAATAATATTAAAAATATTATTGAATATATTTTACTGAAAACATGGGCATTGAAGAAAAATATTTCTGACCAAAGAGGAAATAAAATTTATTTTTATTAAAAACATTTTCCCAATATTTTTAATTATCAATGGGAGGAAAATAGTTTTATTACTTAAAAATACTTAAATAAAAAGTTAAGAATAAAATTAATCATATTCATAAGATTTTTATCATGGAATTTTATTAACCTAAACTTAATCATAAACAATCATGGTAAATAATGAGATTATAATATAAAACTCTTACGCCATTGATAATAACTGAATAAAAAATCCTAAAATGGAGGAACCATAAATTAATTTTTAAATAAACATAATTTTATTGAGAAGAATCATAAAATATATTCATGGAATGTATATACACCACTCAAAAGAAACAAGTGGTGAATATGGAAAATATCTCATAGAAATAAAAGTAAGACAAGAAATCCACTTACCATAAGTGTGACTTGATTCTAAATAACTCTAAACTCATCTATAATAAATTTATATTTATTATAATTCTATAATAGAATAATTTAATAACTTATAACACCATATATAATAAATATATAACATTTCAATACACATTTTTAAAAAAATCCTTATGAAATCATCATTTTTTGGTGTTAATTGTTCTGTTTATCATGAAAGTTTAGGTTTTGTAGTTCTCGTATGTGTACATTGATTATGGTTTCATAATATATATAATTTTATTCATGATGTAAAAATAATATATTTTCATTATATGTATATATTTTTATTCATCTATAAATGTTGTAGATAGAAAAATGATTTACACTATTCATGGACACGATGAGCCATATGTACACATGAACCCTGTTTTAATTTCCTAAAAAGATAAAACGAATGAAAGGTATTATTTTAACATTAAATAATAATATTTATACCATAAATAATATATATATATATATATATATATATATATTAAATCTATCTTTATTACCATTCATGTAAATGAGAAATTAAAAATGAATCACATCGCTTCATGGAGGTGGTAGTCCATACGGATGCACGAGTGATGTTATCATTTTCCAACACATGGGAAAGTAATATGGTAAATATGATATTATAATTATATAATAATAATTATAAAATAAATATAATATATAAAAATTAAACCCATCACAATAACCATCAATTAAATGTGGTGATGCAAAATGAATTGTATAACTATGTGGAGGTTGTAGTCCACACATACATACAAGCTATACGTTCACTTCCCATTTGATGAAAAAGAAGTTGAATAAAGGTGGTTCCATAATCCTAATAAAATTTTAGTATATTTAATATAATGAATTTATTATTTTAGGATGAATACAATATATTTATAGGATGTAGAATATAAAATAGATTGAAAGAGGTCAGGTAGGATGATTACCTTTTCTTCGAAATACCTCCTTTAGATCACTTTTAATAGACCCATGGAATGTAATTTTAGAAATTAAAACACATAAAATTATTGTCTATGGGTTTTTAGAAGATAATTTTAATGGTTATTTTTGAGTTAAATGGTTCAATGTGGTGTAAAGAAGAGAAGGGAGGGTGTCCTTTTATAAGTGGGGGAGATGAAACACATGGAATTTCTTTGAAGATTAAATTATAATATTATCATACTCATGAAATATTATTCAATATAGATATATATTTGAATTTGGGATAGGATGATGTAGAAATATGTAAATAAAATAGAATTTAAAAAAAAATATTGGAAAACATAACATTTTATCCTGGTTTAATTATAATGACCCAAGCCTGCTCTTCCGGAGTTAGTACTTGAAAACGCTATATAATTTTTTTTAAAGTAACTAAAACATTACACAACACTAAAAACAAACAAGGAAATTTTACCTATATAGGTTCTTGAGGATTATATGACACCTTAAATTTATCAGAGTTGAATAATGAAGAAACAAATTCCTACTACACTTCTGTGCGCTAACTCCAAAAGCAAGGACATCTGCATTTAATATCCTATGATACCTATGAAAAATCATTTTAAAACAAAGGGGTGAGCATTAAGTTTCCCAGTAAGGGGTTTTGGAAACCTTTTATAAATCCCATTAAAAATATCCCTTTGATAATAAATTTGAAAATTTAAATTATAAATACCATTGTAAAACAACTTTTACAAAATACTATAATGCTTTGAAAAATAATTATACTTCGAAAACGATTTTAAACTAATCCAGTGATTTAGTTGAAAATATTAAGAAAGCTCTTAAAAAAACACCTGAGGCCACTTGAAACTTTTAAGTCTATCTTGGTCCTACCCACTTTAGGGGTGGATTCACTCTCCAATTCCCTATCATATTTACCAAGTTCAAGTACTGGTTTTTATAAAATACTTTTTTCTTAGCTTTCCTTAGATACATGTAATTTTCACTAAAGTTTTAGCTTTGAAAATATATATATAACCATACCTATAATAAACGTGTTCACTTTTATTTATATATAAATATATAAATACTAATATTTATTTTAAGTTACATGTTCGACTTTGTATGACCAAATCTTAGGATACATAGACTTTACATAAATTACATGGAATATTAATTATCAACCACACACTTACAATTTCATCCTAATTTCCATAAAATTCCATTTTTTTAAAGTTTATTCAATGCTCATGCATATATCTATATACATATATATGCATGTATTAAATTAAATGATAATAAAATCATCTATTTATAGCCATAATCTTGATTTGTTTATAACATACACAAGTTAAAATTATGAAATTATTAATTTATAAATTCATACTTATATTAATACTTGGTTAATAATAATTTATTTAAAATAGTTATATTCTTGAAAATTATACAAGTATACCTATATATATATATACATTCGACATAATAACAGAATAAATTCATTTTTAAATAAAACTTTGATAAATGGAAATAACCATTACAACATATTTATTAAAAACATAATTTAATACATTTAATTACAACCATGAATTAAATTATGAGTTAATATTTAAAGATAATTCATTTAAATTATAATATGATTACCAAATATATTCATTTTAGGTTATGAAAATAATTAAAGTTATATATACATATAATTTGTGATTCTAACTCAAACTGACATAATGAATTAAACCCTTATAAAATAAGTTTGAAAATAAATCCCTTACAAAATCTTAAAATTAAAACTTGAAAATAACTAAAGGCTTAATTATAAAATAAAGTATATAATCTAATTATATATATATAACATATATCATTTTAAATGGATGATCTCTTACTAAAGATCAAGATTTCCATAAAAATATAGCAGTATATTCCCATACGCAAAACCAGAAAATTAAAACATAATTTAATTAAATGAAGTCCTTATAGAAATAAAATTTCAAAATAAAAATGTCTCCATTACCAATTTATTTACAGAGACTTCCACTTGTCAGCAAGGCTTATTTCTTGCACCACACACTCTCAAACACTACCTCTAACACTCACTATCTCTTATTCTAATAGATCCAAAATACAGAGTATTATGAAACTCAGAAGAAACCAAACAGAATAGGCAGTGTAATAGAAGGAAAAGACGCTTATTTATAGTCAGTGTTACTATTTAATATATACATATTTTAGTTTCACTTACCTATAGATGGATTTGCGTGAACTATAAGAAGATATTCCATGTTTCAAAAGTGAAAACAACAACATAAGAGAAAATTCATTGTATCGAATAAGAATAATAATTTTAATTCAAACTTGAATTTTTTTCAAAATATAATGCAGATTGAAAAGTAATATTTCATCACATCATCAAGAAAATTGGCCACAAGTTGATAAATAAATGAAAAACATAATGGATATTCAATATATTCAGCATATCAAAATTAGATCCTAACGGAACCGATTGAAGAAAAATCAAATATCATGACAATCACTGGCGTCGCAAATAAAGAAATTAAACAACGACAGGGGACATCAGACGACAATGGATGGAGAAAAATAAGCAAATCGGCAAATTGAAAATCAACAAGTGGAAACAATCTAAGAGATAGGATAAATATTCATATACATAGAAATTAAATACAACTTACTTGAAAGTCTGAGGAAGATACAACTAAATCTCTTTCCATGATGTCACTCTCATCCAAGATGGAAACCTATTTTCACTTTAAAACTCCAACACAACACAGATATGAAAACTCACCAGCATTCGAAGACATACCACGCACTCGGTCTCGACCTTGCATCTAACCTTGCATATGAATACGAACCAACCATGATCTCACTTGGCTCAGTCCGATTCAACATCAGTGGTCGACTCCTGAGACGTGCTTGACCTCCTTAGCTCCTAGTCCTGCTTTCCCTCCTGAGCTCTCGGTCTCACTTTCTCCTGCTCGACCCCGCCCTTCCCTCAGCACTCAACTCAAACAGATCTTCACGAAGCCAAACCCTCATCTGAAGCCCTCAAACTTGATTATAGGTTTTCATTTCTTTTTTTTTATTTTATTTATCATCATTTTTTAAAACTAATCGTATATTATTATTATTATTATATTATATATATAAATTCATTTATAACTCTAGTAGATATTATTTTCAAGTTAAAATTTTAAATTTAAACTATTTTTTATGAATTGTAAATTTGTTTTTTGAAGTAATTATATATATATATTATAATAAAATCACATATGTATTTTTTATAGTTATCTTAATATCATTTACATTAATGAAGTTACCTTGTAATTAATCTGATACAATAATTAATTTTACATGTTTTAAACATAAATTTATCAATAGGGATAAAATATTAATAAAATTTATAAATGTTGTATAAAACTAACTGTTAAAGTTACTTAATAAAATGTGACATGTATAAATTTGAGTACTTATAATTATTATTCATTTTATTTTAAGTGTTGAATTTTAATTCCTTTAATATATTTATTAAAACAAATGTTCTATAAAAATAATATTTCAAGTTAATAATTTAATAATTAATGATACTTAATATATCTTAGTTGTTAACTTTTCAAGTATCTTAATAAACTAATAAAACTTTATTTAATAAACAGTCATTATTACTTTTTCATTAATTATTTATTTTCTTAATTAGTAAATTTAATATTTATTTATAAATTTTGTTTTAAATTGATTTAATGTTTAATTAAAAATGCTAAAAATAAACAATTTTTTTATTAAAACTCAGGGTGTTACATTAATCCCCTCGTAAACTAATTTTAACCTAAGCTGTAGCATTGAATTTTTACTCTTTTTACAAATTATTATGAAAAAAATCATTAACCTTATTATATAATATATATTTTTCTTCTTACAAATATGGAATCTATTTTATGAAATTAAATTCATATAACTGGAATAATTTAATTTAAAAATAAAACCTCAAAACGGGTCAAAAATTGGTTTTCCATAAAAAATGTTTTCTTAATTATAAAATGATTTTATGCTAAAATAAAAAATTAAATTAAATCTAATGACATTAATTGTATTATTAATTATATAAATAAACTAATTTTACTTTTAAATAATTTTAAATAAAAATTAACCTTTTTAAATTCTTGGAATGAAAAGATATTTTTAAATTAAAATTATCAATTTTCACTATCTATTAAAAATGAATTTTTTCAGATTATTTTAAAAATTCTACTGAAAAATACTTTTGAAATGATGATTTATAAAAAATAATTAATTTTTTCAAATATATTTTCTATAATTGGAAAAAAAAATATTTTATTTTATCTCAAAAACCAATAAAACCATTTTTAAGGAAAAATGTATTATTAAAGCATATAAAAACTTTACTAAAAATGAATTACATATTTATGAATATATTTTAATTATATAAAAAATTATAAATAATATTAAATACATGTTCATTCATATTAATGTCAACAATTTAACATCTAGGTTTTGATAGTATGGTATATTATAATTCATTTAGAATCTGGTTTTCTTGTATCCCAAGTTATCGATGAAATTAAATTTATTTGAAGATAAATATATAATAAAATCACAGGGTGTTACATGTCACTAGTCTATGATATAATTTGATATGATCTTAAAAACTTTATTGAAATTCTATCCTGATAATCATGATGAATACCTTCCTCCCCTGCATGGTAAAATATGAATGATAATAAAAACCTATGATATCATTAGAAAAAATAAATTAATAATTTTATAGTCTCTTACCTTTATCCCAATGGGGGTATTCATAAACTAAAAAATGAAAATTTTCTTAAAATAATACCAAAGGTCCAACACCATATGTCTGTATTTAATAGAATAATTATAAATAAAAAATAACACATTTTCTACATGAGAGGTTTCCAATATCATACTTCTCGTCACAAAACAACCTACTCAATTTCAATTAGAGAATACTCAATAATGAATTCCTGCCAAAAACCTATACCTTGACCCAAACCCTAAGTTACCTAACTCCCCTACATAGCATCCCCTTACTAAATTGGACCCTAGGAACCCCTACCAACATTTCCATTAGATCCCCAAGATGACATGAATCCCATGATCTACTATAGTGCACTAACCCATTTACATTATGTCTATTTTAAGATCCGTCAAAACCTTCAATCCACTTATAACACATCAGGAAAAACATCTACAGATTCCCCACCATTTCACATAAGTGGAACTCCATAGGATCAATTGGAAAAACTATCCAAGTATACCCCTTTTAGAATCAATGATGATACTCTAACAACACCTTTCCTCATGAAAAAGAATATGAGAAGGTCTTCCCCTAATAACCAAAATTTTCATATTCCTGAGTATAATCATTATCTTCCTCTTATTACCACTACCAGATCCACCTACCCTAATTGATTAGCACTTTTTTTCAAAAAGATATTTCAAATCCAATTGATCCTTTTTTACCACTCATGTAAATACACTTAAACAATGGAGACTCATATTCTATAGAATCTCTAATTTTAGTCCAAAATAAAATTGATAGGCATTATAAGGTTCATTACCTCAAATGGTTAGATAAACCCAAAGGAAATATATTAACCTAGGTAAAAATTCAAGAATCTACATATTTTATTTATCTCCACAATCACTTACCCTCTATCCATCCTTGGGATCTATATATAGAATAGATAGATGAAAATTCCTTGGTACGGATTATGATGAGAAGCCCTTAATTTCCTTTTACTATACCATGATATACCACCATCATGAAGACAGTATTCCTAGAAATAAACTGCTAGCTTCACTTTCTTCCCATCTGAAGAATCTATTATCTAAATGATAGTCTATATTCCCTTCAACCACTCTTCTGATCCACGTGATCTGAAATGAGTTAAAATATGATGGGTTGTCATGTGTAAAAATCTTTATGAAATTTTGATATCCTATAAGTATTCTATGGTGGTATTTCTTCTATATTATGGATCACCTTTATCAAACAGTTGTTGAAATTGTTCTCTATAATAGTCTTTGGCTAAGCCTCTATGGGAAAAATCATTTTCACCTTCTATAAATAATTTATTAGATCACTCCCACATGACTGCATATCCCCGATCATCATCAACCCATCTCATAGGTGCCATATTTTTGTAAAATAATTTTAGCCACCCATTATCAATTAACAATAATAGACCACACATCATGTTCTGCACAAGATCATATGGTAATCAATAAAAAAATACCTATCACCTCACATCATCATGTCCATACCAAAAATTATTTTCCATTAACACAACATTATATATATATATATATATTTAAGAAAAAACAAGTTAGTTTATTCAAGATTCAATAATTTCACTAAAATTATTATAACCAATTATTCAGTAATATAGGTTCTCATGGTTGCATTTATTCATTACATATAAAATATTATGCATGAAAACCCCATTAATTACTCTCAATAGATTAAATATTAAAACCCAAAATTATATTTATAAATACAAAAAATTCATTCCCATAATTTATTTTTAACTAGGACATTCAACATGGTTATGCTATCTAAGAAGATGTAAATAGATAAAAAATAAAGTTTGAACTCTTAGTATTAAACCTATAAAATACCAAATATCAAGCGTATAACTATTTTGAAACCATTTTTTTATGTCCCTCCCAAGAAAAACCATGTAATTAAGTTGAAATGTAAGAACACCTCAAATTCCATCCTCGATGACTAGAATATTATGAGTAGAATTGAGGGTTTAATGATATCACATGGAGAGTGATTTACCTACCGGTGAACTATCATAATTTGAATAAAAAATGTTGTCATCTAATTATAATAAAAAGTATAAAAAAATTAATATAAAGCTTAATAAATCATAAAATTATCGAATGTATGATAGCATATGTCACACAACCAATCGGGACTAAATGGTAAAACCTATCCTCCAAAAATTAAGTGATACAACTAAAAAGGAATGACCAACCTATTTGGTT
The DNA here is from genome assembly GCA_963277665.1 of Viscum album. NCBI lineage: Eukaryota > Viridiplantae > Streptophyta > Magnoliopsida > Santalales > Viscaceae > Viscum > Viscum album. The sequence continues at coordinate 121,048,736 of OY728167.1, forward strand.
ATATCCCCTCCACAAGACTCATAGTGAATTCCAACCAATCTCAATGATTTACTCTAACACCATATCCATACTACAAAGGCCACTTAATATTATATAAATCATAATTCATGTAATATATAGATATAAAAGGTTTCCATGTATAGGAAGTTAGAACCTAATACTAAGTAGAATCCATTATATCCTATATCTTCCAATGGAGTTATCCATAATGTTTTAAAAACATTATAATGATTTTAATTATTTATCATTTATTATTTTCAAAATGTAAATATGAATAAGTTGTATTCCATATCCCTAAAGTAAACTTATACATTCTTTTTCAACTATTTTAATCATGATATCCCATTAATCAAACATATTCCTCACTATTATCCTATTTACCAAACACATGTAATCATTTAATATCTTATAAGAAAGACTTGGAAACTTATTATTTATTATCCTAACCCAAATCCAACATAAACTCGCAAATTTTTATTGATATGTCTTCTATATCCCAGTACAAGACCCTTGTAAGTGAAAAAATTCATAGTTGTTCATAATAAATTTTAAGATATAGAAAATATTCCCAATCATGATATTTATTTACAACAAAAATAATAAATTAAACCCTATATTATTTAACTTGGTTAACCCATTTACTTTTCCAATCATAAGTAAATTCAATGAATTACAATTAGCAGTATCAATGATAACAAAATAAATTCAATGGAGTGTTCATCCTAAAAACCTCATTAGATTTTAATTTATCTTGAATTCAAGTTTAATCATTATTTTTCACCCATTTCCCATTTTCCCCAAAATTTTACACCATTTATACATATCATAAATCATATAAATATGTACAATAAGTTCTATTTGATCCATTAAAATCAATAAAATTATTACATTATAATAAATAACTATTTCCATATTCTTGTAACACTTTTTTATTTACATTTATATTATTTTATAGTATCTATATGTTCTCCTTACTTCCTATGATTTTAAAAATAGAAGTGTTAAAAAACATTAATAACTTCCCATGTTCAAGTAATGCATTCAGCCACTTTTCTCAATGATTTTTATTTATATACAATGTATTTCATTCAATATTTCATGATATAAATAAATCAAAACATAAAATATAATGACTTAATAACTTTTCACGACCTAAAAAATAACTTTATGATTGAATATATTAGTGAATCACCCAAACAAAGTAATGTTTAGCTTTAAAATCATAAAATTTACCAAATTATTATTTCCATTATTTCTTTTATCTTTGTATAGATCAATTAAACCATTTATTTAGTCACCCTCGCCCTGGGATCATTTCATTTCCCATGATATTACAAAATTTCATCAATAAATCACACTTTAAAAAATTTCACACTGCATAAAAAATCCTAAATAATTTCTCTTGAAAATTAAAACTAATTATCCATCTAAATTACTTATCAATAATCACTAGGTTATATAAATAATGATCAAATAATATATAAAAAAATTATAAAACACCACATAAAGGTATTGGTCCACCTAACTTAGTTTAAATGAACAATTTATAAAAGGTTCAGACCAAAGAACAACTAATAAAATAAAGAATATGTAATCTGATAAACTAAAATAAATATAAGTGATATTATGGTTTGATAGAAATAAAATATCATCACCATTGAAAAAAATTATAAGTTTTAATAATTAGTCACCAAGATCTAGGTATCTCCACAATCAAACCGAAAATCTAAGTTGAAATGGAGTCTATATATCCATAAGATGAATATAGGAGGTAGAGAGGATTTGAGGGACTCAATTTTCATCAAAAAAAATACCTAATATTATAATTATCATATCAATACCTAATTAATATGAAATAAAATTTAGGATTTTCCCCCAATAAATAAACAAACCATGTGTATAACATATTCTCGGTCACCCATCATAGGGTACTCAGTGGAAGCCAAGGCCCCCCAAACCATTTCCACCTTTACCAATTAAGAAACACCACACCAAAACGTAATTGATTGACCTTGATAGGAAATTATAGAAAAAACTACCAACACATCTAACTAAATTAACCAACCATCTCCTAAATCATGAAAAAAAAGTCAATATGATCATAAAAATAAATATAAAAGCAGTAACATTTAAATCAAGATATACATCAATGATAGAGGTTATTACATCTCTAACCAATATAACATAAATGTGTTAATGTTATAATTCATAACTTATAATCATCATAAATATATATTTGAGTCTCTTTACTTGAATAAATACATTACTTATTTGAGAAAACCTAGTCCCGCACTCCCAATTCTGATGCTAAAAATACAAACATTAATTACTAAATTTGATTCCATGTGAGAAGAATCAAGTCAAAAATTCATTAATATATCCATAATTCATATATTATATCTCAAAAATAATCATATAATACTAGAATTAAAAGTTTTAGTATATTTAGATATTACATATATAAAAATATTATTTCATGTAATTTCTAAGATTTATTTATAATTTCACCACACTAATACCACCTCTAGTCCCCTCATATGTTTTACTATTACTCATAATTTGGGGAATAGAAAATATAAAAATGGATTATCTCAAACACTCAACAATGAAAAACTTATCAATGAATCGTAATGAATTTAGATTATAAGAATATTTGAAAACATGAAAATGATAGATAATAGTATAATAAGGGTTTTCCATAAGTCATGATAAAACAATTCCTTAAAAAATAATTGACCATCACAAAACATGGTGTATGTGTGAAAAGACAAGAGTTAATAATCATGATTCATAGACAAAAACATAGTCATATAAATGTGATTTATCATGAGAGTGTAGAATAAAAGTGGTATAATCACAAAAAAAGAAATTTTAACCTTATAGAGAAATATAATTTTGATATAGTCTATTCAGTTATAAAAAATGAAAAAATTTCACTCATAAGGTTGTGAAAAAAATGAAATTACCACTTATAATTTTGTGAAAAATGAAAAATACTAACTCTTCCAGTTGTCAAAAAAGTAGAATTCCTACTCTTCATACTGTGAACACAGTAAAATACCCATTCTTCAAGTTGTGAATATAGAAAAATGACCATGAATCATATAATTACCTCATGAGAAATAACACATTATCCAATGCATTGGAGGGATATATAATTCTTGGATTACAAATAAAATAATAAAAATAATATATTTTTGTTCCATGATAACATGGAAACATTCATAATTGAACATCACTTAATTTAACCCATGGAAAAGAGATGGGTTCTGTGAGAAATTTTATAGAACATTTGATAAAGAATCCAGATAATGAAGGTGTATTATTTCATAAGATCATATCATGAGTAAAGGTTAAAAACATTTAAGGATTTTTAAATATAAAAAACGTGGCATAATTTAAATAACTCTTCATATGGAACCCAAAAAGAAGGGGTTAAGAATCAAAGGATTTTATATTGTGAGTTAAATTTAATGAAACAAAAATAGTATATGGGAATTTAGAGGGTAATTTATAAAAATTAATTTCCCAAGAAATTAATCATTTTTAGATAAAGAGTATGATTTAATAATAACTATTAATTTGATTTTTAAAAAAAAATTAAAACCTTATCATAAATGATGAAATTACAGGTCACTTTCAAAAGTCATTTTCAAAAATATGATGGGAAAACTATTAAAAACTTTAACTTTTAAAATGAATCTCAAAATATAGATCCTTTAAAATTAAATAATGTATATCCAAAGTAAATTTGGATGGAAGAAAAATCATTTTATCATGAAATTAAAAACATTTTAAATATATTAAAAATACCTTTTTTGAAACCCACATCATAAAAAGATTGATATTTTAAAGAAAAAAGTGGTAAGGAGAAATTATAAGATCACTAAAAATAATAAATATTTGGATATAAAAATTAAAAGTGAGAATAATGATAGTAATAGTGAATATATACATGTAATATAGAGTGCTTAATGTAAAGGATGTGCATGGTTGTTAAAAAAATTATACTTTTTGAGAAAAACATGTGTCCTATCAGGATCTTTGAATTAAAAAGTGATTTTCCCCAATGATGAATAGAATGTAACCTATAAAAAACATTATGGTGAAATAACCCAATCATGGAAGATATAACCTCAATAAGAAGAATTATAACTCAAAAAAATAATATTTGAATTATCAATTTCCCTTCCATTATCTATCAACATCCGCAAAAGATCCTTAATCTCACTAAAAAGTTAGACCTTCTCTTAAAAGAATCCATTGAAATGGAGGTCTTAGGATAAAATATTCTTACTATGGGCCTTATAATATGTATTAATCCTATTAGGGATGTAAAATGGGAAAGGATTAAAGATTAATTCTAATTGATAGAGTTTTTTGAGGTCGGTATAATAGCCTCAAACCCATACTCCTAGATCTGGTGCTAAAAATAAAATCTATACATTTCAACCTTTTATAATTAGAAACATTTCCCAATTTTATCCATCCAAATCGTATAAAATAAATCTGAAATATTATATCACTAACATGATCATAGACCATTTAGGTTTATTTTTTAATAAAATTAGTAAAAACACTTTAAAAGTGGACACTTTCATACAGTATCCATTTTTCAACAAAATATGTTATTTATAAAGATATGATTTATTTGATCAAGGTAACAACCATGTTTATAACTATGACTTTATTAACTTATCTAATCATCCTTAATACCTATTAAAAATAATTTTAGAGCATGGGATGAGAAAAAAATCTCAATAAGGGACTTTAAAGTAAGAAATTTTTTAGTCCAGTGAAACGCATAAAATCCATTAAAATGTTTACCATATCCATGTTATTATTTGATCTTATAAAATAAATCATATACACATGTAAAATAAATATTTTTATTAAATAAAACCTTTAAAAACCATATCAAGGAGATAGAAACCCTTTTAATCAACATAGATCATTATGTTCATAACGAGACTTCACTTATGTTAGAAATAACTAGATCCCAATAAAATCCATATGAAATACCGCCCTAGTAAATTAAATCCTATATTCATTTTAATATAATAAAAATTACCAATTTATTGGAGATCTATATCGAGTTTACCCACTATATAAGCTATATCAGGGTCACCCATTCGTATAAGTTGTATCAGCTCACCCATTCGTATAAGTTGTAACATTATCACCCATTCATATAATATGTATCAGTATCACCCATCATAATCAATAGTTTTGTAGTACCATATCATGAATAAAATAGTTTATTCATTCACATTTTCATTATATAACCCTTAAGAAACTCTTTTTAACCCTTATACAAAACACATTCAGATATTGAAATACCATTTCCATTTAAAACCCCATTTTCAAAACTAAAATACCCAGAACAAAGGGAATAAGGGTTTTTATTTAAAGAAAACTTGGAAGAATATAAATGAATAAAAATTATATAAAATTTTTTTTTGTGGGAAATGTTTTTGACACCGTTAATTTTAAAATAGAACATTACTTTTTCCTTTTGTAAATAAATTCCAAAAGTTCTATATAAAAAACATAAAAATATTTATTTTAGAAACATTTATAAGAAATTAAAAAGTGATATAAAATATATTTATAATTTATTTATTTCTATATAAATACATTAATTAAAAAAAGTAAAAATATGTACATAGATAAAAATTATTTATAAAATAAATTTTTAAATCCATTAAAATGAGGTTTTATGATTAAGTGACCCTTTCCTTGAGTCTGGATCATCACATGCGTTCTTTATTATCCTGAATAATAAAATTATTCAAATTATTAAATTAATAACATTTTTTATATTTATTATTCCTTTTATATTATTTTTTACGATGTTATATTCAATTAGTAAATCATTTAATTTCATATCAAATGTTTTGATGAAATTATGCTCACATTTCCAAAATGAATATGGTAGGTTGACTATGGTTATAGAGGTAGTTTTTCTATTGTCTAAAAAATTATACTCATGAGATAATAATCATTTTTATAAATAAAAAAATTTATAACCATCCATGAAAGGAATACATGAGAAAATAATCATATTGCATCATGGATGTGGTAACCTACACGTACGCATGAATGACATTTTCATTTTACAATGCATGGAAAGGTAATAAATTAGATGATATATTATCTTTATAGATTTATAATAAAGTCATGAATATCATATATATACATTAAATCAATCATTAAAAATATTCATGAGAGGGGTGGTGGAAAATGAATTATATCGATTTTCGAGGCGATAGTCCTTCATACACAAGAACAATGGTTTCATTTCACATTTGATTGAAGAATGAGATATATTAACATTAATACATTAATATAATATAATATAAATATTTTGGAGATACTGATGTTAACATATCATAATGTTTATAATGGTTTTTCATGAGTATTAAGAAGAAATAAAACTAAAATATTTGGTTAAAATCTATAGATCTTGTTGGGATAACCTCATTTTATTTACACCTTAATTCCTATAATGTTTTTATTATTCATAGAATAAGAAATATAGAAAATTTGGATGGATTTTTGGAAGGGATTTTGGTAGGGATTGGACAAACAAGATTTCTCAAAAGGTGTGAGGAAGAGAGGAGAGGAGGTGACCATTAATATTTGAGGGGCGGGGTACTGTTGGAATTACTTAAAAGTATTAAATTAATATAAATTAATTTTCATGTTCAAGTGGATCTAAATTGATATAATTTATATATAAGATGAGTATGATTATATATCCTCTAATATAATAAATTTTGGATGAGTTTAGGTGATTTTTTACCTTTATCTCTTTATTCTAATCCCCTGTTAAAACCTTTGACAATTACTATAGTATCAAAATTTTTTAAACTATACACATCATACAAAATAAGATAACAGAAAAAGTGACACATTAATGGAACTTGGTTGATATATTAAATTACATCCAATTTCATTGGATGATGATGTGATTTTTATGGATTTAAACCCATTTAATAAAAAAATGTTAATATAAAATATCATTAATGTCATTTTAAAAACTATTCATATATTTGGACTTTAAAAACATCAAGATGAGTATGGAATTAAAATATAAAACCTTTAAATATAATTTATACATTATTATTAAATAAAAAATCTTGTGACACCATAATACATCCAAAAAATATTTCATTGTATTTTTATAAAATCATTTACATTAATTTTCTACTTCTTACAAAAGCACTATGTCAGTGTCGTATAAGTGTGTAAGGAAAATATATAATCACTAAGTATTATAAATAAATTACCATCACAAAAAAATTAATTATTTTCAAAATAAAAATTAATATCAATTCAAAACTTATTTTTATCCCTATGTGAACATATATGATAAATTTAAAATAAAGAGAGTGATATTTTGTATCTTAATTTACTTAAAATAATATAAAAATCACTTTCAAAGAAAAATGGAAAAATATTCCAATAACATAGAATAATGGAATTGTTTTTTCAAACTCAAAAAATGAAATATATTAAAGTAATGTGTTAGATTTATTTTCATTACTTATCATATTTATTTTCAACCTTAATTACTCGATCTACCCTTATCGAGGTGATAAATATTTACCATGGTTACTATTCATAATAACCGATAAATAAAATAGACCTATTTAAAAAATTAGACCCTTTAATTAAAAATATAGAATCAATATTTCATGATTCAATTTCTAGAAGTGAAAAATATTAATTTATGATAAATCCAAAAAATGAAACAAAAAATATCTTTTAGAAAAAATATGTTTCAAGACCAAAAATGAAAGTATGAAAAAATCATGTATAATAATGATTATTATGAAATAATTAGATTATTTATAATTAAAGATGTTTTTTAAAAATTTATTATCAAATTAAAATCATAATGGGAAATTTAAATGAATATAAATGACAGTTTTACAAAAATCGATATTTTTCAATATTCATTGAAAAATCATTTTTTTAGAAAATTACCAAAATTTCACCCTAAGATAATTTTTATATGAATATTTGATAAATGATATACCTTTTATCATATATAATTTTAATAAGTTGTAGATATCAATTAAAATTTTTTCACGCAAAAAGAAACAAAAATCATTTTTGAAGAAAACGTATTTATGAATCATAAAATGACTTTAATGGAAATTGAGTAGTTATTAAATAAGAATTAATCAAGAAATTTTTATTTATTATGACCTATATATATAATAATTTGGTAAATCCTATTCATACTATCTAATTTAATGGATAGGTTATAGTGGTCATATAATATTTCATTGTTCGTTAAACCTCAGTGTTGCATGTCTTGTACACTATTAAACATAATATTATTTTAAAATATCAAGATTATAATTTCTCCCCCATATAATAAATTCCATCCTAAAAATTTTAAATTGGGAATTGTGATTACGATTTTGAAATTTGAAAATACCTTTGTTGAAATCCGACAATTTTAAAAGGGTTAATAAAACATAGTATTCAAAAGAGGGAATGGGAATATGAAGGATGTATGGAATAACACATAACTAGGTTTCCAAATGTGATAAAATTAGTGATATGTGAAAATATAGACATGTAGGAAACATTAATTTTTAAATAACGATGGTGAGTGATAGAGAACATTGATCACAACAAAGTTAATGATGATAAGAAATTCAATGGACACACAACCATAAATCAATGAGTGAAAAAGACTTGATTCATCATAAATGAAGGTAATAGGATAATATTTTCATTTCCATATCATTTTCCTCGTGTTGATAAATTCCTTTACTATATAGACTACGAACATAATAAAATACACTTATTTTATTTTCTTTAAATCCATAAATTCCATTTTATCCTTTGGTGGAATGTTTCAAAAATATTATAAATTAATATCATATTTTACTCGAAGAAATTAATATTCAATATGAATTTTTATGCATGAATCACTAAAATAAACCTCTAACGGATTAAAAAAATCCAAAAAGGATAAAAAATAATTCCTCATATCTTTATATGTTAACCAAAAATAAAATGGTAAGCATATGATAATAAAATATCCAATATGAATAAACCTTCATTTAAAGGAATACAACATTACTCTCCATATCCTCAAAAATAACACCCAATGTTTTACTTAAATCATTATATAAATAAATATCCTTATAATTATTCAAAAATTAAATTAAATATATAGTCACCAAATCACATTCCAATCCCATGATTATCTATATGATAAATCATATATTCCCATCATGTAGTAACCTTTTTCCCAAATTAACCATAATTACCTAAACAACATGGATCATCTTAACACTAAAGGTTATAAATTAATTTAAAAACATTTCCATAGAATAAAAAATTATTATTCCACAACTAAAATTTGAACTAACACATACTAAACCCTAGGTTTCAATTACCATAAAGGTCTCTAAAAATACTATTAATCATCTTAAACTCTTACCACCTAAAACCTAAAAGGGGGTGTCTATGACTTTGAATATATGGTCAACTTTAAACCTATAAACCCATATTAATATCCATAACTCTTAAGTTAACCTCACATGAAAACATAATAATCTCCAAAGTTATCTATACTCTTCTCTTATAATAACTACAATATCCCAAAACCTACACTATCGGATCTGGTGCTAAAAATATAATCTTTATAGTTCTATCTTTGATACCAAAAAATGTGACCCAATTTTAGACATCCAAAATACATAACATCAAACTAAAATATTTTCATCACTTATATACCAATGTAAATTTTAAAATTATAATTTTAGATAATTGTGAAATAACTCTTTCAAAGCAGAAACATCCACACAATATCCATTTTACACAAAAAAATAAGTTATTTATAATAACATACTTGCTTCATTCAAGGTAACTTCAAAATATAGAACCCTAAATTCATTCAAATTTCTACTCATTATTATTCCTTGTAAAAAAATTTCAAAACATGGTATTGGGAAAACAAAAAAAAACTCAGTAAGGGATATAGAAGCAAGAAATATATTAGTCTTGTGAAAAGCATGAAAGCCCATAGTATATTTTTTATTTCCATGATATTATTTAATTATATGAAATAAATCATATTCACATGGAAATAAAACTTCTCGATCAATGAAACCCTTTAAAAATCATAATAAGAAAATAGAAAACCTTTTAGTAAACATATAGTATCATATTCATAACAAGTATTTCCTCATGTTAGAAATTAATGGAGCATAGTTAAATCCATAAGAGTAAAAACCCTGGTTAACTCCCTATTTATTACCATTGAAGAAAATGGACTTTACCCAATTCATTGGAGATCTATATTGGGATCACACACCATATAATTTGTATCAGTATCACCTTTTCATGTATGTTATATCAAGCTCACCCGTTTATATAAGATATATCATGATCACTTATTCATATAACCTATATTAGTCTCACCCATAATAATCGATAATTATAAAGTGGCGTATCATGAATAAAACACATTATGAATGCTACTTTTCATCATAAAACCTTTAAAAACTCTTTTGAACCCATATACAAAACATTTCAAATATTGAAATACCCTTTCCATTTAAAAACACATTTTCAAAATAAAAAATAACCAGAACAATGGTAAGATGGGTTTTTATAAGAAAAACATAAATTAACAGTTGTAGTGGAAGGAAAATACATTCACATCGTATATGTTAAAATATAATATTCCTTTTAATTTTTTAAAGAAAGTCAAAACATTCCATATAAAATATGTAAAAATATTCCTTTTGAAAAATTTGCATCAAATTCAAAAGTTTCATAAAATTTACTTTTTAATTCATTTATTTCCCTATAAATACATTTATAAAATTATTTTAATAATATGGAAAATAAGGAAAATATTTTTTAAAAAAAAATCATTAAAATATTTAAAATTAGGTTTTCATTTAAAGTGTCCCTTACCTCGAGTCTGAATCCTCACATGTGTTCTCTAACATCATACATAATAAATATATGTTAATTACATACCTTATTAATAAACTTTTTCAATTTTATTATTCATTTTATTATATTTATTATCATGTTTTATTCAAATACATAATCATTTAATTTTATGTTGGGTGTTTTGATGATATTTAGATTATATGTTCTAAATGACTTAAGAAGGTTGAATATGGTCAAAGAGGTTATTGTTCCATTATCTATAGAATAAAAAACTGGACATAAATATAATTTTTATACATTAAGTTTTATAACCATCCATTAAAGTCATATTGGAGAACAAATCACATCACTTCATATAGACGACAATCCATACATATACACAAATGACATTATCATTTTCTAACAGATGGAAAGGTAAGAAATTAGATGATATAATATCTTTATATAATGAGAATAAAATCATTAATATCATATATGTAAATTAAATGCATCATTATATATATTTATTATAGGCAATGGTGGAAAATAAATTATATCAGTTCGTGTGGTGGTAGTATGTCGTACACACGTATGATGGCTTCATTTAAAATTTGATGGAAGAGGAAGATTTATTAATGTTAATAAATTTACATAATAATATATAAATATATTTTAAATACTAATTTTATTATATAATAATTGATATAATAGTTTTAAAGGAGGAAGAAGAATAAATAATTCTTATACATTCGGTTAAAATCTATACCTCTTCTTCGGGCAATCTTCTTTTATTTATAACTTATTCCCACTAAGGTTAGTATTAAATCACTAATATAACCACAATAATTTGGGAAGATATGTTATTAATGGATTTGAGTATGTCTTGGATAAACTATAGTGATCAATATGTGTAAGGAATAGAGGATAGGAGGTTCCCTTTATAAGTGATGGGAGGGGTCTCTAAGAATTACATAATTGTTAAATTAATATAAATTAATTTTCAAATTCTAGTGGATTTAAATTGATATAATTTGTATATAATATAAGGATGGTTTTATATCCTATAATATAATAAATATTGGAAAAGTTGTGGTAATGTATTAACCTGTATCTTGTTGTTTTAACCCCCGTTAACCCTTTTAATGACTACCGCAGTATCAATAATTTTTACACAATATGAGTCAAGAATGATACTATAAAAGTAAAAGTGAACCATAAATGTAAAATGGTTGATATTTGAAACCATATACTATTTAATTTTTTGGATATAGTATTTTTATGAATTTCAAATCATTTAATAAAATATTTTTTATTATAAGATATCATTAATGTCATTTTAAGTACTATACACATATTATGACATTAGAAACATCAAGAAAGATATGGAATTCAAATATAAACTATTTATTCATCAATTATATATTATTATTAACCCTAAAATTCATTTTACACTTAAATTCATCTAAAAAAAATCATTTTTATGTTTTTAAAATAATTTACGTTAATTTTATTCTCCTTGCACAAGCATTGTGTCACCGTTGTATAATCATTTAAGGTCGAAATATAATCACAAAAAATTAAAAATAATATACCATAACAAATAATTTCATTATTTTAAAAATAAAAATTATTATACAGTCACAATTATTTTATCCATATGTGAATGTATAAGAGAAATTTAAAAGCAATAAAGTGACATTTTATATTTTTCTTTACAAAAAATAATATATGTCATTTTCAAATAAAAATGGCATAAAATTTCCATAATATTGAATCTTGTATAAGTATGATCAAACTAAACTTATCAATTAGATTAATTTAAAGAGTTAGAATTATTTTTAGTCCTTATCATGTTAGATTAACCTTAATTACCTGATTTACCCTTATTGAGGTGATAAATATTTATCATGGTTACTATTCATAATGACCAAAAAAATAAAGGGAACTATTTAAAAATTTTGGAACTCATGATTCTAAACATTTAATTAATTTTTTAATATTCAATTTATTTAAGTGTAAGAAAATAATTTTTGATAAAAACCCAAAAAGCATTGAAAACAGTTTTTAGATAAAATCATTTTTAAGCCCAAAACTGAACTTACACTAAAATCATATATAATGATCATTCTTATGTAATTAATAAAATTATTTATAAATAAATGATTTTTATATTTATTTAATATTATATATAAATAATAATGGGAAATTTAAATGAAATGAAATAATTGTTTTACCAAAATTGATATATTTCACTATTCACTGAAAAAACAATCTCTTCAGAAAAATCTAAAAATATCACCCTAAAATATTTTTGATATACTAATTTCAAAAAAATATATCAATTTTATCAAATACAATTTATATAATTGGTATAAATTAATTATAATATTTTCTTACAAAAATAAATAAAAAACTTTTTTGAATAAAATGTATTTTTGAAGCATAAAATGACTTTATAGAAAAATGAGTTCTTATTTCCTATGATTTAAGAAAGAAATTTTTAATTAGTAATATATATATATATATCATAATTTTTTTTAATATTATTTATACCCACCAATTAATATTCTAGGTTATAATCATCATATAATATTTCATGGTATGTTTAAGCTCTGTGTTGCGTGTTATATACACTATAAAACATGATATTCTTTTAAAAACTCCTAATATTACATTATATCCCTTTAATAAAATTATACCTTCACAATTTTAACTTGAGATCAGTATTCAAGGGTTTGAAATTTTAAAATACATTTGTTTAAAACCCACTTCATAAAATTTTTTAATACAACATCCACTTAAAAATAAGGAAAGGGAAATATAAAGTCATCTAGAAAAACACATAACTATGTTTCCAGATTAGAGGACATCAGTGGGAAAAAATATTGAAATGGGATAAAAATATATATAAATAGTGATGGAGAGTTACAGATAACATTTATCAAAATAATGTGAATGTCCCTGAGAATATAAATAACCACTAAACCATAAATCAATGAGGTGTTAAAAGATCATCAATTCATAATAAATGAATGTAATAGGATAAAATATTTTTTTCAATATCCATTTACTAGATTTGAGGAATTACTTTAACATATCGACTATGAATATATGGAAATATACACACTTTATTTTTTCAAATACATAAACACAATTTCATCAATTGGTTGCGTGTTTCAAAAAATTCCACCTTTATCTCATATTTTACTCCATAAAATAAATATTAATAATGATTTTTTCATTACTAAAGCACTAAAATCAACTTCTAATAGATTAAAAGATCCCTAAAAGGGTAAAATTTTATTACTCCATTTATTGTACATTAACCAAAATAAAAATTCATAGCATAAGATAAGATAATATCCAATATGAATAAACCTTATTATAAAGAAATAAAACATTAATCTCTAAAGTATTAACAAAAATACCCAAAGATTAACTTAAATCATTTGATAAATAATTATTCATAAATTTTTTCAAAAATAACATTAATTACATAGTGAGCAACTCACATTACAATCCCATGGTTATCTATAAGATAAATTCATATATTCCCAACAAGTAATAACTCTTTTACCGTGATTAACCATATTTACCTCAACATAAAAGATCATCTTAACCCTAATGGTTATCAAGACCATTCAACATATGTATATAGAGTATAAAATAATTATTCCTCATGTAACCTTTTCACGAAAACACATACAAAACCAAAGGGTTTTATTTCCATAAATTTCTCCCAAAATACTCTTAATCAACTTAAACTCCCTTCAACTAAAACCTCAAATGGGTGTGTCACTACCTTTGAACTTATGAACAACCATTATCTTTTAAACTTGTGATGGTATCCATAACCCTTAATTTAACCAACATGAAAACATCATAATCTGTAATCTTATCTAAACCCTCTTCTGATACCAACTATAATAGCCCCAAACAGACACTCCTAGATCCAGTGCTAAAACTTACTGTTTACATTTTTTGATTTGATACCGATAAACATGACCCAATTTTATCAATGAAAAAAATATAAAATCAAACTGAAATATTGAATCACTTACATAGAAATTGGCCTTTTTGGTTTGATGTTTTATATAATTTGGACAAACTCTTTCAAAGTGAATACTTCTACATTGTATCCATTTTTCTCAAAAAATAAGTTCTTAATAAAGATATTCTTACTTCATTCATGGTAACTTTTATATCTAAAAGTCGAATTTAAAAAATTCTACTCATCTTTAAGTCCTATGAAAAATCATATAAAAATATGTGATGAGAAAAAAATTTAGTAAGGGAAAAAAGTATGGAATCAATTTATCCGGTGAAGAAAATGAAAATCAATAAAAAAAATTCTCATTTCCATGTTATTATTTGAGATAATAAAATAAATCATATCCAGTTTTAAAACAAGATTTTTTCACAAATAAAACCTATAAAAAATAGAAAAAATATAAACCTATTTGGAAAACATAGAGCATATTACTCATAATTCATGTTCACTAATGTAATAAATAATTGTACCATAGATAAATACATAGAAGAAACCACCCTTATGAACTCCCAACTTTTTACCTTTTAAGACAAGGAACATTACCCAATGCATTAGAGAGCTATATTTGGATCACAAGCCATAAAAGTTATATCTGGATCACCCATTCCTATATGTGGTATCATACTCAACCATTCATATTGTAAAGTCCCAGAATTTCCATGTAATTTTTTTAAAATTATATGGGATTATTTCGAGACCGGGTACTGATACGGTGCATGATTCCAAGGCCCGGTGAGCCCGTAACAAATGTTTGAACTTTTTTTATGTTAATTAAAATAATGCATGTGATCAGTTTAGGTAGCTTTTAAATGAGTGCTCGAATTTGAAATATGAGGGCACCGTTGTGTTTAGAGCAATGGGTTTTTCATAGGGAGGACCTAACTTCGATCGACACAGGTCGACTGCGAAAAAACATTTTTGAGAGTTTTAAATAAAAATAAAATAAACTTAAGAAAGTTTATTTTATTCAAAAATGTTCACTGCAAAGCAATGACAGAGCAGCTGTTTCATTTCATAAATGAAAAAGCGTAATGACACGGTGACTCAGCGTAACAGAAATGTTGAAGTGTGTTTTGTCAATTAATGTCTTAATAGGGATGTGGGATCATTGACACGGCTCTGGATTTTCTCTGAACCTCTAGAGGGCTTGTGTTGGTGAGCGAAGAATTACGAATCTCCCACGACGAACAAACTTCTTCCCTTCCTTCCTCTTCAAAGGGTCACCAATGATAATGGTGGACTACGAATTAAAGATCAAGGATAGATGAACGATGGAACGCAACTCCATACTTCAATGACGAATGATCCAAACTCAAGGTAGGGGTTGTTATTTTGAATCTTGTCTTTCCCCATTCTTAGATTTAAATAATGAATGCGGATTAACCCATGAACAGGTTAACCCACGGTTCGATCGTTCTTGCGGGAAGGGAGTTTTATTTTTGGGGTTTTAATGGAAGATTGATCATGGTTATCAAATGTTTATTAATCATGTACAATGGATTTTTGGTTTAATTAAATTTTTGTTCTAATGGAGACGAACCACGATCGACACTAACATCGATCGAGGTCCGTCCCTTTTTTTTATTCATGAATTTCCTCCCTATGTTCTTCGTTCATCGTGGGAGTTCTTCATTTGGCCCACAACTCGACTTTTGGAGATCGATCGATCGTTGCACAATCGATCCTTGGTGAAATGATCTGATGTCATAGGTCTAGGATGGAAATGGCATGATGAAGGTGCGACAATGATGGTGGCAATCAGATTGAGGCAGTGCAGGAGATATTGTATGCAAACAACTTCACACTGGAAAGGGATTATTGCATGATTTTGAACCCCTTTTGATGAATAACGCAACCTAAGGACTCCAAAACTTCTTTTGGATCAAAGAACGAACCACCAGAGTGCATCTAGTGGCATGCGGAAGGGCTTGCCTACGTGCCGGCTCTGGTGGCAGCATGTGGCAACAGTCGTATGCCGATGCGGTGGAGGTGGCGCGCCACGGTGGTGTTGGAATCCGTGTCTACACAGCTACCCAAGTAGATAACAGCCATGTCTTTGAGCCGCGGCGGGGTGCACTGGACCCGCGGCTCTCGGTCGCGGGGCGATTGGGATGGTGGGTTAGCTATGTGGACGCGGTCTAGTCTCGTGCTGACCGATTGGGACGTGCCCCCCCCCCCACCTGGCCACATCTGTGACACTAAACTAGCCTGCACGTGGCAGACAGGTTCAGCTGGGGTGGGCTGGGACCAGCAGGCTGGGTCGGGTCGGTCCGACCGGGTCGGTCCAACCGGGTCGGACTGGGCTCGGACCCACCGGACCCCATTTTCACTAAAGTGCCCATATCTTTCAAACTATAAGTATGTTTGAAGATCCATCTGAAGCATTGGGACCCTTCAGATGAGGCGGTCCTTTTGAGATGTCTTAGTGGGGTTTTAGTTAGACCATCAGGATATTGTGGCATTCTCTTTGTCTTTCCTATGAGGGGTCAATACAGGATCATGATCCAGTCATAGTGGGTGGCAGTAGAGATTGAGATGATACCATTGGGATTCTCTATGAAGGTATGATGCAGGATCTCATTCATGTCATAGATAATAGCTTGTGTTTTTAAGTGAGTTGGCTCAGTGAGGATCTTGGTGACCCAGTAGGCCTAAGTGACAATCAGATCTAAGGGACCTAGGAGACTGAAATGACTCTACGGGACTCAGTGCCCTATCAGTTCTATGTGGATCATGTACCACACCGAGAGGCCTGGTAGGTCCTCACTTCTCTTTGTGGTACCTTATATAGGTTTTGTGGCATGAGTGTGACCAACATTTACACGGGCACCCACCTCATATCTAAAATGATAATTCCAGTAAAGCCAGTATATCCCCCAGCGATCCCTTGGGTGCAGGAACCCCTATCTGTGTGTCGAGATCTTTCCTTCCTCTGTGACTTGACCAGATTAGTTTAATTCAATTAGTTCTCAGTGTGTCTTCTTTGGGCAGGGCCCAAAGAAGCGGGACCTCTTTGTGAGGGTCTCTGATGACTTCATAGTTCAAGGATAAAGTTCTCCTAGAATGAGCACGCCTTGAGAATAATCATATGACCAAGGATTGGCTATGATATTGAGACTCTTTATCTCATTGAGGCTAGACATCTCAAGGAAAATTTGTGTCATATTGAGACCATATTTTCTCTAGGATACTTTTTATAGACTTGTTCTACATGCTTTCTTTCAAATAGCTCAAGGAGTGGGACCTTCCGGAATCGATCATGATACGAGTGGAACTATATGGCTGGAAGTGGATGAGACGTCGCATCTTGGAATCCTTTATGAGTATATTTTTATGTTCTTATTATATGTGTTGTTGACATATACCTGTGTTGAGCTGATTGTACCTTCTTGGTGGTGTTTCCTTTTTGGTCTATTACCTTATGTTTTGGGGTCCCCTAATGATTATTGTTTTACTCACCCCTACACGGGATTTTCCCACACATGCCATGTCTTTTGAAGATGATGGACACTTTGATGGAGTCGTAGGCACAACAGGACCACGACCAGGACCGGATAGTGCCTTTTGAGATCAAAAAAGCTGATGTATTTTTGGAAGCTTCCTACAGTAGTTTTAGTGCCCTTGTTTTCATGTCATACTTTACGATTGTCTTTTTTTAGTGGGCTTGTGTTTCTATCCCAGTTTCACTTTATTTATTTTATTTCTGTCATACTCTATTTTTGGGTTGTATTGGTATGCATGCATTTTATTTACTTAGTTTTTTTACTCTCCATCCCCTATGGCTTGGATTTGGGTGCATGTGTACAGGATTTTAAGCAAATGCCTCCCATTTTTTGGATATTCCAACCTTGTACTAGTCTCCAGCCTCTATCCTATCAGAGGTGGGATTGGGGTTGTCACGGCATGGGCCTCGGGGGATGGGTCGTGACATAGTGATATCAGAGGAGGTCGAGAATACCATAGGACAGAGAGTCTGTGAGATTGGTCTGGGGAAATGGTGTTAAGTGTTTCGAGTTTGGATTTCAGGATAGGGACTCCGGTGTTTGTGTGGCGGATGACGTATCCATACACCGGGACTTTGGGCACCTACTTTATGACTTGGTACATGAAAACACTAGTTGCAAGAGAGAAAAATAAAGGTACATGCATCATATAGGAATGGTTTGTGTTTTCCATGTCCTTCTTGAGTCATCTCACAAGGTATACTCTTTTAACTATGATACATATTGTTTTCCTTAGGATGTGTTCACGACACTAGCCAATGAGGTTTTCATAGTAGGATTGGGAGTTTGGCCTGATGCTCAATGAGGCCTCCCTGATGGGAGCCAGTCGTAGAGTGGTTTTTCTTCAGGATGGTTAGTAGGTGACGATTTCTCCCGATGATCTGTTAACAGACCCACCTCCAGTGGTTCAGGTGGATGTAGATTTCCAAACTGAGTCATGGATGGATATTTAGGAACTAGATGATGAAGTGTAGGTTTTGAACATGTACATATGCTTCCAATGTAGTGATAGCCCAGGAAGTAGGGTCATCAGGACCTATCTATAGTAGGTATACAACGTAAGCCACAGAACCAAAGGTTTCGTCAGAAGTTCTGGGGATGCGCTAGTTTCTAGAAGAAAAGGCTTTGTTACACTTGTCGTAAAAGGGGGAATCTTGCACGATATTTCCCCACCATTCATGCTACATTCATAGAGGCAGTTGATGAAATACCAAGGAATAGGTAGCAATGAGAGAAGACAGATCTGTCGGGCAGTGGATGTGGTAGGAGAGCTGGGGAAGCGATAGGAGGTGGCTGACATTTTGATGTGTTACCACCACCACCTCCAGGCGGTCCATACCAGACTTTTGGGAGTTGGAGTATAGGGGAGGATACAATTGCAGGCTATCGAGGCTTATGACCCCAGGACTCTGAGAATGATTCAAGTTACGATATGTGTGTTTCTACTTGAGTTGTAGTATTGATAGACACGTGTACTGGTGATTTCATTTTCTATCGCTTTTATTATTTAATACCTAGAGGTTTTGGTTAAATTGTTGACTTGACCCTCATGTTTAGAGACTCCTACTGAAGGAGACCCAATGACCACACACTGGTGTCGATAGTGTGACCTGACTCTTGGAGGTGATAGTTTCGGTTGGGATCTATTGGTAGTGGCATCAAGGCCTTATAATATCATTCTCGACATGGACTAAATCCTTAGTTCATACTCAGATTGATTATTTTAGGAAAATGATGTGGTTCTTCCATAGTGATGTAACTAGATTTCACTTTATCAACAAAGGGGAAATCCCTGCAACTCTTGATGGACTTAGGCATATGAGGGTGCAGCCAAATTCTGTTTAGTTGGATAATATGACACTCGGTGCAGTTTATGTTATGAGTCCTCAAGTTTCTTAGTGGTGGCAGAGTATAAGGACATCTTCCTTGAATATGTTTCAGGTTTACCTCTCCGTAGAGTGTTAGACTTCTACATTGGTCTACACCCTAGGGTACCACCAATATTTATGTAAGTATATTGGATGGCTCTCAAAGAGCTCCACGATATGGGGGTGAAGATGGGGGACTTGCAGAGGAAGTTCTTAGTAAGACCTAGTGCACTACTACAACCTGCCCCTTTATCAGCGCTAAAAACCAGCATTAACAGCGCTAGAAAAGCGCTGTTAATTCCAGCGTAGATAAAGGGGGGGTCCCCTATATCAGCGCTTCTCGGAGCGCTGATAAAGGGGTCATTTATCAGTGCATCATGGAGCGCTGATAAAGGTCACCTATATCAGCGCTTCTCAGAGCACTAATAAAGGGTCCCTTTATCAGCGCTCCTCTAGCGCTGATAAAGGCCCCAGCGCCTGCACCTAAAAAACAGTACCTGCACACCTGCACACCAGAATACCTGCACAAAGTAGCACATGCACACCTGCACACCATAGCACCCGCACCCAATATTTTGACTGACAACGGTATATACATTTACTTAACATCATGAATACAAAAAAAACGCATTGCTATATACATTTCAAACATTGTTTTACACGGTTACATTTACAATTATTCAACAATAGTTATAAACATTCATGTTTCATCCTTTGATATCTGTGATCCGCTCTCGACGGTATTTGTTGCCGAACAAAGCATCCGAACTCAAGGAAAAAAATTCACCTATATAAGAAAACAAATATTATGTTAGTAATGCAATAATGAAAGAAATTAAAACAGTAATATGAAAGAATACATTAATATGGAAATGTGAAACTAAAATATTAAATTTTAAACTCAAAAGTTTTCATTTTCATAACAATGAAAGGGAATAATGTAAAATCAATATGTTTTTTATTGATTTATCTCATTTAATAAATACTGATTCTTTATCTAATGAAAAGCTTTACCGGTCACACCGTGTGTCAGATTGAGGTGTGGTAGATTCGTACACGTCACAAATGACTCGTGGATCGTTTTCCTAAAGTATAAAAACAATCCTAATGCGTTTGCTCGGTTTGTCGTATGTCATTGGTGTTGTTTTCCAAAGTTTATCTCAATTTGAAACTGATATCAGACACTTTTAGCCATACCGGTCACACCGTGCATCGGATTGAGGTGCGGTCGATTCGTACACGTCACAAATGACTCGTGGATCGTTTTCCTAAAGTATCAAAACAATCCGAACGCGTTTTCTCGGTTTGGCGTATGTCATTGGTGTTGTTTTCCAAAGTTTATGTCATTTTCAAACTGATATCAGACAATTTTATCCATACCGGTCACACCGTGCGTCGGATTGAGGTTCGGTCGATTCGTACACGTCAAAAATGACTCGTGGATCGTTGTCCTAAAGTATAAAAACAATCCGAAGGTGTTTTCTCGGTTTTACGTGTGTCATTGTTGTTGTTTTCCAAAGTTTATGTCATTTTCAAACTGATATTAGACAATTTTAGCCATACCAGTCACACCGTGCATCGGATTGAGGTGCGGTCGATTCTTACACGTCACAAATGACTTGTGGATCGTTTTCCTAAAGTATCAAAACAATCCAAAGGCATTTTCTCAGTTTTCCGTGTGTCATTGGTGTTGTTTTCCAAAGTTTATGTCATTTTCAAACTGATATCAGACAATTTTAGCCATAACGGCCACACCGTGCGTCGGATTGAGGTGCGGTCGATTCATAAACGTCACAAATGACTCGTGGATCGTTTTACTAAAGTATCAAAATAATCTGAATGCGTTTTCTCAGTTTGGAATATGTCATTGGTGTTGTTTTCCAAAGTTTATGTCATTTTCAAACTGATATCAGACTATTTTAGCCATACCAGTCACACCGTGCGTCGGATTGAGATGCGGTCAATTTGTACACGTCAAAAATGACTCGTGGATCATTTTCCTAAAGTATCAAAACAATCCGAAGGCATTTTCTCGGTTTTCCGTGTGTCATTGGTGTTGTTTTCCAAAGTTTATGTCATTTTCAAACTGATATCAGACAATTTTAGCTATACCGGTCACACCGTGCGTTGGATTGAGGTGCGGTCGATTCGTACACATCACAAATGACTCGTGGATCGTTTTCCTAAAGTATCAAAACAATCTGAACGCGTTTGCTCAGTTTTCCGTGTGTCATTGGTGTTGTTTTCCAAAGTTTATGTCATTTTCAAACTGATATCATACAATTTTAGTCATATCGGTCACACCGTGCGTCGGATTGAGGTTCGGTCAATTTGTACACGTCACAAATGACTCATGGATCGTTTTCCTAAAGTATCAAAACAATCCAAACGCATTTGCTCGGTTTTTCGTATGTCATTGGTGTTTTTTTCCAAAGTTTATCTCAATTTGAAACAGATATCAGACACTTTTAGCCATATCGGTCACACCGTGCATCGTATTGAGGTGCGGTCGATTCGTACACGTCAAAAATGACTCGTGGATCGTTTTCCTAAAGTATCAAAACAATCCGAACACATTTGCTCGGTTTGGCGTATGTCATTGGTGTTGTTTTCCAAATTTTATCTCAATTTGAAACTGATATCAGACACTTTTAGCCATACCGGTCACACCGTGCATCGGATTGAGGTGCGGTCAATTCGTACACGTCACAAATGACTCTTGGATCGTTGTCCTAAAGTATCAAAACAATCCGAACGTGTTTTCTTGGTTTGGCGTATGTCATTGGTGTTGTTTTCCAAAGTTTATGTCATTTTCAAACTGATATCAGACAATTTTAGCCATAACGGTCACACCGTGTGTCGGATTGAGGTGCAGTCGATTTGTACACGTCACAAATTACTCGTGGATCGTTTTCCTAAAGTATCAAAACAATCTGAACGCGTTTTCTTGGTTTTCCGTGTGTCATTGGTGTTTTTTTCCAAAGTTTATGTCATTTTCAAACTGATATTAGACAATTTTAGCCATACCGGTCACACCGTGCGTCGGATTGAGGTGCGGTCGATTCATACACGTCACAAATGACTCGTGGATCGTTTTCCTAAAGTATCAAAACAATCCGAACGCGTTCTATTAGTTTGGCGTATGTCATTGGTGTTGTTTTCCAAAGTTTATCTCAATTTGAAACTGATATCAGACACTTTTATCCATACCAGTCACACCGTGCGTCGGATTGAGGTGCGGTCAATTCATACACGTCACAAATGACTCGTGGATCATTTTCCTAAAGTATCAAAACAATCCGAACGCGTTTGCTCGGTTTTCCGTATGTCATTGGTGTTGTTTTCTAAAATTTATGTCATTTTTAAAATAAGTAGTAGGAATTCACTAATCTAAGGATATGAAACATAAGAAAGGGAGATCATAGATGCTCAATAAGTGTAAAGGGAGATATCAATGACCATATAAAGATAACATAAGTATTAGGAATTCACCTTCAGTGTCCTATTTGTTTACATTCTTTGATCAGGTACGCTGCCCATTCGTTTCTAAAGACATTTATATCATCTTCTGAATAGGAGTTTTTGTGTCAGTCATAGTAGTACTGAAAAAATATAAATACACAAAGGATTAATAATTATTTTAAATAAAGTAGTAATTATTTTCAAAAATACCTCTTCAGGGATGCTATTTTGTTCATGAAATATGATCTCTTTCATAAATTTACAAACATAATAACCGCAGTCCTTGTCATTTGTTTGTTTCAGACACTGCAAAAACATCGAGAAAAATAAGTAATTTGTTTTGATATGTATTTGGATAGTGAAATATAATTATATATACCTAGATACTTCTCCATTTGTAGATCTTGTGGGCATTTTCGTCCTTATGCCCTGGATTCATTCCAGCCTTTAGACGATATTCATACACCACCCTATCATAACAAAATCCTCATTAAAAGATAATATAAATTATATAACTAGATATTTAGTTCTAAAATGTTGGATATAGTGTATTACAAATTGATAATCGCCATCATGTTTGGTTGGTTAGTTGGATATCCATGCAGTGAATCCAGAAAATAAATCTTTGGAGTATCCAAATTGACTGCAATGAGAATCCAATGTTCCCTAAAAACACAAAAAGAAATAAGTACTGATAGAAATGAAAATATAATTGATATGATTAAAATGTAGAGTTTTACCCTTGTATCGTTGGTATTAAAAAGATCCTGTCATTCGTAATTCTTCTTTGAAACGTTCTGAACAGATTTGACATCAATTCAGCCTGAAAATTAGAATCTATTTCTATTCGTTGTGTAGAAATGGTGTGAGGACTAATGAGTCCAAATTTGTATTCATGGTAAAATCCCTTCAATTATTTTTCATATATACACCTGTGAAAAATATGATATGTATTTATCCATAATTATCAAAGTATATCAGCTTCTATAAAATCAAATCATGAAAACATACCTCATGTATACATTTATAACTGAGGCGCCTAGCCAGTCGTATGTGATGATCTCAGAAACAGCGTCTGCACTAATGAAATCTATTGTTTCCTCTCCATACATATCTTTTTCACAAACAATTGTATGACTCTTTCCGTCTTTCATTTTCGTATCCACATGATCTTGCAATGATATTAAATGTGGATATAGAACGGGCGGGGTGAACGCGCTCTCAGTAGATCATTTTGATCGGTTGGTTGATCCAATCTTGGAGCCGCACTTTCGTTTTAGCTTCTCCATTTTATCCTTCTGTAATAACATTCATCGGTTCATCCATTTTCTAATTTAATGTTAAATGTTCTGCTTGAAAAATGAACTGGAAATGAATACCTCATGCTTGACGTGTTTTTTTACAAGATTCGACGGCCATGCAACGAATGTTCCAATATCTTTTTCCACCGTATGAATGTCGTCATCGTCATTTGGCATGGGTAGCTCGGCGCTCGGCTCATGAGCTACGTTAATCGACACTTTGACATGACTGGTTGGAAGTGGTCTGGAGTGTAGCGTGTCATTCTGCATATTGAACATCGTAGCCCTCGCTACAAGGCGATGGGTGGGAGTTGACAGATATAAATCACAGTCATTTTCACCTTGCAGAATATCATTAAATGAAAGGTATCCGTGTCTATGTGATTCACATCTCACAAAAATGAATATTATAACATTGATTACCTCGGTTAAGTCAGGTCTTTGAGGGGAATGGATCGCCTCAAAGCTGGTGAGGGGTGGATCTTCTCGCGGGGGTTGTTCTTGAGTTGTTTGTTCTCTTCACCTCTACTCCATCAAACTCTTTAGCATCTCTCCCTGAGTTTGGATTATTTCTTCAAGGGTAGCTACTCTATCTCTCATTACATTCAATTCTTTAGTTTGTTCATCCTCTTGTTTTTTTTCTTAAAATATGTCTTGGGTGACACCCCAAAACCCACACCTCTGACGCGGCCATACTGTTCTGGCTGTTTCAAGGCCGTTGAAAGTATGTCTGCATCTGGTGCGGGTGTTGTTGATTCCTGTGACTATGTCAAATAGAAAATATGAAAAAATAAGTAAGCATCGTTATGTAATAGTGATTTAAAGCAAAACAAGTTTATATTATTTCATACTTACACATGTTTCCCACACTTTTTATGTGTTTTCATATATCAGTTTCCCCTCTTTATTAACACGATCCTCCTTCCATATCACATGGCGTGGAATGGAAGTGAGTTGAGATTTTGCTTCATCAATCTGCATATAAACAGAGAAACATGGTTACAGTGTTGTTTTATGTCACATAAAATTATTACAGTACTTTTAAAATACATACCAATTGTTTTTCAATTGAAGCGTACCCCAACCTTGTTTTACGGTAGGGGTACGCTGGTTTTGCTGCCCGTTCTTTATTTTCAGCACTCAGTTGTTGTTTCATAAATAAAAACCTATCAATCAATGTGATGAATACAAGCAACGTTACACAACTTGTAACCAAACACAATGTACCTGAAAATTCTTTTCCGCACGACAGTTGCAAAATGCATCCCACGTTCCTTGGGATATCAAGTGTGCATAAAGAGGAGGCGGGTGCAGCTTGATTTTCCCTTCGGCATCTTTCAGATGATTTTTCGTTAAAATGGTGCGAAATCCTCTATGAATCCTTCCTGCCAGTCTGAAAACATATTCTTTGTGCGAAACATCTACTATAAATGCACTCTGCAAGAGATGATGAAGGGTTAGTCAATATTTCAATATTTTATTTTATTTTAATAAATTAAATATATGATATCGTAATGTTACCATAATCTCTTCCCACATTAATGTTTTCAACCCGCTGAAAACATGGTGCCACGACTCTACGTCAATCGGCACGCGTTGTCGAGTGACGATTCCAATGTAGCTACTAAACATGGCTTTGTTGGGGTTTACATGCTGGCCTAGCTTATTCCATCCCACCTCATATTTGATGCCTTTTGATTTTGCCTTAAGGATTTTTGCTAAAACTGTCAAACTACGCGCACCTATTTTTTTTGTGTCATTGGGGTTTCATCACCTACCATTTCCTCAGTTTCTGCATCATCATTATGTTTCTCCAAAGCGCTAGCTTCGGCACTGACACAAGCTGCAACAGGTTGAGAGACCTGTTGTACCTCAGCAGTGGGACCAGCTGCAACAGGTTGAGAGACCTGTTGTCTCTCAGCAGTGGGACCAGCTGCAACAGGTTGAGAGACCTGTTGTACGTCAGCAGTGGGACCAGCTGCAACAGGTTGAGAGACCTGTTGTCTCTCAGCAGTGGAACCAGCTGCAACAGGTTGAGAGACGTGTTGTGTCTCGGGATTGGGTGCATCAGCAGGTGAAGAAGTCATTATCTACAGAACTGGTTTCAAATTTAAGTTAGATCACATAAAAGCAGCAGCGAACAGATAATAACATAATGTAACACAATCTATATTACAATAAAAATCAATAACCTGATTATTGAACTCCCTTTTTTAAAAGGCTGAAGGGATTTGACCCCTCTATCAACTATCCATATCCCTTCATTGTGATCTCCTCTGACATACAAAACATCGTCTACATTTGGACCACTGTGAAATGATTGCAAAATCCCAATGAAAGGGTCATCTTCCATTGAATTTTCATCTGACCCTTCAGCTGTTTTGGTCGATAACAGAACAATTGACCAGTTTCGGTTTGCGGGATCGGGAACATAAAATACTTTCACTGCCTGTGATGCCATTATAAATGGTTCATCTTTCTCCCCTTCCTTACTAAAATCAATTTTCAAAAATCCCAAATCATCTATTTTAACAGCACTCCTGTTATCAACCCACTTGCATTGAAATATCGGAACTTGAAATTCTGTATAATCCAACTCTCATATTTGTTTGATGATGCCAAAGTATGACATATTCACATAAATTGGATTTCTGTCCTTAGCACCAGAAACATTCATTGCTTTAGCCACAAGTGTAACCCCACTATTCTGTATGGTACTGTCTTCATCATGTTCATTAGTATAAAATGTATAACCATTAACTACATAAGCATTGTAAGATAATGCATACACACTTGGTCCTCCGGCTAGCCATCGAAGTCGTTCCGAAATAGACTTTGTATTTTCATCTGACTTCTTAAAAATATGATCTTGAAACCATCCTATAAACTGTCAATTATGTGTATCTGATATCCATTTTTCAGCCCTTTATGGATTCAATTGCCTAAGAATTTCTTTGTGGATTTCAACATATGGGTCAACGTCCAAACTGTTATGCAAAACATAAAGGTGGGCCTGCTCCCGATCTGTAATATTGATTGTGACAACCTTTCTTCCAGAAATTCCTTCACCCTCTAGACGCCCAGTGTGACGAGATTTCGGTAAGCCAATGCTTTCTACACCAGACAATTATTCGGTACAGAATTCAATGGCTTCCTCAACAATATATCCCTCTGCAATACAACCCTCTAGCCGACTTCGATTTTTGACATACCCTTTCAAAATCTTCATATACCGTTCAATGGGGTACATCCATCTGTAATGTACAGGACCACATAGTCGAATCTCTCTCACCAAGTGGACCATCAAATGAACCATAATATCAAAAAATGAAGGCGGGAAGAACATTTCTAATTCACATAATATGACGGCAATTTCTTTTTCCATAGATGGAAATTTCGCCGGGTCTATAACTTTGCTGCATATAGATTTGAAGAAGAAACACAGTTTTGTTAATGTATGGCGGACATTCTTGGGAAAAATGCAATGTAAAGCAATTAGAATGAGATTTTGCATCAAAACATGACAGTCATGTGATTTCAGACCTTTTAACTTCAAGTATCTCATTGACACAAGGTTACTGGTATTTGACGAATACCCCTCTGGAACCTTTACGTCATTCAAGAAGTTGCAAAACTGATATCTCTCCTGCCTGGAAAGAGTGTAAGCAGCAGGAGGAAGAAATGTTCGTTTTTCACCCTTTACTGGTGCCAACTCTTCTCGTATTCTCATCTCAACCATGTCCAACCTAGCCTTAATTCCATCTTTTGTTTTGCCAGATGTATTTAGCAACGTGCTGATAACACTGTCAAATACATTTTTTTCTACATGCATAACATCAATAAAATGTCTCACATACATACAATTCCAGTATTTTAATTCAAAAAAAATTGATCACTTTTTCCAACCGATTTTCGTAAGGTTTTTCGAAGCCGGTTTACCAAAAGTAGTGTCCAAATTTTTAACTTTCTCAAACAATTGATCGCCTGTTAGTGGAGACGGTGTTGTACGTTCTTCTGAACTTCCATCGAATGATGTCTTCCAAGAATGGTACTTATGTCGTCACGGTAGAAATCTGCGATGTCCTAGAAACACGGTTTTCGATGAATGTTTCAACCTAATTGATTGTGTACCTTCTTCTCAAACGGGATAGCCTTGAGTTCCTTTAATGCTATATCCTGACAAATTTCCATAAGCTGGGAAGTCATTTATCGTCCCATACAACATGACTCTCAAAGTGAAATCTTCCTTTCTGTAAGCATCATACAATGTAACACCTGAATCCCACAATAATTTCAAATCTTCGATCAATGGAGCTAAATAAACATCAATATCATTACCCGATTTTTTTGGTCCTGATATAAGCATAGATAACATGATGTATTTTCGTTTCATGCATAACCACGGTGGTAAGTTATAATTTTTCAACATAACCGGCCATGTACTGTGACTGTTGCTTTGAAAACCAAAAGGATTCACTCCATCTGTAGATAACGCAAGACGAAGGTTTCTCGACTCGTTTCCAAATTCAGGATATCATGATCGATTCTCTTCCACTAAGGAGAGTCTGCCGGGTGACGTAGTATCCCATCTTTAATTCTTGTATCTGCATGCCATGTTAATTGTTCTGCAGTCTCCTCACTTCTATATAGGCGTCTAAACCTTAGAATGATTGGAAAGTACCATACAACTTTAGTAGGACTGGATTCATCTTTCTTGTATCGAGAAGCACCACACTTTGGGCATTCTTTAAGTGATTTGTGGTCCTTGAGAAACAGTATACAGTCATTCAGGCAGGTGTGTATTCTTTCAGAGATCATACCCATAGAGCGTAGCATTCGTTTGGCATCGTATGTTCAGCTTGGGATCTCATTGTCTTCTGGGAGCATGTCATTCAAGAGGGAAAGTAGTTTTGTAAAACTGTCGTCACTCCACCCGTTATCTACTTTCAAATTATACAGCTTCAGTACGGCTGACAATGCTGTATATTTAGTGCAACCAGCATACAATGGCATCTTTGCACAACTTTTTAACTTCTCAAACAATTTTGGGCAATCACGAAGTTCATCTTCGAAGGTCCTTGTCATTTTCTCAATACGATCTTCATCATCATTCACATCTGTAATCACATCCTCCATATGGTCATCTTCATTGTTCATGTTTGTAATCATATCAGATGATCCATAAAACGCAGTGTCACCCCAGTCACTACCTACATTCGTTGTTTCCCTGTGTTTATTCCAACATGTATAACTTTGATCTATTCCGTGACAGATCAAGTGTTCTTCCAACTCATCTGGACTAATTTGTTTTGAATAACAACAGCGTAAACACGGACAAAGGATTTGAGAAGAGTCACATGCATGATCTTTTGCAAACTTGATAAATTCTTTCACGCCTTCTTCATACTATTTTGTCAACTGATTGGCATTCATCCATTCTTTATTTATATTCATCCTATTTAAAATCCATAGGATAAGTATATAGGTTAAAGGAGAAGGAATATGAGTATAATTTAGATAAAAAAAAGATACTTCAAGGAAATAAAGGAATAAATAAATACCAAAATAAAAAATATATTGGGAACCACTACAATCTCCAAGCCTCACATCATCTAGATCTCTAAAACCCATCAAAGTTACTCCAACTCGATCTGGAAACACTGGGACCCAATTCTACCTGACCTTCAATACATGAGGATTTCTTGGGTACTCAGTAGGGAACCAACAATGTGGTTTCATAAATTCTAATTTTTAGTTATATGTGCATGTTTCATGCTCTGAATAAATAAATAATATCTAAAAAATAAATAAATAAATCATCATTGATCCTCAGGTTCGTAGCCTCGATCATCCATACCAACTTTGGCTAGTGCCAAAGTGTATTTGAGAACATTGTGATGACTATACAAACCATAACAATAATCATGAGGTCTTTCACCCTAGTATACATTGATAATTGCCCTAGATATAAACTCACCCTGGTGAATATGATAATAACCGGGAAAACCTCCATCCCATTATCACAACTTGAGTAGTATCCATACTAGTATAAAATTGTTCCCAACAACTTAACCCCAATAGTGCAGGACACTCAACCAAACAGTCCAAATACACAATAAGGACTGAAATCTCTCACCTATCCACTTTTCATAACAAATATAATCACTACTCAAAATCAATGGCATCCCTATTAGTAGTATCATAGACCTCACTACTATGTAATTTTTTCCATTTCAATAAAATACCACCTCAAGGTCATTTTTTTAATAAAAGTGGTGACATGAATTGGTCACCTAATTCATGCCCCAAAGGACTCAATTAAAAAAAGAGTATAAGTGCAAACACAAGGTGAAAAGAACTTACACCAGTAGGGATTGAGAGAAGTATAAACCAAAAACACCAAGGAAAATCTGGAAAAATATCTATAAGCAATGAATGATCCAAACAACCTATTATCAACTATTCCATGATCTCCAAAAGGGGTTTTACTATCCATGGGGACAGAACTAATCCATCTGGCTCGAAGGGAATCCAATGCCTTCATAAATTTTCTTCTCTATCAACTTGAGTTATGTTATTCATGCTATTATACAGTTTTTATTTTAAAATGAAGGGCTGAAATGAAACCTGAGAAAGACCTTAATACATTAAAACCAATGTTTAGAAAGGAAAACCATTAAAGGTTTGGATCAATAAGCTGTTAAGAATGAAGACCATCATTGCAACGTCACCATCCAACAGAAGCACATGATGTAGTGAAACACTCATCGCATGAGAGCATCATATTATTTATCAGTGTCTTACATGGTATAGCCTCATAATATTTACGTGGTAATATTCCATACTATAAATAGTCTCAAGAGATGGCTCATGTCCCATTTCAATATATAGGTTTGTTCTGGGTCAGTCTACACATCCAGCCTGTCAACAACCTTACAAAGTTATACCCACCCAAGTAGTCACATCCCCAAGGGGGATGTTCATACACTTTAGGTTCAATTCAATAAGGCCAAGGGCTCTGATGTATCACTAGTTCCATGTGTGGCCTATGGGAAAAAATACATAAAAGTCACAGAATGTATTACAAGAGGTCTCCGGGTTCCCCCTAACAAGATCCTCTAAGTCACACTCACTCTAATAACACCCATTAAGGAATTTATAAATCCATAAATAAATTACTAGGACCACATACCTATTTTATATGTTTCTACTATTTTAATTCCAAGTTGAAAACTTTTCCTAGGCTCGCTAAGCCTCATCCAATGTCTACCCCAAGATCAACTCATCAATATAGCTCCTTCCTCTCTCCAAAAAACCAAAATTATTAAATTATAACATTTATAATTAATTATACAAATCAATTTAAACTAGTTATATTCACTAGAAACTCATCTTGTGGACTTTTCATGTTAGAACCAAGACCAAAAATCCATATAAGATCTGAAGTGGGATCTTAGTTCCATCGTAGGAAAAATACCCAACCATCATAACCAAATCCATAGACAACATTATATAATTTGATCCAATATCCATGAAAATTACAAAAGGAAACAAAAATCCTTCATAATGATTGGTGACTTACAGATACCATCATGATGCCTCTTATACATGAGGTAGGAAAACACCCCCATCAAATCAATATGATACCACCGTGCTCCAGTTGAATCACCCATAAAATCTAATCTAGATAAATCAAAAATCAATAGAAACTAAATATAAAGAATAAAATGGTAAGGAAGATGGTGAAATCACTTAGAATTGTTGAATAAATCCACTAAAAAACTCCCCATGGAAAGGGGAATCAAAGAGGAATAAGGGGGTGGGTCAATTGGGCATTGTATAAGAGGGAGGATGAGAAATGGGGGCTTCCCCTATTGGAATTTCAGAGGGAAAAAGATGAAAATATAATTTTAATGTTCTACACAATTTTCCAAACCATATATTAATAATGTGGTGGCACTGTACAAGAAAACCCCTTCAAATATTTGGTCAACATAGTTTACCAAACTATGCATTAATTATGTAAATTGGAACTACCTCAGTCTACAAAATTTCACATGTTTTGTATGAAATCATGAAAAAATGGTATGTTAATCCCTAACTAAAATCCACCTCACATGGTTTCCTCTAAGATATCCCATGGTTAACCTTCACTAACCATGAAAGTCAACTATTTGATTTAGAAAGAGGACTGAAAACCTCCTCATGCTCAAGGTTCTATATTGTTTCTCAAAAAATATGAACACAAAACCATGTTTCATTTGAAAAATCTCCAAAAAACATCATATAAAACTAAAATAAAGTTTGTGAGACTCACCTGAGTACTTGAGGCACCTCTCAAACCGCGGTGGAGGAGGAGGAAGCAGAGTAGGTAGAGGAGGAGGAGGAGGAGGCGCCGGTGGAGGAGGAGGATGAGGCAACGGACTAGGAGGAGGAGGAGGAAGAGCCGGTGGAGGAGGAGGAGGAGGACGAGGCTGTGGTGGAGGAGGAGGAGGAGGAGGAGGAGCAGAGGAGGAGGTGGTGGTGGTGGCCGGAGGAGGAGAAGAAGAAGGAGGCAGCGGCCGGAGGAGGAGGCGGTGGCCGGAGGAGGAGGAGAAGGAGGAGGCGACAGCCGGAGGAGGAGGCGACGGCCGGAGGAGGAGGAGCAGGAGGAGGAGGCGGCCAGAGGAGGAGGATCAGGAGGAGGTAGCGGCCGTGGTGGAGGAGGAGGAGGCGGCGGCAGCGGTGCAGAGGAGGGCTTCCGCGAGAGCTTGACCGGGTGCAGGGAGGAGGAAGAGGACCCGCGGGTTTTTAACAAATCTGTGTGAGCCTTTATCAGCGCTAGTAAAAAGCGCTGATAAAGGATGTATTTATCAGCGCTAAATTGAAAAGCGTTGATAAATACAACCTTTATCAGCGCTAAAAAAAGCGCTGATAAAGGTCCACTTTATCAGTGCTTTTGTTAGCACTGATAAAGGTCCACCCCTTTATCAGCGCTTTTCCGTTAGTGCTGATAAAGGCAGGCGCATGCCTTGCCCAGTTTTGTGGTAGTGGTGTTTCACTCTGGGCATCCCTAGGTGATCTTTGTTGATGAAATATTAGTGTGCTCATCATCTGAGGGGGATCACACGAGACACTTAAGGATAGTCTTGGACCCACTTTGGGATCACCAACTACATGAAAATCTCTTGAAGTGTCTGTCTTGGATTTGGAAGGTCCCTTTTTCTAGGACAGGGCATCTCAGAGGCTGGAGTTACAGTGAACTCAGTGATGAGTAACGTAGAAGTAGATACTCCCAGTAGGAATCCATTTAGAAATTACTGAGCAAGGCACCAGATTGGTTGGCCTCGTTGTGGTTATCCTTTGTGGATGGAGATGGAGCAACTTATCTCCAGTTATTGGTTGTTACTAGCCCACTCTTAAATGAGTCAGGGAGACGTAACTCAGTGAAACTGATTGTGAGTATTTACATTCTCACTTTTCTACAGGGAATACACCTGATGGACATTCGAAAGGTGGGGGCACATTGTTCTTTTCAGAGGATGCGTAGTTGTAGCAGTGGATACCTAAAGTGGCAAGATACGTCGGGGTATGCATGTGGGTGTCAAGGAGGACACCGGGGATGACGGAATGGGTTGAAGCTGGGATTA
Organism: Viscum album; assembly: GCA_963277665.1. Lineage (NCBI taxonomy): Eukaryota > Viridiplantae > Streptophyta > Magnoliopsida > Santalales > Viscaceae > Viscum > Viscum album. Next base: position 121,083,464 of record OY728167.1, read on the forward strand.
CATATCAAAATAAAAAATTTAATGATTATTTGAATTAGTTTTTTGGATTATTCCTTCACTTTCTTAGGGTACCCTGAAGGAAGTGGGAAGGGATGTCAGCAGACTTCGTGATGGGTTTACCACGTGTGTCTAGGAGACACGATACCATCAGAGTGATAGTTGATGACTCACTAAATCAGACCACTTCCTAACTACCCTAGAATAGAATTTAGTAGAGGGCTTGGGATGCCTCTATGTGTAGGAGATAGTTCGACTCCATGGAGTTTCATCGAAGATTGTTTCAGATCGTGATACTCTATTTATATCCCAGTTGTGGAAGGGATTGTAGTAGGTGTTTTCAGAGAATGTGAAGGTCATCTAGGAGTGGATGAAGAATTCATGGGTTCATCTGAAGTTTTTTTCTAATAAGAGATGGAGGCCCTTGGAGTTTGAGTATGGAGACCATGTATTCCTTTGGGTCTCACCTCGATGTGGATTGAGGATATTTGGATGGGGTGGCAAGTTATCACCGAGTTTCATCGGTCCTTTCTAGATTCTAAGCAGGGTTGGCGAGGTGGCGTACCACTTAGCTCTTCCCCAACAGATATATCGGGTGCATGATGTCTTTCATGTGTCATAGCTGAGGAGGTACGTGCATGATCCATCACATGTCATTATCTAAGAAGAGATGTATATTGATGATGGGGTGATGTTTATGAAGTTCCTAGTGGAGATAGTGGATCGATAGGAGCAGATCCTTCGTGGACGGCTGATTCCTCTGGTGTGCATTCAGTGGCAGCTTGAGAGCCTCCAGGAGAGCAATTGGGAGTGTGAGGATTAGATTCGTACTTAGTACCCCCTTTTTTAGATTTTGTCTTGGATTACGAGGACGTAAATCCCTAAGGTGGGGAGAATGTAATGTCCTGGAATTTCCATGTAAATTTTTTTAAAAATTATATGGGATTATTTCAAGACCAGGCACTGACACGGTGTGTGATTCTGAGGCCCGGTGAGCCTGGAACAAATATTTGAAATTTTCTTAAGTTAATTAAAAAAACGTGCGTACTCGGTTTTGGTAACTTTTAAACTAGTGATTGGATTTGAAATATGAGGGCACCGTTGTGTTCAGAGCAGTGTTTTTTTCTTAGGGAGGACCTAACTTTGATCGGTGCAGGTCAACTATGAATAATCCATTTTTAGCGTTTTAAAGAAAAATAAAATAAACTTAAGAAAGTTTATTTTATTCAAAAACATTCACTGCAACACAACGACAGATAATCTATTTCATTTCATAAATGAAACAGCATAACGACGCATCTACTTAGTGTAACAGAAATAATGAAGTGTGTTTCTTCAATTAATGTCTTAACAGGGATGCGGGATCATTGACACGATTCTGGATTTTCTTTGAACCTCTTGAGGTCTTGCGTTGGTGAGCGACTAATGAAGAATCACCCACGAAAAACAAACTTCTTCCCTTCCTTCCTCTTTAAGGGGTTTCCAATGATAATAGCGGACTGTGAATCAAAGATAAAGGATAGACGAATGATGACATGTGATTCCATACTTCAATGACAAATGATAAAAACTCCAAGTCAGGGTTGTTATTTCGAATATTTTCTTTCCTCATTATTAGATTTAAATGATGAACATGGATCAACCCATGAATAGGTTGACCCGCAGTTCAATCATTCTTGTGGGAAGGGAGTTTTATTTGTGGGGTTTTAACAGAAGATTGATCCAGGTTATAAAATGTTGATTAATCATATGTGATGGATTTTTTGTTTAATTCAATTTCTATTCTAATGGTGATGAACCTCTATCAACACTAACATTGATTGAGGTCCGACCCTTTTTGTTGATTCATGCCTTTCCTCCCTCTGTTCTTCATTCATCGCGGGCATTCATTATTTGGCCTATGACTTGACTTTCGGTGATTGATCAATCATTTCACAACCAATTCTTGGTGCAATAATCTGATGTTGTAAGTCCGAGATGGACACGGAACAATGGAGGTGTGATGACGACGGTGGTGATCGGATTGAGGCGGTGCGGGAGATATAGAACGCAAATTGATTCACAATGGAAAGGGATCAAGGAATTATTTTGAACCCCTAGCGATGAAGAACATGGCCCGAGGACTTCATAACGTCTTTTGGATTGAATAACAGACCACCAGAGCGCATCCAGTGGCCCACAGAAGGGCCTACCAGCACGCTGGTGGCACTGCGTACTAGTGCGGCGGAGACGGTGGTAGTCGCGTCTACGTGGTTGCCCGCATGGAGAACGGTCATGGATTCGCACTACGACGGGGTGCACTGGACCCGCGGATCTCAGTCATGGGGTGATCAGGATGGTGGGTTGATCGCGTGGATGCAGTCTGGTCCCACGCTAACTGATCGGGATGCCCCCCCCCCCCCCCGGTCGCATCTGTGATGATGAATCGGCCCGCACGCAGTGGGATAGACCAAATCGGTTGGGCTGCCTCAGTGGCCCAGTGGGTTGGGTTGGACCGGACCCCACTGGACCCCCTTTTCACTAAAATGATCATATATTTCCAACCGTAAGTTCGATTTATGATCCATCTACAGCATTGGGACTCTTACGATGAGGCGGTCCTTTTGATATTGATTAGTGGGGATTTAGTTGGACCAACAGAGGCTAGTGGAGTTCTCTTTTTCTTTCATATGAGGGATCGATACAGGATCTCGATCCCATCATAGGGGGTAATAGTAGAGATTTAGATGATACCCTTGGTATTATCTATGAATGTACGATGCAGGATCTCGTTCCTGTCATAGAGAATGGCTAATGTTCTAAAGTGACTTGGCTCGAGCGGATCTTGGTGACCCAACAGGCCTAAGTGATGAGTGGATCTAAGTAACCCAGTAGCCTAAAATGACTCTACAGGTCTTAGTTCCCCAGCGGGTCTATATGGAACATGTACCGCACTAAGAGTCTCTTTTGGTCCTTACTTCTCTTCATGGTACCTTAGATAGGGTTTGCGGCATGGGTGTGACCAATATTTATAATGGCATCGATCCCCTATCCAAGATGATAATTCCAGTAGGGTCAGGATGTCCCCCAGCAATCCCTTGGGTGCAGGACCCCCTATCTGTGTATCGAGGTCTTTTCTTCCTCTATGACTTGACCTGGTCAGTTTACTTCAGGTAGTTATCAGTGTATCTTCTTTGGGTGGGTCCCAAAGAAGCGAGACCCCTTTGAGAGGGTCTCTGATGAATTTATTTTTCAAGGAGCGAGTTCTCCTATAATGAGAGTGACTTGAGAAGAATCCTATGGCCAAGTATTGGATGTGATATCTAGAATCCTTTTCTCAGTGAGACCGGACATCTCAATAAAATATCATGGCATATTGAGACCAGATGTTCTCTAGGATACTTTCGGTATACTTGTTCTACGTGCTTGATTTTAGATAGATCGAGGAGTGGGACCTCTCGGAATCAAGAATGCTATGAGAAAAACTATATGGATGCCAGTGGATGAGACGTTGCGTCTTGGAATCATTTATGAGTATACCAGGATGTTTTTTTATATGTTTTGTTGACATATACTTGTGTTGAGATGACTATACCTTATTGGTGGTGTTTCTTTTGTGACCTATTACCTTTTTTGGTGGTCCCCTACTGAGTATTGTTTTACTCACCACTACACGGGATTTTCTTGCACGTGTCATGTCTTGTGAAAATGACTAATGCTTTGGTGGAGTCCTAGGCACAATCAGACCAGGACCAGGACCAGACGGTGCCTTGTGAGATCAGACGAGGTGAGGTATTTCTAGCAGCTTCCTACAGAATCTTTAGTTCCCTTGTTTATAGTTTAGACTTTACAGTTGTCTTTTTTTTAGTGTGCTTGAGTTTCTGGCCCAGTTTCACTTTACTACTTTGCTTTCTACCATACTCTGTTGTTGGGTTGTAGTGGTATGCATGCATTTTCTTTACTTAGTGTTTTTAATCTCCAGCCCATGTGGCTTGGAGTTGGGTGCATGTGTACAGGATCTTAGAAAAATTCCTCTCATTTGTTGGATATGCCTATTTGGTGCTAGTTTCCATCCCCTGGCCTATCATAGGTAGGCTTGGGGTTGTCACAGCACGGGCCCCGAGGGATGGTTCGTGACACATATAAGTTGTATAGGGATCACCCTATCATATAAGATGTGTTAGGATCACTTATCATCATATATAATTCTCAAGAACTATATCATGAATAAGAAATTTTATTCATTCATATTTTCATCATAAAACCCTTAATATATTCTTTTGAACCCATCTGTAAAACACTTTTAGATATTGAAACACCCTTTCCTTTTAAAACCCCTTTTTCAAAACTAAAATACCCAAAAAAAGGGAAGTATGGTTTTTTATTTTATGATGACATGGAATATTATAATTAAATCAAAACATCAAATAATATTTGTGGTGGTAGGAAAATCGTTTGACACTGTATACATTAAAATAGAACATTCCTTTTACCTTTCTTAAATAAAGTTGAACATTTCGTATAAAATAAATAAATAGATTCATTTTGAAACCATTTTATAGAAATTCAAAACAGTCATAAAATTTAATTTACAATTAATTTATTTTAATATAAATACATTAACAATGTTATTTTAAAAATATGGAAATGGAAGAAAACAATTTAAAAAATAAAACATTATAACTTTTAAAAGGATTTTTTATGTTAAAATGTCTATTACCTCGAGTCTGACTCATCAAATACATTATTTCGGTTCCTGAATAATATACTTTTGTTAATTTTTTAATTTATTAAAAAAAATCATGTTTTTTATTCCTTTTATTTTATTTATTACAATTTTATATTCAATTACTTAATCATTTATGTTCATATCGAATGTTTTGACGATATTCGACTCATATTGCCTAAATGAATTTTGTAGGTTGATTATGATAAAATAGGCAATTGTTACATCATATACAGAATAATAATCATGATATAATCATAATTTTATACATTAAAAAATTATAACCATCCATGAATGTTATATAGGAGAAACAAATCACATCTCTTTGTCGAGGTGGTAATCCACATGTACACATGAATGAAGTTATCATTTTTCGATGGATGGAAAGGTAATAAATTAGATGATATAAGATCATTAAAGAATGTTAATAATTTCATTAATATCATATAAATTCATAAAATTCATCATTATAAACAACCATTAGAAATGGTGATGGGAAACAAAATACGTCAGTTCGCGAGACGGTAATCCACCGTACACATGAATGGTGTTTTTATTTCCAATTTGAAAGAATAATGAGTTGTAGTAAGGTCAAGAAATTAACATAATAACATCTAAATATATGGTAGATGCTAATATTATTATATCAATATGTTTTGAAGTTTTTTAAGGTTGTAGAACAAGAAATAAAACCAAAACATTCAATTAAAAGATATACCTCTTCTTCAAAAAACATACTTGGATTTACACCTTGTTCCCTCTATGTATGGTATTATGAAAACAAAATACCTATACGGAATGATTAGGTATATTATGAGGGGATTTGGTAAGTTCTTGGCTGAAATATAGTTCTAAAATGGTGTGAGGAATAGAGGAGATCAGGTGCCATTTTATAATTGAGCAAAGTGGAATTTTTGATATTATTTAAATTATTAAATTAATATAAATTGTTATTGATGTTCATGTGGATAAAAATAGTTATAATTATAATATAAGATGAGGATGAGTCAAAATACTCTCATATAATAAATTTTAGACATGTTCAGGTGATGTTTTCAACCTTTCTCTTTTTTTAACCCCTCATTAACCCTTTTAATGATTATCGTGGTATCAATGTTTTTCACACTATAGGAGTCAAGAAGTTTAATATAAATGAACAAGTGTCCCATAAATGGACTATGGGTGATATTTTAAACCATATCCTATTAACATGGCTGAATATATTATTTTAAAAAAAATTAAATCATTTAATAAAATATTGTTTATTATAAAATATCACTATTTCCATTTTAAGAACTTTTATCATATTTTGACTTTAAAAACATAATTAATGGTATATAATTATAATATAAACCTTTAAAAATAAATTATACATTATTATTAACCATAAAATTCATGTGACACCATAATTTATTCAAAAAATATTACGATTGTTGTATTTAAAATAATTTATTTTAATTTTCTAACCCATGTAGATGTATTGTGTCAACATTGTATATGTGTTTAAGTCAATTAAAAAATTAATTTCACTATTTCAAAACCAAAAATGTTTAATAATAATAATAATCTCAATATATTACTTAACATGAAACCCTGATATTTAAGTGAATTGAGATATATTATAAAAATATTATTATTTAAATTTGACTGTTATAACCAAGTCGTTGAATTGGAGGGTATTAATATGAATAAACACATTATGAAATATATATACATATAATGGTTCTACTAAATAAAAATTTATTGATTAATTCTTAAGAAATAAGCACTCAATTGTTAGTAAATCCATTTTACGCTTCAAAAATAATTTTTATTTTATTTGGTATATGGAAATTATAATTAATTTTTTCCACTTTTATAAAATTAATTTTATAAAATGAATACCATTTTTGATTTCATCATATAAAAATTAACATCGGGTGAAATTTTTGTATTTTTCTGAAATGATTGATTTTTCAGTAAATAGTTAAAATAGAGATTTTTTAAAAACAATCATTTCTTTTTATATTTGGTATTAAAAGAAAATATGATCCATTTTATTTATAATAATCTAATGAATTCCATTTGAATCAGTAATATTATTTATTTTGATATTAGTTAATTTTATTCTTAAAATCAAATTTCTCTAAAAATAGTTTTTCATTACGTTTATGAATTTATATTAAAATTAATTTATACCACTTATTGATATTTATTTTTGAAAAATGGATAACATGTTTAGAATCAAGAGTATCGAATTTGGAAAATAGTTCACTTTTATTTTTTGTCATTACAAATAGTAACCATGATAATATTTTTTAACTCGGCTTGGGTAAAATGGGAAAAACGAAGTAAAAACTATGAGATAATGTATGAAAATAAACCCAAAACTTTATTATATTTAATTGGATGATTATATTTCATCCATAATCATCAGAAAATTTAAAATGTGTCCTTTTGGTTTAGTTTTTCTTTGATTGTGACCTATATAATATTTTAAGCAAAGAAAAGTCTAAAATGTCATTCTCTTTCTTTTTAAATATCTACTATATGTTCAAATAGGGATAAAAATTTGTTTTAAATGAATAATAAATTTTATTAAGATAATAATGATATTACTTTCATGATGGTAATTTATTTATAATTTTTAGTGATTACATAATTAACTTAATGGCTTTTACAACACTGAAATAGTTCTTATACATGTAGTAGAAAAATCCAATAAATGATATTAAACTGATTAAGTGTAAATTGAATGAATTATTGTGTTACATGAATATTTTAGATAAATATAACATAATAGTAATTTTTTAAACATATATATTCTAATTTCATTATCATCTTCATGAATTTAATTTCAAATTAAATGAATGGTGTCAAAAAATTACAATAATGATATTTTATAAAAAAAATATTTTCTTAAATTATTTAAAAATAACATAAATCATGAAATTTGAAAAATATGATGATATATGGTCAAAAATGTCATTCCTTTTTTATTTATGAGCCTATTTTTACATTATAAGTAAAATTTTAACCCTTTAATATTAAAAACGTGATTATAATGGTTAGGATTAAAATTTGTAAACCATGGATTTTATCCAAAAGATAAGGTTTAAAATTAGATGTAAACCTATATAAATTTTATTATATTGCTATTATAATTCCATATCATCCTTATATTTGAATCTATTTCATTTTAAAACCATTTTAAATGAGTTAGACACATATTATATTATAATATTTTTTGAATTTCTGAAAAGTTCCCCTCCACTCAATTATAAAAGGACACCCCTCATTTCTCTTCATTACAGCACAATAAAACATATATATACACTAAACCTATCCAAAATATCTTCCAAAATATCTTCCAAACATACAAATACATGATTTAAAGGTTCTTTCCATTTTAAAATACCATTCCAAGGGTCCTTAAGAAAGGATATAAAGGAGGCCAACCAAAGAATAGGTAATCATCCTACCTAGAATCTTTCAAATTATTACTTCTTCTACCTCCTATAAATATATTTTAATACTCATAAAATAGTAAAATAAATGTATTAAATATTATTGAATTTTATTATGAATATGTAACCTCCATTATTCACCCTTTCCTCCACCAAATGGGAAGTAAAATTATCATTCATGTGTACGTGTGGACTACCGCCTTCACGTAGTGATACAATTAATTTTCCATCACCATTTTTTATGGATGGTTATTATTATGGTTTTAAATTTTATATATTATATTTTTGAAATATTTATACTTTTTTAATTATAATATCTTATCTACCTTATTAGCTTCAAATCTGTTGGAAAAGGATAACATCGCTTATGTGTACGTGTGGACTACCACCTTCATGAAGCGATGTGATTTGTTTTCATTTATGTTTTACATATATTATAATAAGGAAATATTTAATGTATATATATTTTATTCATGATATAATTATTTATTTTACTGATAAAATACTATATATCATTCTATCATTCTTTCCAGAAGAAATTGAAAGGAATGTTAATGTGTATGTTCGACCTACCGTAGTCATGAACGGTGTTAATAATTTCTTATTTCTATACCTTTCATGGATGATTCTAAATATTTATATAATGAAAAAAATTATATTAATATCAGGAATAAAATTATGGAAATGTTGTAATCATGATAAAGTTATAAGTACCAAAACTTCATAACTAAAACATCCATGAAAAATGAAATAGTTAACACCCAGAAACAATAATTTTAATAATGATTTATTAATAATTGGTGTTGAAATATTATAAAAATATCATATATGAAATTATAAGTATGTACATTATTCTTGTATTGAATTATAAAATATTTAAATTTATTATACTTGATGTTAGATAACTTTCAAAGAAAGTGGAACGTCGTGAAAGGTTTACTCATCTCACTTTTGTTTCCTCAAGACATATGTCATATTCATCACTTGATTCCATTATGTGGTGTATATAATACCCATGAATGTATTTTATCAATAATTTCATGAAAATTATTGAGAAGTTAAAAGTCATCCATTGTTCTCCCTTTCATGAGGTATTGGTTTGAAAATCACCAAAGTGGTAAGAGTTTATCATCTCAAATTGTCTTATTTGGGACACGTGATATGTTAAGAACTTGTCTTATTTTATGAGGTGTATATAAAACCCTCTTACTTGTTATATAATATATCTCCTTATGATAATTATATTTAATCTTTAATTTTTTTTATTATTTCATGGGGATTAGAATTTAATAGTTTCCAAAGCGGCAAGGGTTTTATGTTAAAATCTCATTATTTACCCGAATTGTTTATGATTAACTTTATGATGAAAAAAATCAGTATATACCTTTATAAAATCTCATGAATTTTTATATACTACATTTAATCATGGAATTTTAAAGTAATGGTACTGTTTTCCTCTCTTTGGTACTTAAAAGTATTGAGAAAATGTTTTTAAGGAAAAGTGAGTTTATTTCTCTCTTTATTCGTTAATATTTTTATTCCATGCCCATGTTTTCTTAAAATTATTTTCAAGAATGTTTTTAATAATATCTTATGATTTTTTAATTAAATTTTTACCCATTTTTTACTTTTTACAAAAATATTTAAATGGAAATTCTTTTCAATTTTTAAATGAGTCGTTATTGACTTTTTACTAAAAATGTGAATGGAGTATTTTTTTTAATGTACTCAGCATGAATGAAATTCCCCACCATCCTAATTACTCAGTGATTTGGATATTTATTCACAAGTTTTAAAGGTTGTTTTAAAAGGGTATTTTTTCCATTTATATTTTGGTAATATTTGGACATTAAATAAGTTATTTAAAAATGAAAAGGGTATTTTCATCAGGAACTATTACAATGATCTATTAAATAAATTTTTCATCTATGACAACATATTTGGATTGTAATTATGTTATACTAGAGATATCATCCAATGATACCATCCAAACCCTTTCTATGGATGGTTTATGATTATGATATGATTATAATGATGACATGCTTATGAAACCCATTTATTTTTTATGGGATATGTTATGACGACATGATGAAGGTTTTATGATCTTGTGTTATTTCTAAGAATGTATTGTGATTATATAACAGTTGGGACTATTATATCCCTCTAATAAATTGGGTTATTTGATATTGATTACTCATGAGATTATGATAACAATCATGGACATGAATGTGAATATATTTTTGCATAATGATGAGTGAGTATGATTTATTTTAGATATTCTCATAGGAACATACATCAAGTATGATTTTTTAATTATATTTATGTTTGAGTATGATCACTTTCTAGATATTCTCATAATATTATACATTAAAATGATATATTTTAGTTGTGTTCACAAGATTATGATTTAATATTATTATGATTCCACGTGACTATATTAAGACTCATGGATGTTGATTACTACTTGTACACACTTAATGATCATACTTCTAGATATGAATTTATTTTGGTGCTTATGACCTATTATTTTTAAGGGTATGAATATTTTACATTGAGAACATGCACATTAATATATTAGCATACACTTATAATGATATTATAATTATTGATATCTACCATGTCTACCCTTACTAAGCATTTGATCTCACTCTTTTTTATGTTTCCTTTCCCTAGGTTATGAAGAATGGTTTTATGTAGGGTATTTCTAAGAAGAGTACCATGTGGGAAGATATTTGTGTGAGATGTTGAATATGTTTCATGAAATAAGAAGATAGTGTATATAGTATCCAAAGAAACTAAACCATTATGGTTCATGTAAGATCCTGTATTTTTTCAGGTATTTCTATCTTTGAGTTTTTTGTTAATCTTATCTTTTAGATGTATTTTCATCATGAAATTTTTTCATTGGAATAAACACAGTCTTGGGTTGCAAAGAAACTTGAGAAGGATCAGAGAGTATCTAAGAGGAGATATTTTTTAGAGAAAATGACTTAAAGTTCAGGGATGTATGCTTGTTTGAATTAATGGAGTCTGGATATAAATGGGTTAAGCATTTCATGGGTTCTGGGTGAGTTGAGAAACTTTAAAAGAGTTTTAGTTTGTTTAAAATGAAAATGGGATGAAAAATCAACTGCATAAAAATTACACACCGTGTAAAAGGATTACACGTCGTGAAATTGTTCAATTTTTTTAATAAAATAAATATGAGGCAATGGGTTTTTCAGTGTATTCCATTAAAAACATTTACACAATGTGTAATAACATTACACACCATGCAAATGTATAACCTGTTATTTTAAACATGCTATGTGGCTAAATTCTCATTGTTTCAGCTGCAGATCTTCTCCTCTCAACCCTAGGGATTTCTCCAAGCAATTTTTGGGTTCCAAATTCCCTTCTAAACATCCCGTTTTTGTGAGCAATCCCTGGTAAGTCTTTTAGGTTAGGTTTCTTCCTTCTCTTCCTTCTTCTCCAACCGTTGCGGTGAAACCATTTGACCAATTGCGTTGTTGGTTTTGATATTGATCAATTTTGATTAAGGAACCTATTTGAAATCATCTTCACCTTCTTCCTCATGGGCATTGGCTATTGAAAGCATTTTTGGATCATCAGTTAAAGTTTGGGGGTCTAAATATTAACCCTATGGTTTGATAATTGCCAATTTTATGCAATATTGTGATTCTGACATTGTTGTGTGCGCCCAAATTAATTAAATAAATAAATTGAATTATTACTTGAAATCCTTCAGTTTCAAATGGGTTTTAACTAGATCATGTATTCCCATTGGGTGAGAAAAACATGATTATAATTGAATTGTAAAACATATTAAAGTATGTTTAGCATGACATGTGACCTAGGGTGATTTCTTGTTATAGAATCCAAAATTTTGTCTTATTGCTTATTGATATAACTGTTAATCAATTGTGAATTAAATTAAAATTGGAATATGAAATAAGAATGGTAATTTTCATAATTTACCAATGAGAATTGTGATGTGATATTGTGATATCCATGTTGTATGACAAGGATTGTGTTCCGTGTTGTAATTCTTATATATCTGGCTCGACCTTGGCAATTTCACACTTATATGTTGTAATGCTAATATTTAATGGGCTCATCCCAATCCCATGTTGTAATTATTATAGAGAGTGGGCTATGCCCAGTCCCATGTTGTAATTCTTATAGGTATTTGTCCTAGATGTTGTAATTATTATAGGGTTTTGACCAGGATTGTTGTGACTATACCATGGTTATATGGTTGTGGTTAGTATGGTCATAATACATGCTCAGAGATATTCTGGCATGGCGCCGAAGGAGGTTATTTGACCTTGGTTATATGGTTTTGGTTGGTATGGTTGTAAGACATTCTCAAAGATATTCAGGCATGGCACTGAAGTAGATTATTTTTCCTTGGTTATATGTTTGTGGATGGCATGGTCATAATACATGCTTAGAGATATTCCAACATGGATCCAAATAATATTATTGTTGTATTTTATTAATTGTTAAATTAATTAATACACCTGGTTATCGCTTTATTACATACACTTCTTATCTGAATGGTTTTGTTTAGACACGATGGTGTTGACCTGTTATGTTATACTCACACCCTATTTGGGTTGTCATTTGGTTCCTAAGAAGATTTTTTAGATGTAGGTTTAGACAAGGTAAGAGGACCTTGGTGCTGATTTCTTGTTTGAGGATGGTTTAGAGTTTGGAGATAGGACTGATGTGGGGTTTAGGACCCGAGACTTTGAGTCTTTTATTTGAGTCTTCTAGTCTTTTTCTTGTATTGTTCTAGCATGACATTTAGTTACATTCTAGCATGTCATTGCATTATTCTTTATTATTTATTGGAATAATCGGATGGATTTTTTTGTTATATTCCTCTATGTCTTTACTTTTATTATTTTCGTTCTATTATGATTTGTTTCTGCTACTATGACACTTCATACCAGGGGATATAGTCTCCCCACTATACATTTCACACCCCCACTACTAGTCGGCAGCCTCCAGAATATGGGGAGGTGTGCTTGAGGTCTCGTTACCAACCCTTTCCGACCACGTGAGAGGGTTCTATATTGGGGGATGTTACACACTAGTGTCAAAGGAGAAGGTTTTATTTTCTTCTTCTTTACTATTTGGGAAAGTTAGAAAAGATACTATGGTGTTTCGGGACTTGGGAATGAGCTTGTTCATGGGAGTAGTTGACCCATGTGCGAGGAGAAATCTGAGTTCCTAGGGATGGGATTGTTGCTATGATGTGTGCTTATTATAGTTGATGTTATTTCACCTTGGTTGATTCACATGTTGTGTTAGATTATTGTTTTATGATCTTACTATTTCTTGAGATTTGTACTCGTGGTCCTATATGGCACGATATGATAATACATGCATCATAATAGGAACACATGGATATATTGACATGCATTGTTTGTAATAGGGGCATATCTATTTTTTCATGTGATATATACTTGCCTATAGAACTGTGACATGAGATGTCTGTTTCACTAGATAAATGAAATGAGTTGTCTTGTCATGTTAAAATACTTTTAATTCATGTCTAGAGAGACCAAGATTTAGTGTTTCTCAGTTGTAGTCACCTATTGGGGTTGAACTTATTGTTATCTAGTTCTATAAGGTGTGTGTTTGTCTTATAGATCAAATGCATCCTCATCGTCTTTGACTCGAGCGTTAGGAGAGTGGAAATAAGTAGACCTTTAATGTAGCTAAACCATAGATTCCTATAGTTATTAAGGAGCAGATGTATTTTCATCTTCACGATAGATTCCTAAGGGCCATGTGATCCATGAAAGGGATACTATTCATACCATTCCTTCAATGTCTGAACTGATAATAGAGTTTCAACTACAGAATCTTCCTATGTTTACTAGGGAAGGGGGGCCCAGGAAGCTGTGTTCTGGATTGATTCAGTCCAGATGATCTTCAGGAATCTTGATACACCCATAGATAGTAGGGTGAATCTTACTACATATATGATTCGTGGACCTTCCAAGCATTGGTGGGATATTCTGGAGGAAGCTGGGTAGCAGGATGAGCTATCTTTGAAGGACTTCAAGACAAAGTTCCTAATCCATTTCTATCCTGAGACCTTGAGGAATGAAAAACCTCGCGAGTTATGAATCTAACACATGAGGGTTTTCAGTAATAGACTATGCAGGAAATTTTATCTACCTACAGCACTTTGCACCATCTTTTTCATCTGAGGAGATCTCTAGGGTGAGAAGCTCTAAGAAGGTCTTTATTATGAGATCAAATTGTAGGTAAACATTTTCTATTTAAGAAGATTTTAAGACGTGATGAATTAGGCACTCATCACAAAAGGGGATCTAAGAGAGGCCACGATCAATGGCCAGGCTGTTTTAGTAGGGTGATCGGGAGTTCTTCTTCGAGTGGTAAGAAGCTTAGTTATGACATTTTCCACCAAAGTAGTAGTGGGAAGAGCAATCAGGGTAGTGGACAACCATCTCAATATCGTGTTCTATTTTAGTGCTATCAGTGATTCAATTTTGGCCACAAGCACCCATAGTGTCCTTACCCCACAGTCGAGTGTCGTATTTGTAGAAGATTGGGTCATCTTTAGAGGTTCTATGTGAACTTTCCATAGAAAACTAGTGGATGAGGATCAGGATAGGTGCCAGAATTGGGAAGGGGCTCAGCTACCCCCAGCAGGTTGGTAGTTGGAGTTCCATAGGCCGTTCAGGTCGAGGAATGCGATGTGGTACCCCATTACATGAGCAACAGTACCAATAAAGGGATGTAGCTCAAGTTAATCAGACTAGATCCTAGGGAAGAGGGACAATTCATTTACATGTTATGCAGACTACTTTGTCTAGCATGGATGTAGGACCATCTACCGTCATAGATACAATTCTTGTATCATCTACCTTAGCTTGTTTTTTTATACAAGAGAATCACATTCTTTTCTATATTATATTTTTTCAAATGGTTTGGGATTAGATTTGGAATTATTAGATGGTATTTTAACTATTGAAACATTGTTGGGAGTGCGGTCATAGAATATCAAATGTTACAAGTCGTGTTCTCTAGATATTGGTGGTTGTCGTTTCTTTTGGGAACTATTCATGTTGTAAATAAATAGCTTCGCCTTGATTATTTTTATGGACTAGTTAGTTCTATACTAGGATTATATCGACTATTACAGTAGGATAGTTACCTTTCTATCTCCATAAGGAAGCAGTTATTCTCACCAGGGTGAGTGGGATCTTTAGGCTGGTTGGGCGGGACCAATTCAGTGCAGATTGGATTGTCGCATGGCTTATATCATTGGTCTTACTCTAGATAATGGTGGGAATGCAAAATAAAATCTTCTTCTCCCAAAAAATTATATGGTATCTATGCAGGGATAGTCAATCCATACCCAAAATCATATCAAATTAAACCACAGGTAGAAAAAATTGATCTATAGGATATATCATCCCCATTGATTCTTCCCCCATTCTAGGGTTTTCCTTTCCCCTTTATTGATTTCTTTTTTTATAGTGTGGTTTTGAACCAAGTGAGGGTTCGCTGTAGTATTATTTTCCTCCAATGGTAGACTATTTTCAAGATGTTTTCCATGAATAGTTCTATGGATTACTACCCGAACGAGAGATCGAGTTCATGATTGAGTTAGTGTTGGGAGAAGAGCTAGTTTTTATCCCACCTTACTGAATATCCCAATAGATCTTCAAGAGTTGAAAGTTTAGTTGAAAGATCTGGAATCTAAAGGCTTCATATAGCCTAGTACATCTCCTTGGGGTTCTCCAGTTCTCTTTGCCAAGAAGTTTGATGGGTCCTTGTGCTTATGTGTTGATTATCGGAGGTTGAACCTGATAAAGTTAAAGAATCGGTATCATATTCCTCACATTGATGATATTTTTGATTAGTTGAGAGGTGCTAATATCTTATCCAAGATTGATTTGATATCAGGTTACCACCAGTTGAGGGTGAGATAATCGAACATACCTCAGACTACTTTTAGGAGCATGTATGGATTGTATTAATTTGTAGTGATGTAATTTAGGTTGACTAATGCAGCTGCGGTGTTCATGGCCTTAATGAATAGGATCTTTCATCCTTTTCTAGACTGGTATGTGGTGGATTTTTCAATGATATCTTACTACACTTCCAGTCAGGATACAATCATTCCAAACATCTTGACATCGTCCTGAGTACATTGAGATAGCATCGGCTTTACACCAAGCTAACCAAATGCAATTTATGGATTAATAAAGTGAACTTCTTGGTCCATGTCATCTCAAAGGTAGGAGTGTCAGTTGAACCATAGAAATTATTGATCGTGATTTCATGGGAACATCCTAAGAACATCTTAAAAATTCAAAGCATTCTGGGATTAGAAGGTTATTACCGGTGTTTTATCCAAGATTTCTCTTGTTTGGTATCACCAATGTTCGGGCTGACCAAGAAAGGGGTGAAGTTTGTTTGGTACGATGCTTGTGAGAGATATTTTCAAGAACTAAAAGGTGGGTTGACCTTAGCACCTATCCTCTCTTTACTTGTGTCAGGTAAAGCATCTATTGTAGACTGTAAATAATTTGGATTTAGACTCAGAGTATTTATAATGTAGGAGGATCAAGTGGTTACTTATGGATCTAGGAAGTTGAGACCGCATGAGAGGAATTATCCTACTCATGATATGGAGTTAGCAGTAGTGGTACATCCACTGAGATGTTGGAGACACTATCTCATGGGTGATAGGTTTGGGGTATATACAGATCACAATATCCTCAAGTGCATATTTTTCTCAGTGAGACCTAAACCTTGGGGAAAGGAGGTGGTTCGAGTATCTATAGTGTTTTGACTTTGAATTGGATTATACACCAGGTAAGGGAAATTTCTTTTCCAACACCTTGAGCTGAAAGACAAAGAAATGGGCATTATGATAGTATTGTGATGAGTGGTGGATAATGGGACTCTTTGTAAACATGCATCTGGATGTTTAGGAATCTTAGGAGTGAGTAGCTCTGACTTCGACATCTATTATACTGATGAAGCTCACATTTTCATATATTTTATACTATAAAACATTGTTTATAATCCCACAAAAGTGTTATTGAATGGGTAATTATCATGTTTTTAGGTTTTAGTGATATTTTGAACCCAAATGTGAAAAACGACTAATTCTGGATTTTTGACAGAATTTTACGTCAGGGGTATTTTGGTCATTTCAGGAAAAATATAATTTCAAATTTTCTGATTAAAATTTTGTTAGAATCCTTATTTTATTTCCTTCATTTTTGTCTTCTGGACCAGAAGCTGATTCGGTCATCTAAAGGGTCTAAAAAATCATTGAAGATTGGAATTTTTCCGGGCGGACAGCATGGACCCACCCAAGGTAACGGACCTCAAACGCGGCCTACACATATCCAAATGATGTTTTTCCACATGGAATACCTTGAGGACAGATAGTTCCGTCTCTAAAATAAATTTTGAGGATGTTGGAGATCATTAACGAGGCTATTGAACGACATTATTTTGGAGGAACCTTCTTGGATGTTTCGTCCAGAAACAGTAACCGAGAATGAAAAATTAATAACTCATACATACGGTTTCCAAATGATCTGAAATTTGGAGAGGAGACGGCCAAGATATTTATGAACAACATTGATGAAGGGTGTAACGCGTGAATATGTCATTAAAGGGGCCTACAATGCGTCGACATTTGAGAGACAAATTCTGCCTATAAAAGGAGGCCCTCACCTCCTTCCCAAATCATCCATTCTCCATCCATTCCTTCAAGGAACCAAGGAGGAGATCTCCACCGAGGGAGGCCGACCAGAAATCTTCCCCATTTCATTTATTTTCTTTATTTTAGTTTTAGTTTGTAATTCATATTTCTAATAAAATTCATGCATTGTTTTTATTTTTGTGTCCACCCTTCCTCCCTGTTTTCTTCTTCATCTTTTCTCCTTCTTTTCTTATTTTATTATTCTCATATTATCCACCGTGACCTCTTACCCTCAAATATGAGGGGTTAACCCGAGACTTGGCCCAGGGGAGGTATGTGGAAATTTCATTAATTCGGTGCTTAAATTCCTATGTTTTATTAAGTTTGTGATGAGTAAGAGTGATGTGCACGGGTGTGGCGATCGTCCACCACGACACTGATCTCAAAATCATTTCTATTCTTTTATTAAATATTTTCCCTCCCTTCTACTGGATACAAGCTCTTCATACGATGGAGTTGAGCCATTCAGTGGTTGAAATGGCATACGATGGAGCCAGGTTTTGGAAGATGACACACTCTCGATCGAGGTGTGTCATCAACCTTGATTATAGGAGGAGGTGAAGTTCAGATTGCAAAATGCATTCAAGATTTCACACCAATAAATAAAAGAATAGTAATTCATGAATGAGATCTCATAATTGAATTATCAAAATTAATTTAAATATCAACAAGGAGAATGATGAAACCCACATACCAACCCATAAAGGCCAAGTTCTTTCTCAATTAATTGCATTTTGTCATTGCATGTTAGTTTTATCTTTTATTAAATTGCATTACATTCATAAATAAAAACAACCATAAAGAATTAGTTTAGTTAAATTAGATTAAGTAAGTAAACGATTGAGAAAGCTCCTTAAGTGAGACGACCCTGGTCAGCTTCTATGCTACACTAGGAAAATTAAATTGCTTTTGCCACGCCCTACGACAGGCGTGCGTCAAAACTGGCGCCGTTGCCGGGGATCTAATCGGTTGTTTACTTTACATTTTCTAATTTCAAATTTTATATTTTTTTTCCATTTTAAAAAAAAAAATTGAAAAAAAAAACTTTTTTCCATGATCGATTCAAATTCAAATTATTCTGCATGGAACAATTACTCACAGGTGCAGGAGGAAGAAACAGACTATACCGAGGAGGCCCTCCAACGAAGAGCCGATGCACTGATGATAACGGTCAGGCAAGTGGAAAGAGGCATAGCAACATGGATCTCATTGGAAGATTTGATGGCCATGGTCGATGAACTCCAAGCTGACTTAAAAAGATTCAAGGCCAAGAATGAAGTGCCACTAGTCTTTCCTTATTTCACTGAAGACATCCATGAAGCTGAATCCAAACCTGAGGTGGAGGAGCCCGACTACCTACCTCCATCTAGTGAAGATCGACTCCAAGACGCACATTCAATTGAAGATGATATTAAAGTCGAACCGACTCAGGGAGATGATATAATCCTAAACTCAAACTCTTTTAATTTTATTGAAAATGATTTGAGTATCACCCCTAATAGTTTTGAATTTTCAGATTCGGCCATCTCACATTATGCCATGGAGGATGATGAAGGAAAAGAAATTTCACCTTTTGGGGAACATTTAAAGCTCCCTGAACACACTGAATATTTACTAGGCAGAGCACAAGAAGGGAAAGGGTATGTTGCACAAGTAGCAACAAATGAAGAGGAGGTTCCCTACTTCTTCCAACCCCCACCATGCAAGTTGTACCAAATTGCGAAGGGGGAGGATCTTGTATACTCTATCTATGGAGTCCTCCTCAACAAGAACAAAGATCTTCAAGCTGGGAAGAACCACATGTGGTGGTTCAAATCAAAGAAGCTTCATCCACCAACAGATTATGGATAAAAGCCGGTACTGCCCTCTGGAGGCAGTAAAAGATTCCAGGGCCCACTTGGGGGATCATACCAAGATTTATCCTTTACATTCTTTATAGTAATTTAATTTTCAATATTAGGAATTTAGATTTCAAATTTAGCATTAGGAAATAGTCTACCATGTGGCCCCCTCCCTCTTTTCATTTTGAGCTTAAATAAAATGATCCTTGTGATTAATTTAGTAATTTTTCTTTTGTAGGATCATGAAGGCAGAAGGAAGCCCTGAGAATTAGAGGAAGAGGACCGAATCATTATTTCAAAAGGGAGTTAACTTTTTACGATTATCCTTTAAACTCCTTTATTTTTTTTGGTCCAAAACATATTTTGAGATTTAATGAATATTCTTATCACTTTTCACACAACAATTTATTTTGAAAGAGTTGAAATGATTTTTGAAATAATGGATTTTAAATGATTGTTGATGTGAGAACATTTTCTTGAATTGGATTATCAATCATTTGTATGAGTTTAACTGATTTTTGAAATCCATGACCATGAAACAACTGACTCAAAATATTTTTTGTCCAATCCTGTGAGATATTCTAAACCACTTTTACATATCCTTCCTAATACCCACACTTTCTTGAGGGAAACTTGAATTTTGTGTGAGAACCAGAATTTGTGAATATTCTCTTTCGAAGCTTTGGATTTCATGGAATGTATTTAAAATGATTGAGGCATCTCATTGGCTAGCCACATTTTATCCTGAGACCCACCTTTACATTTATCCTTCGTAATCCCTTAGATTCCATGAATTGCCTTATAGGTTTAAGCCACATTACAAGCCAATTTTTCCATACCTACCCGCACTTTTAGTATTTTTGCATGGATATTTCAAGTTTGAGTGTGGGGGAAGGGCCTTTCGTGTGCGTTCATTGGGATGTGTATCATTTATGGGTAGTGTGAAGTGTGTGTCAATATATTGGGCAGTGGATAACAAGGGAATTGGGCATGTGTCATCATTTCATTGTGCTTTATTTGGTTCATCCATTTCTCCTAAAAAAAGAAAAAAAATAGAGATGAGCTTGAAATCCCCATTGTAAATTCTTTTATGACTCATGTCCCTCCCAAAAATCAAGGGCATGAATTGTCATTCATTCATTGTATTCAATTTTTCAGCTCATCCTCTATGAAAAAAAGAAAGAAAAAAAAGAAAAAAAAAGAAAATAAAGCTGTGCCTTTTTGGAGCTTTAAAAAAAAGAGAACTTAGATGATATCATTCATTATAATCACTTATTGGCTCATGTACCACGTCATAAATAGGAGTGGGTTTGTTTTTCACATTTACAAGCAGTATTGAGTGAGGAATTTCCTGTGTTTTCACTTGATTTAATCATGCATTGTACTTAAAAGTCAAACCTCCTCTTTCTAGCCTGGAACATTTTTTTTAATAATTTTCCCACCAATCCTAATCCACAGAATCATTTGAACCTTTAATTAAAGCCCTCATGATTAAATTCATTTTCATGTTTCACGCTGTGGAGAAATGATAATTTTCACAAACCTATGGTGATACATGTGATTTTCAAGTATGAGCATAACTCTAGAATCAATTTCTCTTGAGTGAAGAGTGACATAAAAATCAATGTGAGGTAGGTTGTGATTGGACCATGGATTGATTTATGAGGTTGAACAAATTTTAATGATTGAAATGAAAATGATAGAATTATTATTCATAAATGAGACATGATGGAATTCTATTTTGGATAAAATCATTGATATTTTCTCATTTTTGATTGTTGTGTGGATTTTGATTTGGATGTAAGATGATTGCCCAGGAGTGCAATGTTTAAGTGTGGGGGAGTGATGAAGATCACATTTTCATATATTTTATACTGTAAAACATTGTTTATAATCCCACAAAAGTGTTATTGAATGGGTAATTATCATGTTTTTAGGTTTTAGTGATATTTTGAACCCAAATGTGAAAAACGACTAATTCTGGATTTTTGACAGAATTTTACGTCAGGGGTATTTTGGTCATTTCAGGAAAAATATAATTTCAAATTTTCTGATTAAAATTTTGTTAGAATCCTTATTTTATTTCCTTCATTTTTGTCTTCTGGACCAGGAGCTGATTCGGTCATCTAAAGGGTCTAAAAAATCATTGAAGATTGGAATTTTTCCGGGCGGACAGCATGGACCCACCCAAGGTAACGGACCTCAAACGCGGCCTACACATATCCAAATGATGTTTTTCCACATGGAATACCTTGAGGACAGATAGTTCCGTCTCTAAAATAAATTTTGAGGATGTTGGAGATCATTAACGAGGCTATTGAACGACATTATTTTGGAGGAACCTTCTTGGATGTTTCGTCCAGAAACAGTAACCGAGAATGAAAAATTAATAACTCATACATACGGTTTCCAAATGATCTGAAATTTGGAGAGGAGACGGCCAAGATATTTATGAACAACATTGATGAAGGGTGTAACGCGTGAATATGTCATTAAAGGGGCCTACAATGCGTCGACATTTGAGAGACAAATTCTGCCTATAAAAGGAGGCCCTCACCTCCTTCCCAAATCATCCATTCTCCATCCATTCCTTCAAGGAACCAAGGAGGAGATCTCCACCGAGGGAGGCCGACCAGAAATCTTCCCCATTTCATTTATTTTCTTTATTTTAGTTTTAGTTTGTAATTCATATTTCTAATAAAATTCATGCATTGTTTTTATTTTTGTGTCCACCCTTCCTCCCTGTTTTCTTCTTCATCTTTTCTCCTTCTTTTCTTATTTTATTATTCTCATATTATCCACCGTGACCTCTTACCCTCAAATATGAGGGGTTAACCCGAGACTTGGCCCAGGGGAGGTATGTGGAAATTTCATTAATTCGGTGCTTAAATTCCTATGTTTTATTAAGTTTGTGATGAGTAAGAGTGATGTGCACGGGTGTGGCGATCGTCCACCACGACACTGATCTCAAAATCATTTCTATTCTTTTATTAAATATTTTCCCTCCCTTCTACTGGATACAAGCTCTTCATACGATGGAGTTGAGCCATTCAGTGGTTGAAATGGCATACGATGGAGCCAGGTTTTGGAAGATGACACACTCTCGATCGAGGTGTGTCATCAACCTTGATTATAGGAGGAGGTGAAGTTCAGATTGCAAAATGCATTCAAGATTTCACACCAATAAATAAAAGAATAGTAATTCATGAATGAGATCTCATAATTGAATTATCAAAATTAATTTAAATATCAACAAGGAGAATGATGAAACCCACATACCAACCCATAAAGGCCAAGTTCTTTCTCAATTAATTGCATTTTGTCATTGCATGTTAGTTTTATCTTTTATTAAATTGCATTACATTCATAAATAAAAACAACCATAAAGAATTAGTTTAGTTAAATTAGATTAAGTAAGTAAACGATTGAGAAAGCTCCTTAAGTGAGACGACCCTGGTCAGCTTCTATGCTACACTAGGAAAATTAAATTGCTTTTGCCACGCCCTACGACAGGCGTGCGTCAAAACTGGCGCCGTTGCCGGGGAGCTAATCGGTTGTTTACTTTACATTTTCTAATTTCAAATTTTATATTTTTTTTCCATTTTAAAAAAAAAAATTGAAAAAAAAAACTTTTTTCCATGATCGATTCAAATTCAAATTATTCTGCATGGAACAATTACTCACAGGTGCAGGAGGAAGAAACAGACTATACCGAGGAGGCCCTCCAACGAAGAGCCGATGCACTGATGATAACGGTCAGGCAAGTGGAAAGAGGCATAGCAACATGGATCTCATTGGAAGATTTGATGGCCATGGTCGATGAACTCCAAGCTGACTTAAAAAGATTCAAGGCCAAGAATGAAGTGCCACTAGTCTTTCCTTATTTCACTGAAGACATCCATGAAGCTGAATCCAAACCTGAGGTGGAGGAGCCCGACTACCTACCTCCATCTAGTGAAGATCGACTCCAAGACGCACATTCAATTGAAGATGATATTAAAGTCGAACCGACTCAGGGAGATGATATAATCCTAAACTCAAACTCTTTTAATTTTATTGAAAATGATTTGAGTATCACCCCTAATAGTTTTGAATTTTCAGATTCGGCCATCTCACATTATGCCATGGAGGATGATGAAGGAAAAGAAATTTCACCTTTTGGGGAACATTTAAAGCTCCCTGAACACACTGAATATTTACTAGGCAGAGCACAAGAAGGGAAAGGGTATGTTGCACAAGTAGCAACAAATGAAGAGGAGGTTCCCTACTTCTTCCAACCCCCACCATGCAAGTTGTACCAAATTGCGAAGGGGGAGGATCTTGTATACTCTATCTATGGAGTCCTCCTCAACAAGAACAAAGATCTTCAAGCTGGGAAGAACCACATGTGGTGGTTCAAATCAAAGAAGCTTCATCCACCAACAGATTATGGATAAAAGCCGGTACTGCCCTCTGGAGGCAGTAAAAGATTCCAGGGCCCACTTGGGGGATCATACCAAGATTTATCCTTTACATTCTTTATAGTAATTTAATTTTCAATATTAGGAATTTAGATTTCAAATTTAGCATTAGGAAATAGTCTACCATGTGGCCCCCTCCCTCTTTTCATTTTGAGCTTAAATAAAATGATCCTTGTGATTAATTTAGTAATTTTTCTTTTGTAGGATCATGAAGGCAGAAGGAAGCCCTGAGAATTAGAGGAAGAGGACCGAATCATTATTTCAAAAGGGAGTTAACTTTTTACGATTATCCTTTAAACTCCTTTATTTTTTTTGGTCCAAAACATATTTTGAGATTTAATGAATATTCTTATCACTTTTCACACAACAATTTATTTTGAAAGAGTTGAAATGATTTTTGAAATAATGGATTTTAAATGATTGTTGATGTGAAAACATTTTCTTGAATTGGATTATCAATCATTTGTATGAGTTTAACTGATTTTTGAAATCCATGACCATGAAACAACTGACTCAAAATATTTTTTGTCCAATCCTGTGAGATATTCTAAACCACTTTTACATATCCTTCCTAATACCCACACTTTCTTGAGGGAAACTTGAATTTTGTGTGAGAACCAGAATTTGTGAATATTCTCTTTCGAAGCTTTGGATTTCATGGAATGTATTTAAAATGATTGAGGCATCTCATTGGCTAGCCACATTTTATCCTGAGACCCACCTTTACATTTATCCTTCGTAATCCCTTAGATTCCATGAATTGCCTTATAGGTTTAAGCCACATTACAAGCCAATTTTTCCATACCTACCCGCACTTTTAGTATTTTTGCATGGATATTTCAAGTTTGAGTGTGGGGGAAGGGCCTTTCGTGTGCGTTCATTGGGATGTGTATCATTTATGGGTAGTGTGAAGTGTGTGTCAATATATTGGGCAGTGGATAACAAGGGAATTGGGCATGTGTCATCATTTCATTGTGCTTTATTTGGTTCATCCATTTCTCCTAAAAAAAGAAAAAAAATAGAGATGAGCTTGAAATCCCCATTGTAAATTCTTTTATGACTCATGTCCCTCCCAAAAATCAAGGGCATGAATTGTCATTCATTCATTGTATTCAATTTTTCAGCTCATCCTCTATGAAAAAAAGAAAGAAAAAAAAGAAAAAAAAAAGAAAATAAAGCTGTGCCTTTTTGGAGCTTTAAAAAAAAGAGAACTTAGATGATATCATTCATTATAATCACTTATTGGCTCATGTACCACGTCATAAATAGGAGTGGGTTTGTTTTTCACATTTACAAGCAGTATTGAGTGAGGAATTTCCTGTGTTTTCACTTGATTTAATCATGCATTGTACTTAAAAGTCAAACCTCCTCTTTCTAGCCTGGAACATTTTTTTTAATAATTTTCCCACCAACCCTAATCCACAGAATCATTTGAACCTTTAATTAAAGCCCTCATGATTAAATTCATTTTCATGTTTCACGCTGTGGAGAAATGATAATTTTCACAAACCTATGGTGATACATGTGATTTTCAAGTATGAGCATAACTCTAGAATCAATTTCTCTTGAGTGAAGAGTGACATAAAAATCAATGTGAGGTAGGTTGTGATTGGACCATGGATTGATTTATGAGGTTGAACAAATTTTAATGATTGAAATGAAAATGATAGAATTATTATTCATAAATGAGACATGATGGAATTCTATTTTGGATAAAATCATTGATATTTTCTCATTTTTGATTGTTGTGTGGATTTTGATTTGGATGTAAGATGATTGCCCAGGAGTGCAATGTTTAAGTGTGGGGGAGTGATGAAGATCACATTTTCATATATTTTATACTGTAAAACATTGTTTATAATCCCACAAAAGTGTTATTGAATGGGTAATTATCATGTTTTTAGGTTTTAGTGATATTTTGAACCCAAATGTGAAAAACGACTAATTCTGGATTTTTGACAGAATTTTACGTCAGGGGTATTTTGGTCATTTCAGGAAAAATATAATTTCAAATTTTCTGATTAAAATTTTTTTATAATCCTTATTTTATTTCCTTCATTTTTGTCTTCTGGACCAGGAGCTGATTCGGTCATCTAAAGGGTCTAAAAAATCATTGAAGATTGGAATTTTTCCGGGCGGACAGCATGGACCCACCCAAGGTAACGGACCTCAAACGCGGCCTACACATATCCAAATGATGTTTTTCCACATGGAATACCTTGAGGACAGATAGTTCCGTCTCTAAAATAAATTTGGAGGATGTTGGAGATCATTAACGAGGCTATTGAACGACATTATTTTGGAGGAACCTTCTTGGATGCTTCGTCCAGAAACAGTAACCGAGAATGAAAAATTAATAACTCCTACATACGGTTTCCAAATGATCTGAAATTTGGAGAGGAGACGGCCAAGATATTTATGAACAACATTGATGAAGGGTGGAACGCGTGAATATGTCATTAAAGGGGTCTACAATGCGTCGACATTTGAGAGACAAATTCTGCCTATAAAAGGAGGCCCTCACCTCCTTCCCAAATCATCCATTCTCCATCCATTCCTTCAAGGAACCAAGGAGGAGATCTCCACCGAGGGAGGACGACCAGAAATCTTCCCCATTTCATTTATTTTCTTTATTTTAGTTTTAGTTTGTAATTCATATTTCTAATAAAATTCATGCATTGTTTTTATTTTTGTGTCCACCCTTCCTCCCTGTTTTCTTCTTCATCTTTTCTCCTTCTTTTCTTATTTTATTATTCTCATATTATCCACCGTGACCTCTTACCCTCAAATATGAGGGGTTAACCCGAGACTTGGCCCAGGGGAGGTATGTGGAAATTTCATTAATTCGGTGCTTAAATTCCTATGTTTTATTAAGTTTGTGATGAGTAAGAGTGATGTGCACGGGTGTGGCGATCGTCCACCACGACACTGATCTCAAAATCATTTCTATTCTTTTATTAAATATTTTCCCTCCCTTCTACTGGATACAAGCTCTTCATACGATGGAGTTGAGCCATTCAGTGGTTGAAATGGCATACGATGGAGCCAGGTTTTGGAAGATGACACACTCTCGATCGAGGTGTGTCATCAACCTTGATTATAGGAGGAGGTGAAGTTCAGATTGCAAAATGCATTCAAGATTTCACACCAATAAATAAAAGAATAGTAATTCATGAATGAGATCTCATAATTGAATTATCAAAATTAATTTAAATATCAACAAGGAGAATGATGAAACCCACATACCAACCCATAAAGGCCAAGTTCTTTCTCAATTAATTGCATTTTGTCATTGCATGTTAGTTTTATCTTTTATTAAATTGCATTACATTCATAAATAAAAACAACCATAAAGAATTAGTTTAGTTAAATTAGATTAAGTAAGTAAACGATTGAGAAAGCTCCTTAAGTGAGACGACCCTGGTCAGCTTCTATGCTACACTAGGAAAATTAAATTGCTTTTGCCACGCCCTACGACAGGCGTGCGTCAAAACTGGCGCCGTTGCCGGGGAGCTAATCGGTTGTTTACTTTACATTTTCTAATTTCAAATTTTATATTTTTTTTCCATTTAAAAAAAAAAAAAATTGAAAAAAAAAACTTTTTTCCATGATCGATTCAAATTCAAATTATTCTGCATGGAACAATTACTCACAGGTGCAGGAGGAAGAAACAGACTATACCGAGGAGGCCCTCCAACGAAGAGCCGATGCACTGATGATAACGGTCAGGCAAGTGGAAAGAGGCATAGCAACATGGATCTCATTGGAAGATTTGATGGCCATGGTCGATGAACTCCAAGCTGACTTAAAAAGATTCAAGGCCAAGAATGAAGTGCCACTAGTCTTTCCTTATTTCACTGAAGACATCCATGAAGCTGAATCCAAACCTGAGGTGGAGGAGCCCGACTACCTACCTCCATCTAGTGAAGATCGACTCCAAGACGCACATTCAATTGAAGATGATATTAAAGTCGAACCGACTCAGGGAGATGATATAATCCTAAACTCAAACTCTTTTAATTTTATTGAAAATGATTTGAGTATCACCCCTAATAGTTTTGAATTTTCAGATTCGGCCATCTCACATTATGCCATGGAGGATGATGAAGGAAAAGAAATTTCACCTTTTGGGGAACATTTAAAGCTCCCTGAACACACTGAATATTTACTAGGCAGAGCACAAGAAGGGAAAGGGTATGTTGCACAAGTAGCAACAAATGAAGAGGAGGTTCCCTACTTCTTCCAACCCCCACCATGCAAGTTGTACCAAATTGCGAAGGGGGAGGATCTTGTATACTCTATCTATGGAGTCCTCCTCAACAAGAACAAAGATCTTCAAGCTGGGAAGAACCACATGTGGTGGTTCAAATCAAAGAAGCTTCATCCACCAACAGATTATGGATAAAAGCCGGTACTGCCCTCTGGAGGCAGTAAAAGATTCCAGGGCCCACTTGGGGGATCATACCAAGATTTATCCTTTACATTCTTTATAGTAATTTAATTTTCAATATTAGGAATTTAGATTTCAAATTTAGCATTAGGAAATAGTCTACCATGTGGCCCCCTCCCTCTTTTCATTTTGAACTTAAATAAAATGATCCTTGTGATTAATTTAGTAATTTTTCTTTTGTAGGATCATGAAGGCAGAAGGAAGCCCTGAGAATTAGAGGAAGAGGACCGAATCATTATTTCAAAAGGGAGTTAACTTTTTACGATTATCCTTTAAACTCCTTTATTTTTTTTGGTCCAAAACATATTTTGAGATTTAATGAATATTCTTATCACTTTTCACACAACAATTAATTTTGAAAGAGTTGAAATGATTTTTGAAATAATGGATTTTAAATGATTGTTGATGTGAAAACATTTTCTTGAATTGGATTATCAATCATTTGTATGAGTTTAACTGATTTTTGAAATCCATGACCATGAAACAACTGACTCAAAATATTTTTTGTCCAATCCTGTGAGATATTCTAAACCACTTTTACATATTCTTCCTAATACCCACACTTTCTTGAGGGAAACTTGAATTTTGTGTGAGAACCAGAATTTGTGAATATTCTATTTCGAAGCTTTGGATTTCATGGAATGTATTTAAAATGATTGAGGCATCTCATTGGCTAGCCACATTTTATCCTGAGACCCACCTTTACATTTATCCTTCGTAATCCCTTAGATTCCATGAATTGCCTTATAGGTTTAAGCCACATTACAAGCCAATTTTTCCATACCTACCCGCACTTTTAGTATTTTTGCATGGATATTTCAAGTTTGAGTGTGGGGGAAGGGCCTTTAGTGTGCGTTCATTGGGATGTGTATCATTTATGGGTAGTGTGAAGTGTGTGTCAATATATTGGGCAGTGGATAACAAGGGAATTGGGCATGTGTCATCATTTCATTGTGCTTTATTTGGTTCATCCATTTCTCCTAAAAAAAGAAAAAAAATAGAGATGAGCTTGAAATCCCCATTGTAAATTCTTTTATGACTCATGTCCCTCCCAAAAATCAAGGGCATGAATTGTCATTCATTCATTGTATTCAATTTTTCAGCTCATCCTCTATGAAAAAAAGAAAGAAAAAAAAGAAAAAAAAAGAAAATAAAGCTGTGCCTTTCTGGAGCTTTTAAAAAAAGAGAACTTAGATGATATCATTCATTATAATCACTTATTGGCTCATGTACCACGTCATAAATAGGATTGGGTTTGTTTTTCACATTTACAAGCAGTATTGAGTGAGGAATTTCCTGTGTTTTCACTTGATTTAATCATGCATTGTACTTAAAAGTCAAACCTCCTCTTTCTAGCCTGGAACATTTTTTTTAATAATTTTCCCACCAACCCTAATCCACAGAATCATTTGAACCTTTAATTAAATCCCTCATGATTAAATTCATTTTCATGTTTCACGCTGTGGAGAAATGATAATTTTCACAAACCTATGGTGATACATGTGATTTTCAAGTATGAGCATAACTCTAGAATCAATTTCTCTTGAGTGAAGAGTGACATAAAAATCAATGTGAGGTAGGTTGTGATTGGGCCATGGATTGATTTATGAGGTTGAACAAATTTTAATGATTGAAATGAAAATGATAGAATTATTATTCATAAATGAGACATGATGGAATTCTATTTTGGATAAAATCATTGATATTTTCTCATTTTTGATTGTTGTGTGGATTTTGATTTGGATGTAAGATGATTGCCCAGGAGTGCAATGTTTAAGTGTGTAGGAGTGATGAAGCTCACATTTTCATATATTTTATACTGTAAAACATTGTTTATAATCCCACAAAAGTGTTATTGAATGGGTAATTATCATGTTTTTAGGTTTTAGTGATATTTTGAACCCAAATGTGAAAAACGACTAATTCTGGATTTTTGACAGAATTTTACGTCAGGGGTATTTTGGTCATTTCAGGAAAAATATAATTTCAAATTTTCTGATTAAAATTTTTTTAGAATCCTTATTTTATTTCCTTCATTTTTGTCTTCTGGAACAGGAGCTTATTCGGTCATCTAAAGGGTCTAAAAAATCATTGAAGATTGGAATTTTTCCGGGCGGACAGCATGGACCCACCCAAGGTAACGGACCTCAAACGCGGCCTACACATATCCAAATGATGTGTTTCCACCTGGAATACCTTGAGGACATATAGGGCCGTCTCTAAAATAAATTTGGAGGATGTTGGAGATCATTAACGAGGCTATTGAACGATATTATTTTGGAGGAACCTTCCTGGATGCTTCGTCCAGAAACAGTAACCGAGAATGAAAAATTAATAACTCCTACATACGGTTTCAAAATCATCTTAAATTTGGAGAGGAGACGACCAAGACATTTATGAACAACATTTATGAAGGGTGGAACGCGTGAATATGTCATTAAATGGGTCTACAATGCGTCGACATTTGAGAGACAAATTCTGCCTATAAAAGGAGGCCCTCACCTCCTTCCCAAATCATCCATTCTCCATCCATTCCTTCAAGGAACCAAGGAGGAGATCTCCACCGAGGGAGGCCGACCAGAAATCTTCCCCATTTCATTTATTTTCTTTATTTTAGTTTTAGTTTGTAATTCATATTTCTAATAAAATTCATGCATTGTTTTTATTTTTGTGTCCACCCTTCCTCCCTGTTTTCTTCTTCATCTTTTCTCCTTCTTTTCTTATTTTATTATTCTCATATTATCCACCGTGACCTCTTACCCTCAAATATGAGGGGTTAACCCGAGACTTGGCCCAGGGGAGGTATGTGGAAATTTCATTAATTCGGTGCTTAAATTCCTATGTCTTATTAAGTTTGTGATGAGTAAGAGTGATGTGCACGGGTGTGGCGATCGTCCACCACGACACTGATCTCAAACTCATTTCTATTCTTTTATTAAATATTTTCCCTCCCTTCTACTGGATACAATATCTTCATACGATGGAGTTGAGCCATTCAGTGGTTGAAATGGCATACGATGGAGCCAGGTTTTGGAAGATGACACACTCTCGATCGAGGTGTGCCATCAACCTTGATTATAGGAGGAGGTGAAGTTCAGATTGCAAAATGCATTCAAGATTTCACACCAATAAATAAAAGAATAGTAATTCATGAATGAGATCTCATAATTGAATTATCAAACTTAATTTAAATATCAACAAGGAGAATGATGAAACCCACATACCAACCCATAAAGGCCAAGTTCTTTCTCAATTAATTGCATTTTGTCATTGCATGTTAGTTTTATCTTTTATTAAATTGCATTACATTCATAAATAAAAACAACCATAAAGAATTAGTTTAGTTAAATTAGATTAAGTAAGTAAACGATTGAGAAATCTCCTTAAGTGAGACGACCCTGGTCAGCTTCTATGCTACACTAGGAAAATTAAATTGCTTTTGCCACGCCCTACGACAGGCGTGCGTCATATACCCATGCTTTTGGATTGGATTAAGGATGAGTAGTTATCTAATCTAGAGGGATCAGTTATAAGAGACAAATTATATGGTGAGGAGACACCATCAAGATGTCTATCAATAGTGGCAATACTCTTCTTTTTTTGGCCGAGTATGGGTTCCAACGGGCTTGTGTGAGGAGCTGATGAGGGATTTTCATGATTCTAGATGGGTGATGTATCCTGGTTTAAAAAATATGTATCGTGATATCCGTAGAAAGTATGGGTGTTTAGGAATGAAGAAGGTGGTGGAAAACTTTTTGGCTAGATGCTTCACTTGTCAGCAGGTGAAAGCTGAGCATCAGAGGCTAGCTGGGCTTTTGTAGCCTTTACCCATTCTGGAGTGGAAATGGGATGATGTCTTGATGGATTTTGTGACAATATTACCCAGGATACCCCATAAGAATGATGATGTATGGGTTTTTTTGGATTTACTGAATAAGGTAGATCACTTCTTACCTATTAGAGAAACTATCATGGTTGATGATCTGGGAAATCTTTACATGATCAAGTTGGTTCGGTTACATGGTGTTCGGAGGAGTATAATTTTATACATCAATCCTAGTTTCACATCGTGTTTATAGTAGGGTTTTCAAAAATCCTTGGGATCATGAGTTCTTTTAATCATATCCTATCATCCATGGACTGATGGTCAATCTAAGCGGACTATTTAGGTTCTAGAGGATATGTTACGAGCTTGTGTTATGGATTTTGGTGGTTCATGGGAGAAACATATTACACTCATATAATTTTAATATAATAATAGATTCTATACATCGATCCAAATGGAACCTTTTGAGCCTTTGTATGAAAGTTCGTTCTGTTCGCCTATTTGTGGGCTGGAGGCTGGTGAGTCAGCAATTGTTGGGATAGTCTCATGCATGAGACATCTGAATAGGTTTAGTTGATCATACAGTGGTTGTTGAATGCACATATTAGGAAGAAATTATCTTCTAACCATCGAATATGGCCTCTAGAATTCAATTTTGGTCAATATGTTTTCCTTCAGGTGTCGTCTAGGTTGGGGCAACACCGCGTCAGGAAATAAGGAAAATTGGCACCCGATTTGTTCGGATCATTTAAAATAGTGGCAAGGGTCGGTCCAGTGGCATACCATTTATCCCTTCCATTGTTCTACAGTTCCATGAACAACATGTTCCACATATAATAGCTACAAAGATATCATCCAGAGCATTCCCATGTGATATACGTAGCATACATCGATCTTTGTGTTGATGCATCATTTGAGGAGAATTTAATATGAGTTGTGGATTGTAGTGAGAAATATATTTAGGGTAGGGATATACCATTAGTTTGGTTGTTGTTGCAGCATGGGTGATTTTAGGAGGAGACCTGGGAGAGAGAGTTTGATATTTGAACATAGTGGTTGGACTTGTTCTCTGAGACCTCACAGTGATGCTTGGAGCAGCTCGGGGATGAGCTGTTATAAAGTGGGGAGGTTGTAAGATCCTGTCTCTTTTTTTAGGTACATATCTCTCTGAGTTGTTTGTTAATATTCTCTTTTAGTTGTGTTTCTTTTCATGAAATTATATTGTTTTAATAAACACAGTCTTGGGTTGCAAGGAAACTTAAGAAAGACCGAAGAGTATCTGTGAGGAGAGATTTGTTTCAGAAAATGACTTAAAGTTCAGGGATGTGTGTTTGTTTGAATTAATGGAGTCTGGATATAAATGGGTTAAGTGTTTTATGGGTTCTTGGTGAGTTGAGAAACTTTAAAATAGTTTTGGTTTGATTAAAGGGAAAATGGGATGAAAAATCAATTGCAGAACATTTACATGCCATGTAAATGCATTACACATCATGTAATTGTTCGAGGGTTTTAATAAAATAAATCTGAGGTGATGGGTTTTTCGGTGTATTCCATTAAAAATATTTACACGATGTGTAATAACATTACATGGTGTGTAATAACATTACACGGTGTGTAATAACATTACACGGTGTGTAATAACATTACATTGTGTGTAATAACATTACACGGCGTGTAATAGAATTACACTCCATGTAAATGTAGGACCTACTACTTTAAACATTCTATGTAGATTAATTCTCATTTTTTTTACTACAACTCTTCTCCTGTTGTCCCTAGGGATTTCTACAGGAATTTTTTGGGTGCTAACTTCACTTATGGATGTCCTATTTTGTGAGCGATCCCTGGTAAGTATTTTTTGTTAGGTTTCTTCCTTCTCTTCCTTATTCTCCCACTATTATGTTGAAATACTTTGACTAATTCATTGTTGGTTTTGATCTTGATCAATTTTGATCTAGGAACCTCTTTGCAATCATATCCACCTTCTTCCTCATGGGTGTTGGTCATTGGAAGTGTTTTTGGATCATCTGTTAAAGTTAGGGGGCCTAAATCTTAACCCTATGGTTTGATAATTTCCAAGTTTATGAAATATTGTGATTGAGTCATGGTTGCATGATTCCAAATTAATCAAATAAACAAATGGAATTATTCCTTGAAGTCCTTTGGTTTCAAATGGATTTTAACTGGCTCATGCCTGCCCATGGGGTGATCAAACCATGATTATAATTGAATTGGAAAATGTCTTAAAGTATGGTTATCATAACATGTGGCCTAGGGTGATTTCTTGTTATAGAATCCCTAAATTGTGACTTATTTATTATTTATATAATTTTAAATCAATTATGAATTAAATTTCAAGTGACATATGAAATAAGAATGGTAATTCTCATAATTAATCATTGAGAATTATGATGTGATATTGTGATATCCATATTGTATGACAGGGATGGTGTTCCATGTTGTAATGCTTATATATTAGGCTCACCCCTAACACTTTCACACTTATATACTGTAATGTTTATATTGAGCGGGCTCGACCTAGTCTCATGATGTAATGCTTATATAGAGCGGGCAATGTCCATCCCCATGTTGTAATGATTATAGGGATTTGTCCTGAATGTTGTAATTCTTATAGGGATTTGAATCGGATTATTGTGACTATACTATGGTTATATAGTTGTGGTTGTCATGGTCATAAGAAATACTCATAGATATTCTGGAATGGCACCAAAGAAGGTTATTTTACCTTGGTTATATGGTTGTGGTTGGCATGGTAATAAGACATGATCGGGGATATTCTGACATGGTGCTGAAGCAGGTTATTTTACCTTAGTTATATTTTTGTTGCTGTCATATTCGTAAGACATGCTCAGATGTATTCTAGAATGGAGACGAAGTAGGTTATTATTGTATTTTATTAATTGTTAAATTAATTAATACACATGTTTATCGATTTATTGTATACACTTCTTATCTGGATAGTTTTGTTTAGAACAGGTGGTGTCAACCTACTGAGTTATACTCACACCCTATTCAGGATGTCGTTTGGTACCCAAGAAAATTTCATGGATGCAGATTTGGACAAGGGAAAAAGACCATGTTGTTGATTTCTTGTTTGAGGATGGGATGGAGTTTGGATATGGGACCAACATGGGGTTCAGGACCCGGGATGTTGATTCTTTTATTTGAGTCTTCTAGTCTTTTTATTGTATTTCTCTAGAATGACATTTAGTTACATTCCATCACGTCATTGCATTATTCCTTATTATTTATTGGATTGTTTAGTTTGATTTTGTCATTTTCTTCTACTATGTATTTACTTTGATTATTTCCATTCTATTATGATTTTTTTCTACTGTTATGACACTTTATAATAGGGTTTATAGTCTCCCCAATATATATTTCACACCTCCGCTACTATTCAGCAGCCTCTGGCATATAGGGAGGCGCACTTGAGGTCTCATAACCAACCCTTTCTGACCACGTGAGAGAGTTCCATATTGGGGGACATTACAGTCCTCAGGTGTTTATTTAAAAAATATATTGAATATTCATCTATTAAGATGTAATATATATGAATGAAAAGTATGGGTCATTATATTTTCTATCAAAGTTAGGGTTTTTCAATCTATAGAGATTAGAATTGGATAACTTTTTTGAAAACTCAGAGGATAATTCTATGTACAGGATAACATCCTAAGATTTTTGAAAGGTAGGGATTATATGTTTTTTTTTAAAATACATCTCTAATTGGATACTACAACTGACCTGGTTTTGGAATAAATATATCTAGGGGTAATAACCCAAAAAAGTGTAATTCGAGTATATGTTGACCATCATTTTGGTTCATGGTGAGTGTTCCCTTACCAGACACCTAGTTTGAAACACTCATGGGATATTCTTTGGTAAATTCAAATTTTCTTTTTGAACCATTATGAAGGATTTTAAAAGATAATGGCCATAAATGACCTA
Organism: Viscum album; assembly: GCA_963277665.1. NCBI lineage: Eukaryota > Viridiplantae > Streptophyta > Magnoliopsida > Santalales > Viscaceae > Viscum > Viscum album. The sequence continues at coordinate 121,119,933 of OY728167.1, forward strand.
GGTTAAACTCAAGGAGTCATTGAGTTAAAAGAAGGTGTCACAATTTAGACATAATATAAATGATTTTTAATTATTTATCACTGTGATTATTTTTTATCACACTATTCTTTTTTTTTTAGTCAATTGTGTAATTAAGAGGAATTATGTTAATACTAAATTTGAAAGACAATGGGATAATTATCCTCATGAACATCTAGGTGAAATGAGAGATGGAATTTAAAACCTTGTGATTATTCCATTTCTCTATCTTGTTATATGATTAAAATATCAACATGGTTGAATTTCATAACATACCTAATAAGAGAAAATGGAGTTTCATGAAGACTATATAGGGAAGATGATTCAGCTTCCAATGTGTCGAGAATGTGCGAAGAAGCATCCAGGGAAATTTCTCAATGGATCAATAGGATGTTATGGGTGTGGAAAGTAAGGCAATAGAGAAATAAATTTCCTAGAAAAAAATGAAGTGTTTGATAGAGGGATATGAAGTTCATATTAATGTACCATTTATAGTTCAAAACCTTGTGTGTGGAAAATTTAGACATTATCCAAGTGAATTCCCTAATCCAAGGGTTAGATCCTAGATTGAGGAAGGACCAATGTTATGACAATCATTAAACTGAAAGGATTAAAGTGTATGTATAATGATTGTAGGATTTGGTTCTAGAAGTGTTATATTAATTATATTCTAGTTATTATAATCATGAAACAGATAAGAATTGTTCAAAAGATGTTTTCCATTAAGGATTTGAAAGAACATGTTGAATAGTGTTGATAAATGAGAAAATTGATTTAGTGGTAGGGTGGTATTTTTAGAGAACACATAATTAAGGGAAATATGCACATTAATATGTTCTTGATGTTGAGTTAATAATGTTTAATTGGGATAAAGATATTATTTACATTGATAAATTAAATTGGATTTTATTGATGGCATTAAATTTTATTTGTGATTTGAGAAAAATGTGGTTTACTTTATTTTTTGACTTATGGAATATATTCAACAGTCTACGATTTTATATGAGGAATAAGGATAGGGTTGATTTTTTGAAGCATTTATGACTGCATTCATATTTTATAGCGATTCAAGTTATTTTTGAAAATGATTATCATGTTTAAATAGAATATATGGTCGATGGATTCACATGTTCAGTATGTGAAATTGTGAGATAATTTATGTTGCTTGAGGGTAAATGTTGAAGTTAGAATTGAAAAAATTATGTGATCAAATCACTCAGATTTATGGATTTTTAATTTTTATAGACATATATCTGGGGATTCTTAAGGTTAAATATTTTTGGGATGGATTAAGTTAAACTTTGGTGGTTATTATTAAGGCTTTAGAGATTAATGTATTATGTTTATCCATATTGGATAACTTGTTCTAATCAATTTGGTTTTGGTACATAACTTTAGATAGGAGGAATGATTTTTATTTCTTTTATGGATATTATGATCCATTAAAAGTTAATAATAGTTTTTTAGTAATAAAAAAATAAACTTGAATATTCATTTCTTGGAGTATGAGATGAAGTGAAAATTCATTGAATTGCAACCAAAGGATAATATTATGCTTCTGAAATGGAAAGAAATCAGCATGTAAATTTTATTGTGTTCTTTATCCTGATAATAAAAAAATCCCTCAAATTTAGGAAAATAATCTTGCGATAAATAATTTTTCCTTCTACCTTTATTTTTTATGAATTCTTTGTATTTTCACCATACATTGATTTATGGTTTTGTTGTCATTCTCATGAACATGTTCCCTATCACACTCTATTAGTCATTGGACATTAGTTTTTTGCACCATGTATATAATTTAATGTTCCACCAATGTTATCCTTATCCGTAAACTCAATCATGTGTTATTTTATGTAACCTTTATGTTTCCCATATTCCCTTTCAAATGGATGTTTTATTATCCCTCTTTGGGATGTGGGTTTTTAAGAAAGGTATTTTCAAATATTAAAACATTAACGACCAAGCTAAAATTGGGATGGAAATTTTTATTTGATGGGGGAGAATGTATCACCCTAAAAATTTATGAATAATATTATTAACATATTTATTAGCATACAAAACTAAGTTGTAAGCGAATTGAGATACATAATAAAAATATTATTATTTAAATGTGATCATTATAAACTACCCATTAAATTTGAGGGTATTAATATGATTAAAAAAATTATGAAATACATATGTATATATAATGAAATTATGCAATAAAAAATTATTGATTAATTCCTAGGGAATAAGAACTCGATTTTTAGTGAAGTCATTTTTTGATTAAAAATTAATTATCTTCAAAAATAATTTTTATTGGATTTTGTGCATGAATGATATAATTAATTTTTTACTCTTATAAAAACTATAATTTATAAAATAAACATAGTTTTTTAAATCAAAATATCAAAATTAACTTAGGGTGAACTTTTTGATTTTTCTGAAATGATCGATTTTCAATGAATGTGAGAAATACCAATTTTTAAAAAACACATATTTCTTTTCATTAAATAATGTGATTTAAAAGACCCGTTATATTTTTGATTTTGTATCAAATTTACATATAATAAATTTGATTTATTATAATATAATAATTACATTTGAATCATAAATATTAATTATTTTTTTATAAGTTAATATTTATTTGTGAAAACGCATTTTTCTAAAACTTTTTTCTGTTGCGTTTTATGCAACTATATTAACAATGATTTCTGACACATAGAGATCGAATCATGAAAATTTGATAAAATATTTATAATTATTATTTTTAAATTTGGTAAATATTTCCATTTTATTTTTTGGTCATTATAAATATTAACCATGGTAAATATTTGTTACATCTGTAAGGGTAAAATGGGTAAACAAGGTTAAAAATATGAGATAAGGTCTCATAATCAACCCAACACTTTTCTATGTATCATTGTATTACTATATATCATCCATAATCATTTAAACATCGAAAATTTTATCTCTTTTTCAATTTTTCTTTGATTATGATCTATATAATATTTTTAGTAAAGAAGATTCCAAAATGTCACTCAATTGATTTTTAAATATCTCTTATATGTTCACATAGGGATAGAAACACCTTATAAAAGAATGTAAAAGGTTATTTTGATCATAATAAAATTATTTTCATGATTTTAATTTATTAATAATTTTATGTGATTAAATAATTACCTTAAACAGTTATACAATGTGAACCCAATGCTCATGCAAGTAGTAGAAAAATAAAGTGAATGATATTAAAAACATTAGGATTAATGTAATTTGAATGAATTGTTGAGTTAAACAAATTTTAAAGATAAATATAACATATCAGTAATTTGTTTTAAGTTTATATTCAAACTCTATCACCATCTTCATGACATTAAATTCAAATTAAATTAATTATTACAAAAAATGACAACAATGATATTTTATGAAAAACAATATTTTATGAAATTATTTAAAAATTAAAAAAAATAGGACAAGGGGATAAGATATGGTTTAAAATTTCATCCCATGGCCATTTATGTTCCAAATTTCCCCTTATATGTAAAATTATAACCCTTTAATATTGAAAAAGTCATTACCATGGTGAAGGTTAAAATTGGTCAAACCAAGGGGTTAATCCAAAAGATAAGGTTCAAATTGAAATCTAAACATTTATAAATTTTTTGTATGATTATATTAAGACCATATAATCCTTATATTTTAATATTTTTTAGTTAATAACTATTTTACAAGAGTTATACACATATCATATTATAATATTTCATGAATTTCCAAAAATGTCCCTCCCATTACTTATAAAAGGACACCCCTCCTTTCTTTTCCTTGCACCAAATTGAGACATATACCTCCAAAAAACACTATAAAATTCTATTCTAAAAATATGTATACATGAATTTAAGGTAATTCTATTTTTTAAAAACCATTCCAATGGTCCTTAAGAATGGTTCTGAAGAATCCCAATCAGAAGAGAGGTAGCAATCCTACCCGACCTCTTTCAAATTATTTTATCTTCTACCCCTATAAATATGTGCTATTCATCATAAAATAATAACTTATGCAACCTAAATATACTAAAATGTTATTTTAATTATGGAAACACCATTATTCATCCTCTTTTCCATCAAATGGGAAGTGAATGTATCGCTCATGCGTACGTGTGGACTACCATCACCACATAGAGATATAATTTATTTTCCATCACTATTTTTCATTAATGATTATTATGATGTGTTTATAGTTTATATATAATATTTATGATATAATTATTATTTTTTAATTATAATATAATATCTACCTTCTTAATTTATAATCCATTGGAAAACGATAACATCACTCGCATGTACGTGGGGACTATCAACTCCACAATGCTATATGATTTGTTTTTCGTTTACATTTTACATAGATGGTAATAAGGATAGGTTTAATGAATATATAAGAAATTAATTATATAATTATGGTCATATAATGATAAAATAATATATATCTTTCATTCCTTTTTTCATTAGAAAATGAAAATAGCATTCATGCGTATGTACAGTCTATCATCTCCATGAACGGTGTAAATAATTTTTTCTATCTCAACCTTTAATGGATGATTTAATATATATAAAAAAAATAACCAATATTATATTTATATCAAGAATAAAATTGTGGATATTTTTAATCCATGATAAATACACAAGGATTGGAAGTTTCAAATTGAAACTTCTATGAAGAATGAAACAGTTAACACCCGAAAACAAAGATTTTAATAAGGAATTATTAATAATGGGTGTTGAAATGACATAATAGGTCCATATATTATATAATAAGTATATAAATGATTATTTTAATAAAATTAATTTTATTATGCATAAGGTTATATATATTTCGATGCAAGTCAAACTTGAGGTAAGAGTTTCTCGTTTCACTTTTGTTTACATGATACATATGTCATATTCACTACGTGTTTCCTTCATGTGGTGTATTTATATACCATGAATGTATTTTAGGATTATTCTGGTGAAAATTATGGGTAGTTACAAATCCATCTAATATTCTCTCTTTTATGAGGTTTTGATTTGAAAATTATCAATGTGGTAATGGTTTATCATCTCAAATTGTCTTCTTTGGGACATATCTTATGTTATTCACATATCTTATTTTATTAGTTTTATATACAGCCCCTATGACATGTTATATCTTGAATTTACTTATGATCATAATATTTAATGTTTCTTTTGAATTTATTCATTCATGAGGCTTATAATTCAAAAGTTACCAATATAGTTAGGGTTTTATATGTTGAGTCAAAAAATTTCCTTATGACTTTTATCATTCCTTTATGTTTTGGAAATCACAAACACATTTACTTAATAATACTTTCTATCTATAAGGAAATTTATATGAAAATACTATTCTTATTGGCATCATGTTCTTTAACCATTTTATAGCTAAATCTAATATTTTTTCTTAAGAAAGAATAGCTACTGGAACAAATCGGATCCTTACTGAAACTTGGAATCCTTCACTTTCTCAATTCTGATTCGCCTAAAATTTTGAATATGATTCATCTTGTTTCTCAAATCTGATTCGCACAAAAAATTGAATCCAATTTTCTATGTTCCTCAATTAAAAATTGTCTAAAATTTTGAATCTGATTCTCACTTCCTCAATTCTGATTCCTTCAGAATCATTAATCTGATTCTCTCAAAATATAGAATTTGATTCACCATGTTTCTCAATTCTAAATCCCAAAAATTTGTGAATTTGATTCTTTATGTTTCTCAATTCTAAATCCCACAAATTTTTGAATTCGATTCTTCATGTTTCTTAATTTTGAATCTCACAAATTTGTGAATCAGATTCTTCATGTTTCTCAATTCTGAATCTCACAAAATTGTAAATCTGATTCTCATTAATTCTAGAATCTGATTTATTATATTTTATAAAACTAACTAGTTACTCTATATTTCCTTATACTTATAATTAGATTCATACTTGTTGCATAATATTGTTTCTTGTTATGTTTTTTGTTATTCTAAATGATGTCATCTAATCTGTTATTATATGACCATTGTAAGTGCCAACTATACAAGTCCCTTTGATTTTTCAAGAAAAATATGACTGTTGGAGAAGAATTCGATAGTTATAGATTTCTCCTATAAATACCATATCATTTGGATGATCTCATAACTTTAGAATTTTGAGACACACAATAGCTCTGCCAAAATTTCTTTGTGAAAAAGCCTGGAATTGATTAAGTTATGAGCTGATTGTTCAATATACTTGAAATATTAAATAGTATTTGTTCTGATTTGTGTGACATCGATCGTTGGTGATTAAAATAGAGGGCTTCCAAGATGAAGGAAGACAGAGGTGATGATTACCTGCTTAATAGAGGGATTTTAGTTGAAGGAAACAGAGGTATCGATTACCTACTTAATCGAGGGCTTGCGAGGATAGCAAGACAGAATCTGCATCTGATCTTTGTATTGAGGGCTTACCCTGGTGTGTGTAAGACAGAATTTCTTGAAATTATAAATCAAGGGACCTTTATCCAAGGTGTTTGGATACCCTAATATTTAGGTTAAAATATTTGTACTCTTTTATATGTACTTTAAATTTCCACTACAATTTGTAACAATTAGAAAGTGTTTCTTATACTTTCTCTTTTGTTGTAACTTTGATTTAAGATTCTATATGATTTAAGGTAGAATATTGTTTAAGTATACCTGTATTCTTATTTCATTTTAATAATCATATTTATCAGGACTAAAGTTTTTTTCCCTTAATCTTACAAAAGAGGGTTTAAGTGAATCTAATTTGTTTAACCTTGTTAAACAAAGTTTCCTTAAGGTTAAAAATGAAAGTTTTTAAACTTACAATTCACCCCTCTGTAATTGAGTATCTCATACATATTTCAATACTACAATTGGTATCAGAGTAGGTCTCTGAGATATTGATACCTATACTTAGTATAAAAATCATATTTTCACTGATTAGTTTACTTACTCTTTCTTTACTTTTATAAGTTGTTTATAATTTCTTTTATAAACTTTTTATTTATAAATTTTTGTTGCACTAACTTGTGTTGTGGAAAAAGGAATTTTTGTATCATTCTAAAAATGGCGGGAATGAATGTCAGATCCATAGACAATCTGAACCCTACAATACCACCTATTTTTTATGGGAATGATTATGAATATTAGAGATACAGAATGAAGAATTTCATCATTAATTCTAGTGTTGATAACCTTTTCATTCTTACTAGAGATTAAAAAAATTCTGATAAGGAAGTTAAAACTTTAACTAATCAAGAGAAGTAAGAATATCAGCTAAACTATAAGGTACGCAATACTTTGCTTTGTTCTATGACCAAGAATATATATAGCCAGATATCTTCTTGTGTAACAGCTAACAAAATATAGAAGAAACTATAGATTACACATTTTGGAACATATAAATTTATTGATACTAAAATATCCATTATCAGAGAAGATTATCATGGTTTTTTTTCTATGGAAAACCTATAGTTAAAGTTCAACATAGATTCATGACTATCGTAAACAGTATACATTCAATCGGAGAAAATGGATAGATGATGAGATTATTGTAGATAAGATTATTGACATCATTCCTAATGAATGGGAATCGAAAAGAACTGTTATTAATGAGTCAAGGAAAGTCACAACTGTAACTCTGGATGAATTATTTGGAACACTATTGTAACATGAGAACAGATTGAAGATATATGCTAAGAATATAAAGAAGAATAATGGGAGTGTTGCTTTTACTAATACTTCAAATCATATGAAATCAGAAACTCCTGAGAAAGTTTTTAAGTCGACAAAGACTAAGAAAGTTGTTATTCAGTTAGATTCAAGTGATACTAATCACTCAAAGAATGAGTTAGTCAATCTTGCTCGAAGGATGAACAATATTGTTAGCAAAAAGGATTTCCAATATAGATATAAGAAAAAGGATAATAAGGATAAGAAAGATTCAAAAGTCACATGTTATGAATGCAAGAAAGATGGACATATCAGACCTGATTGTATTAAGCTGAAAATAAAGGAAAGGAATGATAGACATTCTAAAAGAAATCAGAGAAGATATTATAAATCTAAGGGAAATAAAGTTTTGAAGGAAAATGATTCTTAGAGTGAAAGTGGTGGAGATTCAACTTATTAATCTTTAGACAGTGAATATTATTCACAAAAGAATATTGGTCGTATTGCCACAATACCTATTGAAAATCGTTTCTTTATGGAAAAGGTACACATTGGTGAATCCTTAACCAATATTTCTTTAAATGATAATTATCCTGATGAGAATGGATACATTTATTTGAATGAAGAGTCTTCCTTAATATAAGATACCTTACCTTATTTTGAATAAGTATACATATTTTCCAAGTTTCTTGAAATGAAAAAAGTAAGATCAATAAGAAACTTGAAAATGAAAATTATAGAATCGCTATTTTAATAAAAGAAGTATCAGGTCTTTTTAAAGATCTTGATGAAAAATCTTTTGAAATTGTTTCTATTTCTAAAAACGTTAAGGAAATTTTGAAAATGATAAAATTTCTAAGGATCTTAAAAAAGTTATTTCTGATAAAAATATTTTAGAGGTTAAACTTAATTCTAAAACCAATAACTATAAGGATAAGAATTTAGTCATAAGACTAAAATCTGAAATATTTTCCTTAAGGAAACTTTTATCAAACTTTACTTCTAGTAAGGAAGGATTTGATAAAAATGTATTCACGACTTTTTCCTCTTAAGAATAGTTCTGGAATGGGTTATACTCACTCAAAACCAGTTTTTAGTCACAACTATTTCATTCCTAAAAGTGTCACTTTTTCACTAAGTGTCAAAGTGGTGGACACTGGGAGAAAAGTTGTTCTTTAAACAAAATCCAATCCTTAGGATTTCATAAATCCCATTTTTTTTAAAAATGTGGATTCCTAATATTTTACTTTATAACTATACTGAATCCAAGAAAGTTTAGATTTCAAAAATCTAACTGTTTTATTTTCAAGAAAACAATGGAAGTACCAACAACAATACATGGTACATGGATAGTGGATGTTCCTGAAAAATGACTGGTAAAAAAAACTTTTTTGAAAAGATTATTAAGATGAAAGGTGGAAGGGTCACTTTTGGAGATAATTCTCAAAAAGAGATTGTTGGTATAGGTAACATTGTTCTTCTTGGAAAATCCCTAATTTCTAATGTCTTATTTGTTAAAGGTCTTAAGAATAACCTTATAAGCATAAGTCAATTATGTGATGAAGGTTACCTTGTGGATTTTTGGAATGATAAATGCTTGGTACATAATTCCAAGGAATAATTCATTCTTTCTTCTCATCAACATGTGAATGTCTATACACTTAACTTAGAAGACATTGGAATCCAAGACTTACCTTTCCTTAGTACAGTGGAATACCAATCTAGGTTATGGAATATAATACTAGGATGTTGTAATCTTAGGAACTTATGTAAACTATCTAAGAAAATAATTGTTAAGGATCTATAGGATCTTAGATTTGATTCTTCAAAAGTCTTTGACCCTTGTCAATATGGCAAGAAACATAAGTCAAGCTTTAAATCTATTAGTGAAGTCTCAAATTATGATGCATTACATCTAGTGCACATGGAATTTTTTGGTCCTACACAAACTGGAAGTATTGGAGGAAAATACTACATATTTGTTTTATTTTATGATTACACTAGATTTACATGGGTCTATTTTCTAGTAAAGAAATCTGAAGCCTTTTCTCATTTCAAATCATTTTCAGTAAAAGTTAAAAATGATAAAAAACCTTCTATTGATAACTATTTGTAGTGATCATGGTGAAGAATTTGAAAATTCAGATTTTGAAACTTTTTTTAGTAAGAAATGAATTACTCATAACTTCTCAGCTCCTAGAACTCCCTATAAAAATAGTATTTTTGAAAGAATAAATCGAATTATTCGAGAGATAACAAGAACCATGTTGAGTGAATACTCAATTGCTAAACATTTTTGGGCTAAAGCTATTAGTACTGCTTGTTATACTATAAATCGAGTTTTAATTAAGTCAATTCTTAATAAAACACCTTATGAGTTATGGATAGGCTAAAAACAAAAAGTTTTATACTTCGGAGTATTTGGATGCAAAGTAATAATTTTTAATACAAAAGATAACTTACACAAATTTTCACCCAAATCTGATGAAGGTATATTCTTAGGCTATTTCACTACTTCTAATGCTTATAGAGTTTTCAATAAAAATTCTTATACTCTCGAAAAAATAGTACATGTTAAATTTGATGAAATTGAACCTTTTGTTTTTAAACAACATCAACCTATATCTTTGGATGTATTTCCCAAAACTAATTACCAACATTTGATGAAAGACTCTTCTAATTAAGAGAATACTCAAGAAAATGTTTCTGAAGTATTCACTTCAGAAGACTTTCTATCCTATGTTAATGAACAGGTTTTACAAAACCCTATTCAGTTGTTTCTAAAGAATAATCTCAGTGATAGTATCATTGGTGATGTAAATCAACCCGTAAAGACTACAAGTTCTTTAATAAATAAAGTAGAACATCTAGAATTTCTTTCCCAATTCGAACCCAAAAGTCCTAATGAGACTTTAAGTGATAAAGATTGGATTTAATCTATGCAAGATAAACTAAATGAATTCGAAAGGAATAAATTCTAGACCTTGGTTGAAAGACCTAAAGAAACCTCTATAATTGGAGTAAAGTGGGTCTTCAAAAAAAATGTGATGAAAATGGATTCATTGTTAGAAAGAAAGCAAGATTAGTTGCTAAAGGATATAATAAACAAGAATGAATATACTATGAAGAAACCTATGATCTAGTAGCAAGACTTGAATCTATTCTAATTCTATTAGCCTTTGCAGCATTCTTTAACTTCAAAATTTTTCAAATGGATGTGAAGTGTGTTTTCCTTAACAGATATGTTCAAGAGGAATTTTATGTTGAACAAACTCTTATTTTTAAAGACACAAAACATCCTGAACATGTTTTTAAACTTACCAAAGCTTTATATGGCCTTAAGCAAGCCCCTAGAGCCCGGTATGATAGACTTACAGGATTTCTGTTACAAAACAATTATGTTAAGGGAACTGCTGATCCAACCCATTTTATAAATAAAGAAAACAAAAATGTTTTGTTTATTAAAATTTATGTTGATGACATTATATTTGGATCAAATCAGCAATCCTTAACCAATTCATTTGTCAATATTATGAAATCTGAGTTTTTAATGAGTATGATAGGTGAGTTAACATTTTTCCTTGGTTTTAAAATTTCTCAAAAACCCGAAGGAACCTATATATTTCAACATAAGTATATTAAATATCTTCTTAAAAATTATGGATATGAAAACTCTAAAAGTATAAGTACTCCAATCGGTACCTCAAATACCCTTGATATTGATGAAGCTGGATAACTAGTGGATCAAACAACATTTAGAGGTATGATAGGAAGTCTACTATACTTAACATCTAGTCATCCAGACTTAATATTTTTAGTATGCTTATGTGAAATATATTAAGAAAATCCAAAGGAATCTCGTTTAAAATTAGTGAAAATAATTTTTTTTTATTTAAAGGGAACTATGGATTTAGGACTTTTTTACTCTTCTAGAAATGATTTTGTTTTAAAAAGATTTTTAAATGTTGACTTTAGTGGTTATAGAATGGATAGAAAGAGTACATTCAGAACTTTTCATTTCTTAGTATATTCTTTAGTTTCTTGGTCATGTAAGAAACAACACTCTGTAGCACTTTCCGCTATTGAAGTTGAATATGTGGAAGCTGGAAGTTTTTGTGCTCAATTGTTGTGGATGCAACACATGCTCATTGATTATGGAATGAGTTTTACTAAAACTTAGATACTATGTGATAACACTAGTGTTATTTCTCTAAGAAAAAACCATTCACATCACTCTCATGCAATGCACATAGATATTAGACATCACTTTTTTACGTATCACACACTAAAAGGAGATATTATTTTACAATTCATTAGAATGAAAGAACAACTTGCTGATATTTTTACAAAATCGTTACCTTCCGATAGATTTGAATACATTAAAAAAAATTTAGGAATGATAACTGTAAGGTAATCATTCATATCTACTTTTTGTTTAAATTATCTCCTAATATTAAGATACTCCTTTTCATAGGGGAAGTACACTTGATTTCCTTAATAAATTCTTTTTCAGAACCTATCAGAAGTTTTTGGAACCTATAAAAAGTTTCCAAACTCTGATAAAACTTTTCGGAAACTAATATTTCTAAGAAGAATCTTATCAAACACTAACAAACCTTTTTAGAACTTCTAAAGGTGAATTATCTTACCTATTACTTCTTAACTTTTAATTATGTATGTTTGTATTTTCAAACTTTTTAAAAAAAATGGATTCATCTTTCTTTAAATATGATTCGATTTCTTAAAAACTCAAAAGATCAGAACCTATAAAATCTTCTTTAGTTTAATCTTAGTTTCCAGATCAGATCTATTTTCTTTTCAACCATCAGATTAATCTAGGAAGATGAACCATCATCTCCTATGCCTATATAAAGGAGGGACCCCCCCCCCCCATGTCCCACATTGATCTCCATTTTTTTCTGTCTGAGTTGTTTTCACCCTTCAAAGTCTCTGTTCCGATTTCCACATCTCTTTCTTAAAGTTCTGAATGTCTTTTTCAATCTCTTCTCAATCTTTAATTTATGCAAAATCATTCAAGGATTGGTTCATTTTTAGATAAAGTTTAGTTGATCAGAATTTATTTCTTAAGTATGATTCTTTAATAAGAAAGATCATAAAGTTCCAAGGCTGGGAAAACATTTTCATTGCCAAAAATAAGGGAGAACGAGATCCAGTGTATGCAGATTTGTTAATTTAATTTTATGAATTAGTTGAATTCTTCAATGAAGGTGGAAAAGATAAAGTTCAGTTTAAATGTTATAGGAAAATCTATTCTATGTCTTTTAAGAAATTTGTAGATATACTTGTGATACTGTATGATGGTGAAGCTTACTATCCTTCTCATAAGCTATTAGATTCAGAAGGATATTTTAAAAGAGATAAAGATTTTGTTTTCTTAGGCCTTCAGGTAGTAAATAAGACCAATATTTCTCACCTATCAGCTAACTATAGGATCATGGCATTATGGATGCAAGGTCTTTTAATACTGAGAAAAGGAGACAAGGATGCCTTGAAAATAAAAGACATCTTCATGATGGATTTTCTAGTTAATCTAAGGAAGATTAACCTAGTCAAGTATATATTTCTCACTATTAGTAAGATAAATGATGGGTCGATCAAGTCACAGATTCTAGTGTTTCCAGCTACCCTAACTAAGATGATGGTAAACTGCTTGAACTCTTTCAATATTCCCTATAAGACAAAGACAAATAAGTTCAAGATTCTTATCTTAAGTGATGATACACTTAAAAGAATGAAATATTTTTTTAGTGATAAGAAAAAATATTTTTTTGATTTAGCGGGCAAGCCAAGCCACGAAGGAGAGGGCTCTAAATTGTAACTAAAGAAAAGAAAGTCTCAAGTCTCAGAACCGCAGAAAAAAATTCAAGCTTTCGAACCATAGAAGATGAAGAAACAGAAGTCCGACCCAGATGAAATGGTAGCAAAGTGGAGATAAGACAAATAGCTAAGGAATAAAGGGGATCCGGTGTTTGGAATAGATTTGGAAGAAGTTAAATCTTTGAAAATTTGAGAAGTAGAAGAACTTGAGAAACAAGCAAAGGACAATAATCTTAAGAAAAAGATAACTGGAGCAGAGATTATTCAAGCCCTGTTGAAAGATGCAGAAAAGGACTTAGAACAAATTGTTATTCCAAAATATTTTCTACAAGAAACCGAACTTCCCCCAATAATCAAAACAAGTGGAAGTAGAGGCTACCCCAACAGAAAAAGGAAAGGAAGTTGTTCCAGGCTCAGTTCTGATTGTTCATGAGCAGTATCAATAAGAAGAAGAAGAAGAAGAAGAAGTAAACAACCAATAGAAATAAAGTGATGATGAGATACAATAGATTGGTCATACTCAGATAGAGATAGAGTTAATCTAATAAACTATCTATAAGAACATCTCAAGCCTCCTCATCAACTCTTGCCTCAAAAGGAAAATTAGTTCACAAATCCCCAGCTCAGAAAGATAATGTTGTAGAAAGTGAAGTTCAAATACTTCCCTCTGATGACAAAGAAGATAATGATGATGGTCGTAATGATGATAATGAAGATGGTGGTGGTGGTGGTGGTGATGATGATAATATTATTCAAGTTTCTGATGAAAGGAAAGTAAATCATAGGATAGAGAAATCAGCCACAGTGAAAGACAAACAGAAGAAAGTATATGTTGGCACATCTAAGCAAGTTGTATCAGAATCAGAAAGGTCCTCCTCCTCCTTAGGATAATACTTTTTCGTCCAATCCTTGAAGAAGTTAGTAAACTCCATTCCATACTTTCTAAACATTGAGTCAAGATGTCAACTTATTCAATAATTTTTAAATCAAAAATCAAAATTAATAACCCTTTTCATGGAGAAGTTGATAAAGCTTGAAGCTGAATTCAAAATATTTGTGCATAATTATGACTCTCATAGGAAATCATGCAGAGAGATAACAAAGTGGTCAAAACAGATCAATGTTGATCTTAAAGTTTTCTATGATATGTTTGAGTCAGTAAAAAATTCCTTCAAAGAATCTGAAGACTCTCTCAAAGATCTTTCAAACAGTTTTTTGGAAAAGATGAAGGAAGAAAAAGGCATTCAGTTTTAAGAAGATAAAGATTTGAATGGGAAACTAAATTCACTCTCTATTGAAGTTAAAAGAGTGAAGGCTTACAAAAAAGATTTGGATGAAAAACTTAAGTCTTGGGATGAAAAGATTAAGTCTCAGGGGGAGAATATTCTAATCCAAGAAGAAAATATTTAGAACCTTAAGAAGAAGAGTCAGGATCAGTAAGTTCTCCTAGAAAAGTTTCAAGATGATCACAAGGAGCTGAAGATGTTGAAGGCTATGGTCATGGCCTTAATACCAAAGAATGATTGATTTCCTTTTAATATGATATTTTTTTGTAAAAATTCTTTTCAATGATAAGCAATGTTTATCTCCTTTTTTTTCTCATATATTTCCTAACTTTTTTCAAGTACATTATACTTTTCTCCATTCCTTTTCATAAATCACAAAGGGGAAGAAGAATGCTCTAAAAATAAATTAGTCTAAGGAGGAAATTTTAAGGGGGAGAATTCTTAAAGAATACATCCTTAAGTAAGGGGAGATATTTCTTTAAAGACAAATATATAAAGTTGTAATATGATCCTTAAGGTGATTTTATAACCTAAGTGGGAGTTAGTTGTTTTCATCTTGAGTCATAAACTAAGGGGGAGATAATTTATTATTTTAAGCTCAAATATGAAGTCTTTAGGTCTTAATATTCTTTTACTAAATCAATTGTTTGTGCTTTCCAAAAAGGGAGATATTGTTGAGTCAAAAAGTTTCCTTATAAATTTTTTCATTATATTATATTTTAGAAATCAAAAACACATTTCCTTACTAATACTTTCTATCTATAAAAAAATTTATATGAAAATACTATTCCAATTGGAATCATGTTCTTTAACCATTTTATAGCTAAGTATAATATTTTTTCTTAAGACAGAATAGTTACTGGAACAAATCAGATCCTTACTGAAACTCGGAATCCTTCACTTTCTCAATTTTGATTCGCTTAAAATTTTGAATCTGATTCATCCTATTTCTTAAATATGATTCGAAAAAAAAAATCTAATTTTCTATGTTCCTCAATTCTGAATCATCCAAAATTTTGAATGTGATTCTCACTTCTTCAATTTAGATTCCTTCATAATAATGAATCCAATTCTCTCAAAATATAAAATCTGATTCACCATGTTTCTCAATTCTGAATCCCATAGATTTTTTAATCTAATTCTTCATGTTTCTCAATTATGAATCACATAAATTTTTTAATTTTATTATTCATGTTTCTCAATTCCGAATCTCACAAATTTGTGAATCTGATTCTTCATGTTTCTCAATTTTGAATCTCACAAATTTGTGAATTTGATTCTCACTAATTTTAGAATCCGATTTCTTATATTTCTTAAAACTAACTAGTTACTCTATATTTTCTTATACTTATAATCAGATTCATACTTGTTGCATAATATTTTTTCTCATATTGTTTTTTGTTATGCTAAACGGTGTCGTCTAATCTGTTATTATATGACCGTTGTAAGTTCCAGTTGTACAGGTCCCTTTGATTTTTCAAGAAAAATATGACCATTGCATGAAAATTCAACTGTTGGAGATTTAGCCTATAAAAACCAGGTCATTTGGACAAGATAATAACTTTAGGATTTTGAGACACATGAGAGATCTGCCAAAATTGATTTGTGCAAAATCCTTGAAGTGATCAAGTTGTGAATTGCTTGTTCAACATACTTGAAATCTTCGATAAGCTTTGTTCTACTTAGTGTGAAACCAATCATTGGTGATTATGATTGAGGGTTTCCAATCTAAAAAAAGTTAGAGGTTCTGATTACATGCTTAATTGAGGGCTTCCGGCTGAAGGAAGATAGAGGTGTCGATTACCTACTTAATCGAGGGCTGGCAAGGATAGCAAGACAGAAGTTACATCTAATCTTCATATTGAGGACTTACCCTAGTGTGTGTAAGATAGATTCTCTTGAAATTGTAAATCAAGGGAACTTTATCCAAGGTGTTTGGATACCCTACTCTTTGAGTTAAAATATTTGCACTCTTTTATATGTACTTTAAATTTTCACTGCAATTTGTAACAATTATAAAGTGTTTCTTATACTTTCTCTTTTGTTGTAACTCTCATTTTAGATTCTATACACTTTAAGGTAGAATCTTGTTTAAGTATACCTATGTGCTTATTTCATTTTAATAATCATCTTTATCGGGCCCAAAGTTTTTTTCCCTTAATCTTACAAAATAGGGTTTAAGTGAATCTAATTTGTTTATCCTTATTAAACAACATTTCATGAAGGTTAAAAATGAAAGTTTTTAAACTTATAATTCACCCCCTCTTGTAATTGAGCATCTCATACATATTTTGATCCTGCATTATGTTACAATCTCATTGTTTATCAGGATTGTTTATAATTAAGTTTTTGATGATGAAATTTCATGACATACCTCTCAAGAATATAATTAATTTTATTATCATCTGGTTACTTATAGAATTTTAAATTTATATTTCCATTTTCATCTATTTGGTATATAAAATTATTGATAAATTGTTTTAAGGAAAGCTGATATCATTTCTCTCTTTGGTCGGGAGTCTTTTTAAAACTGATATTGAATTTTTTTTTTAATATTGTACTATGATTGTTTAAAGTAATTTTTACCCATGTTTGAATTTATAATTTTTTTAAAATAAATCTTCTTATCATTCTCCAAATGATTTTATTTTTACTTTTTACCAAAAATGTTGAAGGAATATTTCTTTTAACATACACGACATAAATAATATTTCTCACCATCATGATTGATCAGTGATTTATAGCATTATCACAAGTTTCCAAGGTTATTTTTAGAGAAAATTTTTTCCTTATGATTTTATAAATATTTTTATTTTAAATAAGTGATTTTAAAGTGAAAAGGAAATTTTCCTCAAAAAATATTCCAATGATCTTTTAATGAAAATTTTCATCAATGATGACATCCTTTTATGTAAATTTTTATATACTAGATATATGATTCAATTGTACAATAATTACTCTTTTGATGGAGGGTTTATGATTATGATATAATTATAGGGATGAGATATTTATGAAACCCATTAATATTCTATGGGTTTTTGATGTTCCAAGGGATCAAAAAACAACTGAGAGGGGGGCAAATCAGTTGGTCATTTTTTATAAGTTTCAAGACTTTTAGAAACTTAACCCATGAAACCTGTTAAAATTCATTTACTTATCATATTTTAATAAATACTCATGCATGAAAAAGTAGGAAAGAAGGTAAAGCACGCAAGATTTACAAGGTTCGACCTCAGTGTGAAAACCTACATCCTTATCATAGTCACTCCTATAGGTCTATGGAAATTCACTATTATGAATAAGTGAACAAAACTTGTGTCAAATCCCATTATACACCTTATATCTCCCGATATCAATGATTATACTAACTCCTGTCAGTTTACAAAGTTTCTTACAAAACAATTGATCCATAAAAGAAAAGATCACATAAAACTTTTTCTTCACAAAACTCTGTCTGAAACCTCAGTCTGATGACCCTGGGTCTGATCCTCAGTCTAATTATCTCATTATGATGGTCTCATTATGATGGCCCCTTTTCTCAAACTGCACTTCTCAAACTCTGCTCAACTGCTCAATCTGATCTTCTCAGTCCAGTAAACAAAACATTCAAAAGTTTGACCTTCTAATGAGGTCTTAGTTTGGAAATAAAACTTTGACAATAAATATATAGTGCTCATCCTTTTCTATACATAAAAAAGAATGAAAATTATGAATGAACTCTTCCCCTATTTATAGGCGACTCGGAATAGAAAAGGAGGGAAACTAAAAAATGTTTCCCAATTACTCAAATTTCAAAACTTTGAAAAACATTCGCATTTAAACTTCAACTTTGACTGCTTCAAACTTTCTCAAATATACTAACTTTTCTTCAGTCTAATGTAAATTCCTCATCTTCATTCTGATAAACATCCTCAGCTCACTACGATCTGAATTTCTTCCTCTGCTCATTACTATCTGACTCTCTTCCTCAGCTCATTACGATGAACTTCCTCAACTCATTAAGATGAACTGAATTTCCTTCTCAGAGTCAGTCTGATTGGTTTTCCTCTAGTCTGATTAACTTTCCTCCTCAGAGTCATTCTGATTATCTTTCCTTCTCAGATTCAGTCCGATGGAATCCTCATAATGATGTAATTCTCATTACGATGGATTTCTCATAATGATGGAATTCCTGTTACAATGGAATTATCATTACGATGGAAACTCCACTCTGTAACTTTGAAAATATTCAAACCTTATCAGTTATAACTCATTCAAACTTCTGAAAACTTGTGTCTGGTACTTTTATATTCAATGAAAACTTTGTCTTGATTCCTAAAATTGATACAATCTTTATGATTCCTCCATTTCTTCACAAGATTTTATCATGAGACGTTTCATGATTTATGAGAACTTCATGACTAGCAAAGCATCGTCTTATTTGAGGTTAGAAAGTTTAAGAACTTTCTAACTCCTGACATCACTTTCTTTATTCAACCTCTTTAGAAACATTCTGACTTTTATTTTCACAAACTTCTTTATTTTTCTGACTACAGAAAAGACAAACTTCCAACAATCAACAATTTATAACTTTCTAAAAAACACTTAGTCTGATGAAACTTTAACTTTGTGCCGATGAATCTGAGATCGATAATGTGTCTAATCAACAACTTCATATTTCTGACTGCTTCTATGTACGGTGTTGCTCAGTCTGAAAACCTATGTCTGGAAAACAATTTTCTTAAAGATAAAATTTTCTCTCCCTTTTTATTTGGATCCAGCAACTTACAGATTTCTTATGAAAACTCATTCTTATGTACTGGTTCCGAACCTGAATAAAAAAACATTCTTTTATAAGAAGGTTAGTTGTTAACAAATACAAAACTTTGTTAAAAACAAAACATCACAAAGGTTCTTCAATCTATCCCATTGGATTTTTTGACAAGACTCGTTAACAACTTTTTTAACTCTCAAATTTTTTTCAAAAACTCAGCTTTGGTAAAAACTCATGTTTTTTACTTTTATCAAAACATATCCTTTCTCAAAAGAAAGTGTCATGACACCACACTACTGGATAGAGTATTTTTTTTAAGAAATTTCATTCCTCAGTGGAAATAAAATTTTGCGGCCATGTAAAGATAAATTTTCTTCACTTTTCTTTCTCTCTCACTTTTCTTTTTCTCTCCCCCATTTTATGATAACCAAAACTTCATACTCATAAAAGAAAGATAAGTAAAAACTTCTTACAAAGTAAAAAGTTGTTACTCTCCCCCTTTGTCAACATAATCCAAAGAACGGTGGGGGTACCTTCCTTATGAGATTTAGGAAGTCATTGAAGGAGGCTAAACATGAAGTTGAATCCTCAACTCAACAAACCTTTCTTTTGGCATTTCCCTTGTGAAGATATCAACAATTTGATACTTCGTTGAAATATATTCCAGAAAAACATCTCTAGCAGCAACTATCTTTTTTGTAAAGTGAAACTTTATATCAATGTGTTTTGATCTTGAATGTTGGAAAATATTTTTAGAAAGATCAATTTCACTTTGATTGTCACAAAGTATCTTCAGTGGTTTAGAAACTTTTACTTTCAAATATTCTAACTAAAATTTCATCCACAACATCTAAGTACAAGTTTGAGTAGCCGCAACATATTTTGATTCCGCTATGTTTAAAGTTACCGAACTTTGTTTCTTACTATGTCAGCTCACACAACATTCACCCAAGAAAAATGTTCCTCCCAAGGTTGATTTTCTATCATTACAATCTCTAGCCCAATCGGCATCAGTATAACCTAGAAACTCTATCTCACAATTTCGTTTGTATAATAAATCATGTGAAGTTGTTCCTTTGACATTTCTCATAATTCTCCTTATTGTCAACATATGTGATTCTTTTGGATTACTTTGATACCTGGCACATAAAGTCACAACATAATCAATATCAGGTCTTGAGGTTGTATGGTAAAGTAGACTTCATATCAGCTTCCAAAAGTCTTTCTGATTCACACTTTTAACGGACTCATCTTTACTCAATATCAGGTCTTGAGGTTGTATAGTAAAGTAGACTTCCTATCAGCTTCCTAAAGTCTTTCTAATTCATACTTTTATTGGACTCATCTTTACTAAACTTCATCCCCACTGAGATAGGATTAGAAACTTTTTTGGATTCTATTGTGCCGAACTTTTGTAACAATTATTTGGCATAATTTTCTTGATATAGGAAAATGTATTTTTCTTTTTATTGAACTTTTAATATAAGGAAGAATGTTAATTCTCCTAACATTGACATTTCAAAATATTTTTTCATTTTTTCAGAAAATGTTTTACAAACATCCTCTCTATCCCCGGAAAAAATTATATCATCCATATAAACAATTACAATTAGAGTTCCGAAGTCAACATCTTTCACATATAAGTTGATATCAAATTTTCCTTTAGAAAAATTCAACATTCTCAAACAATTTTCAATCTTAGAATACCATGCATGTTGGGATTGTTTTAATCCATGAAAATCTTTCTTCAATATAAAAACTTTGTTTTCATCCTCATCAAGTAGAAACCCACAAGGTTGTTCAATGTAAACTTCGTCTTCAATTTCTCCATTGAGAAATGTTGGTTTTACATCCATTTGATAAACTTTGTAATTCTGGTGAGCAGTCACTGCTAGAAACATTATAATAGTTTTAAACTTACAACAAGGTCAAAGGTTTCATCAAAATTCACACCTTCCACTTGTGCACAGCCTTTAAAAACAAGTTTGTCATTGTTTCTTGAAACTTATACATGTTCATTCAACTTGTTTCTATAAACCCACTTTGTTTCGATAACATTTTTACCTTTCAGATGTGGAACAAGTTTCCATGCTTCATTTTTTTCAATTTTATCCAACTCTTCATTCATATAATTCACCCATTATTTGTGTAGAATAGATTCTGAAACTGATTCTGGTTCAACTTTTGAGATAAGTGAAGTATGATTTTTTAATCTCAACTTTCTTCCGATTTGAACTAAAGATTTCTGATTCCCAATAATGTTTTTGGACTCAACGTGTTTTTGTAAGGTAGGAAATTTCAAAGTTTCTCTTCCAACCAAACTTTCCTCATCACACGATTCTCCTGAATCTTGGTATAGATGTTTTGACTTACTTTAACTATCATTGGAAATATCCAGTTTATCCTCCTCAACATTCTCAACAAAATGAAGGTTTTTTTTATACCACATTTCATAAGGATGCATGTTGGTTTCAAATCTTAAAAAACATCTATCTTGAACACGTATAGCAGTACTAATAGCTTCTCTCCAATAGAACTTTGAAAATTTGTATTCTGCTAACATACTTCTTCTCATTTCCACCAAACTTCTATTCTTTTTTTATGCCACTCCATTTTGTTATGGAGTATAGGGAGCACTATACTGATGTTTGATGTCATGCTTTATCAGATAAGTTTTAAAATTATTTCTTGCAAATTTGGTACCATTATATGTTCTCAACTTCTTTATATAAACCCTCGTTTCTTTCTCAACTTCTTTTCTGAAAATCCTAAACATTTCCATAGCCTCTAACTTGTGTTTCATAAACATTATCTTTTTCATCCAAGTGAAATCATCAATAAAATTGATAAAGTATAAATCTTCTTTTGTTGATTGATGTCTCGTTGGCCCGTATAAATTGGAATGAATAAGTTCAAGAGGTCTGGTAGACTGAATGTCAACTCTCTCGTGATTCTTGTTAGTCATCTTTCCTTTCTGACAAGTAACACAAACATCTTCATCTCTTATTTTCAATTCTGGAAAATAGCGTACAACATCAACTTTAGAAAGTTTGTTCATGTTCTTCTACCCAAGGTGCCTAAGTCTTCAGTTCCATTTTTTTTCATCTTCAACACTCAAGTAACATGAGTTATTAAACTCTACAATTTGAAAAAGATAACCACTAGTTCTTTCTCCTTTTGTGATAAATTTTCCATCTTTCACAATTCTGATGATACAAGAATCTTTTCTGAAAAAAAACTTCTTTTTCATTATCACAAAGTTGACTTACACTAAGTAAGTTATGTTTTAGCCCATCAATAAATAAAACTTCCTTAGATTTCAACTTTTCCGCTTCAATCTCAGTCATTCTGATTCCTCATATTTTTAAGGAACTGTAATTACCAAAGGTAACATCACCCCTATCATGACTTTAAACATGTTTTAATATTTTTATACCACCTATCATATGTGAAGAAAATCCACTATCATGTATTCATGTTTTGTTCCTTTTACTTGATTTTAAATCTATCTCGATAATAAAAGTTCTTTATTCAACTTTCTCCTTTCCAGCTTCCTTTTCTTTTCTACCATAAGAAACTTGTTCTCGAAAGAGTGGAATACATCTTTTGGCATGATGACCAACCTGATCACATCTTCCACAAACCTCATCCAGACATTCAAATTGAATTTTTGTTGAAATTTTTCTAACATCTTGAGATTTTTCTTTTCTAACTTCCTGTGGGTTAGGAAAGTTACTCATCCTTCTTCCACCATTACTTTCACTTTGTTCAAACCTTCTTCCGAGAAGTGATAAGTTATGCCAAGAATTATAAGTCATGTTCCCATAGATTCCACAACACCAGCAATAACCATCAAATCTTGATTTTCTATTAAAGAAATATCTTTCTCTGTAGAGACTTTGTTGAAGTTGATAACTTCTTCCAACTTCAACGTACTCTAGTCATGGACCAACTTTCCCACTGAGGGTGTTTTCAACTTTTGTAGATGTGATAGGTTTCTCACATACTTTTTCCACTCAATCTTTCCCAACACTTTTCGAAACCTGAAATGATAGAAAAATCATATGAAACATTATTTTTAGTGGGTGAAGATTTCACCTGATTCTTGATTTGAGCTTTCTCAACAACTTTAGAAGTATCATCTTTTATTTCTTAGGCTTTGTTGAAGTTTTCATTCATCTTCCTCAAGGTACTTTCGAACTCAAGAAGTTTTGATTGAAACTTGTTAACTTCTTCTTCCTTAACTGCCAGCTTCCTACTAAGATCTTCAACCATCCTTCCCTATTCATCAATTCTAAGTTTATAACTTAATATCTCCTGAATGAATTCTTCCTCCTATTTGATGACATCTTTTCTTCCTTCGGGAACTTCTTCTCAATCTTTCTTCATTACTCTGATCTCTTTCTTGAGTTTTGTTTTTCTCAAGACATGCAACAAGTTATGTTCTAAGCTGATACTCTTTATAAGATTCTTCACCTCCTTCTTCACTATTTTAGGAGTCTTCAACTTTCTCAACTTTTTCAATGAAAGTTCTGGACTTTTCTGAACTTTCATCTTCCGAAGAATTGTTGTCAGTTGAGTCCAATTCAGCTTTCGTACTCAGCATACTCCTTTTGTCTCCAGTAAACTTCTTCTTATATTTGTTGGATGACTTTTCTTCTTTATAACTTTTGTTCCAATTCTTTCATCAAAGGTTTTTCTTCAAAATCATATCGATATTCTACGACTTTCTTCTTTGGTCAATTCATAGCGAAGTCTCTGATTCCACCACACTCAAAACATTTGAGAGGAAGTTTACCTCCATACTTTCTTTTTCATCTTTGATAGTTTTTGGATATAAGAGACATGATTTTTTCATTCAACTCATCATCCTCTTTATCTTCAGAGTTACAAGGATCGACATCTTCAACATCTTGAATTTTCATTTTTCTCATAGATTCAAAATCCATTTCATCTTTCATCTTCTTTTTGAACATTGGAGGCTTTTCTCATTTCATAAGCAATAATAAATTTATGAAATTCATTAAGAGATAACTCATCCTTATCTTCTAAAGAAGAAATTTTAGAATCAAACTTGTCCGAAAAGTTTCTCATAAGTTTCTTCACAATTGTAGAATCTTTCAGGACATCATTGAATTCTATGATGTTGCAAACAATTTCATTTACTCCAGTAAAGTATTCATCAATAGTTTATACATCTCTCATTCTTATGTATTTATACTTACTACACCAGATTTGTATCTTTTCTTCCTCCACTTTAGTATTCCCTTCGAAAATATTTTCCAATTAGTCTCATATACGTTTTGAATTTTTGAGACTCATCACCTTTATATAAACATTTTCTGATAAGGACATAAGGATAGCATTTCTAGCTTTTCCATCAACTTCAATATTTCTCTTATCAGCAAAAGTCATCAGGGAATCCTTCTCAAAGGTGGAAAACCAATTGTAGCAGCATCAACAACTTCCAGACCAAGAGATGGGAGATAAGGAATCGTCCTATTTTTCCATCCATAATAATTTTTGTCATCAAATGTAGAAATTCCTCTACTGTTGACAGAATTGAGATTGTCCATGATAAGTATTCAATAAGGAGCCCTTGGATCTGATACCAATTGAAGTTCCAAAAGGATTGAAAAACAACCGATAATGGGGGTGAATCAGTTATTCATTTTTTATGAGTTTCAAGACTTTTAGAAACATAACCCATACAACCTGTTAAGATTCATTTCTTTATCATCTTTTAGTAAATACCCATGCATGCAAAAGTAGGAAAGCAAGTAAATCACGTAAGATTTACAAATTCCAACCTCAATGTGAGAACCTACATCCTTACCATAGTCACTCTTGTAGGTCTATAAAAATTTACTATTAAGAATAAGTGAATACAACTTGTTTCAACTCCCGTTAGACACCTTCTATCTCCTGATAGGAATGATTATACTAACTCCTGTCAGTTTACAAAGTTTCTTATAAAACAATTGAACCACAAAATAAAAGATCACATAAAACTTTTACTCCACAAAACTCTATCTGGAACCTCAGTCTGATAACCCTAGGTCTGATCCTCAGTCTGATTGTCTCATTACGATAGACTCATTACAATGACCCCTTTTCTCAAACTACACTTCTCAAACTCTGCTCAACTGCTCAGTCCGATCTTCTCAGACCGATCTTCTCAGTTAGGTAAACAAAACATCCAAAGTTCGACCTTCTAATGAGGTCTCAGTCCAGAAATAAAACTTTGACAAGAAATATGCCTCTTCCATTTCCATGCGTCAAAAAGAATGAAAAGTACGAATGAACTCTACCTCTATTTATAGGCGACTCAAAATAGAAAAGGCGGGAATCTGGAAAACTTTTCCCACTTCAAACCTTCTCGAACATACTAACTTTTCTTCAGTCCAATGTAACTTCCCCAGCTTCATTCTGATAGCATCCTCAGCTCACTACGATTTGACTTTCTTCCTCTGGTCATTATGATCTAACTCACTTTCTCATCTCATTACGATGAACTGAATTTCCTTCTCAGAGTCAGTCTGATTGGATTTCCTCCTCAGAGTCAGCCTGATTGACTTTCCTCCTCATAGTCATTCTGATTATCTTTCCTCCTCGGAGTCAGTCCGATGGAATCCTAATAAAGATGGAATTCTCATTACGATGGATTTCTCATAATGATGGAATTCTCATAATGATGGAATTCTCATTACGATGGAAACTTCACTCTGCAGCTTTGAAAATCATCAAACCTTATCATATAAAACTCATTCAGACTTCTAAAAACTTCTGTGTCTGGTACTTCTGGATCCAATGCAAACTTTTCTTGATTCCTAGAATCGATACAATCTTTATGATTCCTCTATTTCTTCAAAAGCTTTTATCATGAGACTTTTCATGGTTTATGAGAACTTCATGACCAGCAAAGCATCGTCTTATTTGAGGTTAGAAAGTTTAAGAACTTTCTAACTCCTCACATCACTTTCTTCATTCAACCTCTTCAGTAACATTCTGACTTTCATTCTCAGAAACTTCTTCCTTTTCTGATTACGGCAAAGACAAACTTCCAGCAATCAACAATTTTTGACTTTCTAAACAACGTCGAGTTCGATGAAACTTTAACTTCATGCCGATGAATCTAAGCCCGATAATGTGTATGATCAACAACTTCATCTTTCTGATTGCTTCTGTGTCTGGTGTTGCTTAGTCCGAAAACCTAAGTCTGGAAACTTGTGTCTGAAAAAAAACTTTCATAAAGATAAAAAATTTCTCTCCCTTTGTGTTTGGATCCATCAACTTATAGCTTTCTTATGAAAACACATTCTGATGGACTGGGTCCAATCCTGAATAATAAAAACATTCTTTTACAAGAAGGTTAGTTGTCAACAAATACAGAATTTTGTTAAAAACAAAACATCACAAAGGTTCTTCAGTTTTGTTATGATGATATGATGAATGATTTATGATATTGTGTCATTCATATGAATGGATTATGATTATGTGATGGTTGCATTCATTATATCCCTCTAATACATTGGATAATTTGATATTGATAACTCTTGAGATGATGATGACACGTATGGACATGATTGTGAATATCATTGATCGTATATTGATGCATGAGTGTGATTATTACTTTTCATGCTCATAGGAACATGCATGGATATGATTGCGAATATATTTGTTAACATTTTGATGTTTGAGTATGATTGCTTTCTACCTATGCTCACAAGATAAAGTGTGGACATGATTTCATTTAGCTATGTTCAAAAGATTATGATTTTGTATACTTATCATGCCACTTGCCTATATTATGACTCATAGATATTGGTTATGGCTTTGACGCCCTTATTGATCATGATTTTATATATTAAATTATTTTGGAGCATGTGATCTATGACTTTTTTTGTATGTATATTTTACAGTGAGAACATGCATTTGAATATCTGGGTTAAGAAGGATTGTTTTAACTAGAGTATGTCTTAAAATAGTACTATTTGGGAAGTTCTTTGTGCGATATATTGAAGATTTTTCATGAAATTTAAAGACCATGTGTATCTTTAACTCTAGAGTCACTAAACATTTATAGCCCTTGAGTGTGTATTTGTAAAATATATTGAATAATCAACTATTATGATATAATATCTATGTATAAAAATTATGAGTCTTTATAATAGGACTTTTTTAGATTCAATAGTAAGCCAAAAAAATTAGAGTATTGTTATGTAAGTTAAGGTTCTGGAAGAATAACCAAATGATTCTATGATGATCTTCCATGCTTAAATATCATGATGTCAAGATTAGAACCATGATTGATACTAAGTTTCATGAATATTTTGGAAGAGGAATTTGTAATTTGAAATGAAAATGATATGAGGAAAATACAAGAAAAAAATAGTTCTACTTTTTTAGATCCAATTGTGTAATGAGTAGTGTTTTCACATGAAGACCAATACAATTTTATGGAATGTGAGTTATCACTTGTTTCATGAAGTTGTGTGTTTTACCATGATGTTCTATAGATGAGTCCATGCATTCCATCATGGATAGAATAAATGATCATGGTTTTTTTGAATATATAAAAATGAATAATATTATTTCCGATGTAGATTTAATATCATCATAAAAATGTGTGATAGTGATTGAATGCGAATTGAGAACACCGTGCAACTATTTTTCAAGGAAAAATTTCCACATTTTAAAATAGTATTTTTCACATGTGGATTGGAATATAAAAGTAAATAAAATAGAATAATACGGTGTTCGATATTGTTAAATGTATGAGAGGAGAATTTTTAGTTTTCTTTAAAGAACAACCAAAGAGAACTGCTATATGTGTAAGCGAGAGGAAGAAGATCAACGTCTGTTTAAACTGTGGAGGGTTTATCTTATATTAGTAGATGTTCGTTAAAAGGAATCTTCCTATTTTGTTTGTGTTGAACTGTAAATGGTTGAATCCATCCTTTGTAATAGGTTCAAGGTTACACTATTATCGATTGTTACTTCTTGATAATAAGAGGAGAGTTGTGTGTGCATGGGACAAAATGTATAACACTTCGAAGATATAGTCTCCCAATTAGAAGGAAGAACATCCTCAACAATAATGCTATGTTTACTTTATTCACTACAGCATTGTGAGTTTTGAGATAACTATGTTGAATGATTACAAGATCCATTAGGATTGAAAAGGTTCATAAATATGGATTCATCTCCTCTTTCAAATATTTATCACCCAGTGAGTGATGCTAAAAAATTGGTATCACTGCTAGTTCACTGCAATTTGTCCATATCAATATTTAATATTTTTGAGTTGATGGAAACCTAGCTTCTATCATTGGGGATTGGTGTTGTAGATTCAATCTAATATGGTTTCAATGTTCCAGGTCAGACATTAGCCTGGTCTCTTGCTGTTTAAAGGAAAATTGAAAGTGATGGAATGCCATGAAATTCTTTATATTCATCTTAATCAAAAATGGATCTTACTAAAGTCGTGGGGTGTAAAACAACTGTTGCGGTTGAATGGGGCAGTGAAATGAAACTGAACAACCACAATATACAAAGAATCGAATATGACGTTGTGCATTGATTATGCAAGAACCAAAAACAATACAAAAATTGCAGAATAGTAAATAAGACAAGGTATTTAACATGTTTCGGCCCCTTAGGGGACCTACTGCACGGCAAGAACACCGCACCCCACACGCCTTTTATTAATCTCAAAAAAGGAGGAAAACTCGGAAGCAATACAATCCAACCGAACCAGCAAGAAGAAACGAACAGGCAACTAGCAAGATTTACAAGTTTTAAAGATAAACTTAAATCGCAATCTAAAACTTACAATGCTGGACGAAACTGTCTGGCGGACCTGATCTCTTCAAAGCGATGGTTGATTGCACTCCAAGATGTCGTTCCGTGGTTAATCCTCGTCGCACAAGGAGGCTGATGCCCCGCAGCACCTCTTCATCGCAAAACAGAACAGGATCTGATCTTCTGCAGTCAGGGACCACGAATCTGGTGCCGCCGCAAGACCTAGGGTATGCCGCCCTTGACTGGTCCCGCCTCACCGACAAGCCACGCAGCTCTTCGAATGCAACGTCAAAGTCAAAGAAGATTTCCATCGTGAAGGGCCTAGATCCGGAATCACAACTCCACCATAGCCGATACAGCACTGTCCGCCGGAGAACGTCAGGTACCAAGACGAAGATCGAGCCGGCGAAGATCTGGCGCCTCTCTACTTTTCCGAATGAAGTCGCAGCGGAGGGGGAAGACCCAGCTGAATCAATTCGTCGCATCGGGAAGAGACAGACAGGGGTAACGAAACCCCCTGCGAGCTATAGAACCCGTAACAACCTGCCCAATCCAGAGCCGCCACGGAGCAACAGTGAAACCGCAAACCAAACAGCAGCGGCGGTTCAAACAGACCCCCAAACAGATGGACGACCAGCATGCGAGGGGCGGTGGAATTAAACAACGGTGCAAATCACACCAAGCAGGAAAAAAACATGGATAGCCAGCGGGATATAACAAGGGCCTCAATAGGCGGCCCAACAGAAAGAAAAAAACCATATATCCGGCGGGTAATTAAGGCATAAAGCATGGGATAAAAATTTAAATGAAAGGCAGCACACATATTAAACAACATTAATCAGCAAATTTAATATGAAAAAACAGGAATTAAAAAACCTTAATTCACAAATATCCACCTTTTCAATTAAAATTGTGATGTTATTGCATCTAACCTATCAATTGAATCGGGCAATCATGCTAAACAACCTAAGCAACACAAAAACAACAATAAACAGTGCTAGTCAAACTATTCACTGCTTATGTCCAACATGTGTATCAATGTGATACACATTTTCCCTATCAATTTCATCTAAACTTCTACTGAAACATATTTAGAATTAAAACCTCTAAACATAACTGCATAAAACCGAACTTAACTCCACATACCTGAGTTTCCCGTTCGACATACCTCAACTCTCTATCGATCACATGTCAATCGAGAGGTTCCCGGGACAGCTCTTGTGCCTGCAGAACACCAAAAAACCGAGCAGTACCCATCCTCAAAGCATAACACCAATACAAGGTATGAACATAAACTCAAAGTGAAACAGCTCAAATGCATATAGTAGCGGTAAAGAAAACAGCTCATGCAAATGAAAGCAAACAAGCAAACAAAAAACACAAAGCTCAGAGGAAGCAAATCATTCACTCCACCTAGATCTACGACAGACCCAGAAGACTCTCCACCTAAGGAAAGAACACTGCCTAGAACCGCGCAACAAGGAAAACCACCTCCTAACTTACATCGTTGTATAACCCATACAGCCTCAGTCCTAGAGCCAACTCGAAACCAAGAGGAAACAAACCCAACAAGCAAGGGAAGCCCGCTACCGACCTAAGGAAAACTCATCCTAATCTAGCACGATGACATCAAGCACCTAATTTCCAGGTACCCCCCATTCGATGTCGTCAAAGAGATACCAGCAGTACCGTCATGAAGTATGGTTGTTAGCCAAACATCTTCACATGAACCTACTTCTCAAACCATTGTCCAACAACTTACTATCCTCATACCCGGTTAACCCCGAGAAGATCAACCCTCCTGGGACACGAAGGAAACAAACTCCAAAGTTGAACCCACAACTCTGACTCAAAAGCACACTAGACAGAAGCACGGCCTAAAATAAGCCAACAAGAGAGGTTCCTCAAAAGCGAGTATCACTGCAAAACTCATGCAATCCCAAGAGTCCTAAGGGCAAACTCTTAAGCCTACGAGAACACTGGTAATCCAAGGGCAGCCAGCTACCGACCAAGAAAACTCATCTCGGTTTAGCTTCCTAACGATATCTAGGAACCACCTAACATCGCTAAAGAGATCCCGACAGAACCTCCATGAAGCTCAATCATCACCGAACCTATTCACATGACATTGTCACTCTTAACACTGCCCAGACACAATCACCACTCATAACGGGTCACACCTAGAGACACCAGCCCAACAAGAGAGGTTCCTCAAAACCGAGTATCACTGCAAAACTCATGCAATCCCAAGAGTCCTAAGGGCAAACTCTTAAGCCTGCGAGAATACCGGTAATCCAAGGGCAGCCAGCTACCGACCAAGAAAACTCATCTCGGTTTAGCTTCCTAACGATATCTAGGAACCACCTAACATCGCTAAAGAGATCCTGACAGAACCTCCATGAAGCTCAATCATCACCGAACCTATTCACATCACACTGTCACTCTTAACACTGCCTAGACACAATCACCACTCATAACGGGTCACACCAAGAGACACCAGCCCAGAAACAGGATACACACCAGAGGAACAAACACTGCGCTAATTACCAGCTCACTCTCATAAGGCAAAAGGCAGTAACAGGTGGCCAAACAGACAGACAGACAGACAGACCCTGCCACACACCCCACTGCTTACCGATACACTAGATCAAACCAACCTCGCACAAACCCCTCCTACCTCACAACCTGAGACACAAACCAGACAACCGCACACTGCCAAGGTCTCTACCGGGGCAGACAAAAAAGGAAACATGGCAAATTGCACAAAACTGTAAACAGGACACAGCAGGCACAAAAATTGCAATCGCAAGCAAGCAGTTTATAAAAACTGTTAAACAGTGATGCAATAAACCAGTTTTATCAAAGAAAAAGATTCGGTAAGCAAGAAACAGGTTCAACAACAGTGTATACAGGGGCAGCAAGCATGCAGATTAAAGAACCAAGAGGGGGGCTGTAAACCAAATTCTAACAAGGCATGTTGCATACATAAACAAAGAACCGAAGGCAGATCAAGCAAATATCGAAATCCAACAGCACAGCAACCAGGGAGGCTCTGATACCACTTGTTGTGGTTGAATGGGGCAGCCGAATGAAACCGAACAACCACAATATACAAAGAATCGAATCTGGGGTTGTGCGTTGATTATGCAAGAACCGAAAACAATACAAAAATTGCAGAATAGTAAATAAGACAAGGTATTTAACATGCTTTGGCCCCTTAGGGGACCTACTGCACGGCAAGAACACCACACCACTCGCGCCTTTTATTAATATCGAAAAAGGGGGAAAACTCGGAAGTAAAACAATCCAACCGAACCAGCAAGAAGAAACGAACCAGGCAACTAGCAAGATTTACAAGTTTTAAAGATAAACTAAAATCGCAATCTAAAACTTACAATGCCGAACGAAACTGTCCGTCGGTCCTGATCTCTTCAAAGCGGTGGTTGATTGCAAGCCTCCAAGATGTCGTTCCGCGGCTAATCCTCGTCGCACAATGAGGTCGATGTCCCGCAGCACCTCTTCATCGCAAAACAGAACAGGATCTGATCTTCCGCGGTCGGAGACCATGAATCTGGTGCCGCCGCAAGACCTAGGGTATGTCGCCCTTGACTGGTCCCGCCTCACCGAAAAGCCACGCACCTCTTCGAATGCAACGTCGAAGCTGAAGGAGATTTCCATCGCGAAGGGCCTAGATCGGGAATCAAAACTCCACCATAGCAAATACAGCACTGTCCGCCAGAGACCGTCGGGTACCAAAACGAAGATCGAGCCGGCGAAGATCTGGTGCCTCTCTACTTTTCCGAATGAAGTCGCGGCAGAGGGGGAAGACCCAACTGAATCGATTCGTCGCATCGGGAAGAGACGGGCAGGGGTAATGAAACCCCCTGCGTGCCATCGACACCGTAACAACCTGCCCAATCCAGGGCTGCCATGGAGCAACAGTGAAACCACAAACCAAACCGCAACGGCGGTTCAAACAGACCCCCAAACAGATGGATGGCCAGCATACGAGGGGCGGTGGAATTAATCAACGGTGCAAATCGCACCAAGCAGGAAAAAAACACGGATAGTCGGCGGGATATAACAAGGGCCTCAATAGGCGGCCCAACAGAAAGAAAAAAACCATATATCCAGCGGGTAATCTATTATTAACTATTATTTATCTATACTAAATTAGGCTTCCTCCTAGCCTACCTGTCACCTTACCCTTAACCCACGTCGCCTTCCAATCAATTTCCCTCCGCATTCCCATCCGTCCTCCCGCGACACAATCGGGCTCCCCCTCGCGCACTCTCACGTCAGCCCTCCGAATTAGGGTTCCTTATTCGGGCTTCCTTCCACCGTCCGGCTACCTTCTACCTTCGTCTGCGTTGCATTACCAGCTCCGGCGACGCCATCTGACCTTCCCGCGCGCACGCTCTGCCCTCTTCCAAAGGGATTTAGGCTTTCGAGCTACCAACGTGCTTCGACAAGAAACTTCAGTCTTCCTCTTTTCAGTCTCACCACCCGTGACGCCATTCGGTGGACGGCGCACTGTCTACTCTTACCTCCATATAACGGTTTCGTTGTACCGGCTGGCTTCGACGAAAGATCAATGAAACTGTCCTCATCCTCTTCGGTAGGCAGTCGATATTGCATCGTCCAGGTTCGGTTTCTCTCGACGTGATAACCCACTTAAATCGATTTATGGCTTTGCTTTGAAGCTCATATGTGGTTCGACTGGGACGACCTTTATTAATTTCCTTCCCAATGATTGAATTTGGTTGAAATATATCCTATAACCCTATCCTCCTATAACCCAAGGTTAGTATATTTTTTCTCACCGCTTCAGTAATTTTCCCCCCATTTGGCTTGATGTTTTCTTTGTTCGAATTCTGATGTGTGGATTCTTTTGATTTCAGGAGTTGGGTTCGCATCTAAAAACAGGTATTTTATTGGGAATGTATCGGTTCAAATGAAATCGGTACCTGTAAATGCTGCTAGGACTATCACTGCTTCTTACGTATTCTCCTTCAATCTTGTAGACATAATATTAGTTTAAGAATTTTTTGGTACAAATCTCGGTTCGCTTAGTTCCAAGTTTTATGTGTAAATGCATAGTAGATTTTTTATTTCTTATGGTAACTGATGTGTGGACTCTATTGATTTTAGGAGATGGATTCGCATATATGAGCACGTTTTTTCATGTGAATGTGTTGGTTCAGATGAAGTTGGTACCTGACAAAACATCACTATATTTATACAATTTCAGTTTCTACATCCACATGCAGTTATCCTATTAACTATGTTTCAATTTTTATCATCCTCACATAGTGAAGAAGTTAAGTCCTGATGAATGTGCATGGGCTTATGGAATGATTGTCATAAATTTACATGCATGGAGGAGGATAAACATAAGAGACATATAATTTATGGCTCAAGGAGGTTTGATTTTGTTGTTTTTTTAACACTTAATTCTTCATGTTGATTTGATTCATGGTTAAGAACTCATAAATTTTATATTGTTTGGAACTCAATGGGTTAATGATACATTGATAATCATGTGCTTCTTGAGTTTTACTTGACAGCACTTGAATTTGGATTCAATTGGCAGGTATGAGTTGTTTCAGTTGTTTTTTCCTGTACATAAATGTTCAATTCCTACTTTTTTCAGCATGCAAGGTCGCCTTTTGCATATTCAAAATTAAATGCTCACATTTCCTTTGGTCTTTTTTTATTTTACACTGGCTTAAATTGATCTATATGAATATTTTTGGCATGTATGAGTTGTTTTGCTCAGGTATGTGACATGCAATCATTATGTTTTTAAGGAGGTGCGTCATCGACAATGAGAAAATATTGTGCCTAAAGGATATGATGTATTGTATATGGTATGGATGAATCCTTCTAAAAGGTTTGATGAGAAATCGTTCATTATGTTTTTTCATTTCCTTGATTGATTAATTTTAGAAGGATATGGATGATCATGTTTTCAAGTGTTCTTTTTATTTTTTAAACCCGTTTAGAAAGGGTTGTGAGCGAGTTATGAATTAATTTTTAAATCTACCGTGAACTTCATCTCTTTTCATACACCACTATATGATGAAATTTATCCATATTTAATGTAATTTTTTACATGATATTTTCCATTATTTATGTATTCTGAATAAATTAATTAGTATTATCTTTGTTTTCAATTCTGTCAGTTGATTATGTCATTTGAGTTGGAATATAACAAATAGTGAAATGCAATTATTAATTTTTCATATCCTTGTCCTATTATTTATATTTTGGATTCCATGAAGCATGAGAGAAACTTTAATGTCATGATTTATGATCAAGGAACCTGGACTAACTTGAACAACCCACTCTTGAGATCCATGTTATCATGTTGGTGTACTCCTCCATTTCTTTTAGTCATATCACACTACTATACAAAGCGTTAATTAAATAGGTATGGTGGAAATCATATATACCATCCATTACTATATCTCTAAATCTAATTTTTGTATGACTAGAGAAATTATCAAGGAACCTAGACTAATCAGGTGATACGATTGTCCCTTTTTTAATTCGAGGTTGCATCGGGAACACATTGCAAGGCTTAGTTTAGTTGATGATTTTATAATTGGAATTCTTGTGCAGGATTTAAGAGGTCAGGATGTGAGAGTGAGCATTGTATAAGACTTTTTCAGGGCATGGTACATTTATTTGAGAACAAAGGTTAAGAGGTTTGCTCCTTTCTGAATCCCCTATTGCATGTACATGGAATAATTTTTACACCTTTGATGGATTGTCACTTGTGTTCTGTTGTATTTTTCTAATGAACATGGCATATGTTCATCTTGTTGATGAATATGGGTAGAGAGAGTAATTATGTTTTTCATATTCTGTATAAATTTACCATGTTCATCTATTTTATCACTTTTTTAATTTATTTATGTCTTGAAATCATTTAGTGTGGAACATGAAATGGTTGAATTCCCTGATCCAAACCCTTTCTCTCACTTCCTCCTTTTCTTATATTGCATTTTTTATTTTAGTAAATAGAAATATTTTATTATGGTCACTGATAACAGTATATTTTATACTACTACATTCTTGTCATGCATGTGACCATGTCCCCACTACAGAAAAATTGAATACTGTAATTCTTTTGTAAATGTTTCACGTTTCGTTCTTTCTACCATTTGTTGCGAATGTTTTTCATATGCATCTCCAGAGCACAATTATCCTTATGTCATACATGTGTATGATTAATATTCTGGGTTATGTATCTAGGAGGGGCTGCATGAATTCTATGGAGGGATTCTAGAACTATTTTATCATGGGTAAGATATTTTCTGGGTGCATTTCCTGCTGCTTTGTTTTGGTGAAGTTATATGATTTTATTCAGTATACCCTTTTGGAATATAAGTTATCCATAAATTAAATGGCACAGTTTTAGTATTACTTTTTTTTTGAATTACTTTATATTTCTAATCAGGTTCGAATGCTTCCATTTTTTTATGTCACCTAAAGAAATATTTAACATGTTTATCACTTATGATAATTGTTTTTAAAAATATTATTGACATCAATTATATATACTAAATCTGGGTTACTTCTTCCTACGTGTCACCTAGCCATGCTTCCACTTCACCCTAAATTATGCATTCCTTCCTCCAAAATAAATTATGTTTTATTTTACAATAAAGAATAAAGTCCAAACCCGTTTGATTTTACACAGTTTTTATGGTAGAAACCACGATGACTTAAATCATTTGGTTATTTTTTATGTTAAAACAGTGTTCAATTTTAGTCATAAAAACATTGGAAGTGTTTTATCACCCTTTTAGTACTGTCCACTTTAATTTATCTAAGCCCCTTATTTTTCTTCAAAGGCCAGGTGATTTGATACTATAAACCAGAGAGAAACAGTCCTTTAAAACAATATTTATCATATAAACTTAATATGTGGCAATTAGTTCATGAATTCCATGGATTTAATCAAGATGGGGATGCTTTAATTTTTTTCACAATACCACAGTCATAATGATGTTTAAAAATCTGTTTTCTATTGAAAAAGTGGGTAGTAGGAAGCTGAATGTTTTACAAAGGTTTGAGGATAGATTCTTTCAATAGGCTAAGAATGATATTGGGATTGTTCAGGTTCAGCATAATGTCAAATTGAACACACTTCAGTAATTTCAGTTGGAGATATTGTGAAATTAATGCTTTTTATTATTTTGTGTTTTTCTGTTTACTTAGTTTTAGGAATAAAATTCTAAACAGACCAGATTTCCCCAATGACAGCTCCTCCATCTCCTCCTCCCCAAGCTTCACCAGGCTGCCGAAAGAAATGTACACCACCGAGGCAGGTTCCTTCATGTCCAGCCACTCCACACAGCTGTCTTCGATGGACTATAATAGGTTCAGACCATACTCCATGTTGCCCTCCACCCTCTCGTCCAGGTACACCAATGGGATCGTGGGCCCGATTGTCTTTACATGCCACCATATTTTCATCCAATACACCACCTTTATTTAATCATAGGTATACTGACAGTGTCCAAATGCCCACAAATTGGCCAATAATAGATTTATAGACTCGTGTTGCAGGGGCCAGGGGTTTATGATGATATATATGCAAGGATACACACCTTGATTTCCAACAACTCAAATGAATTGAAGAATGTACACTTTAGCTGGTGAATATTAGAGAATTGGTCATGGAAAATGCTCTGGAGGGAAGGGTAGTATCCCATGTCATAAATGAATGATGGCAAGTCTTTGATGCTGAGGGAAGGCATGGAATGCAAATGCAGTTCGGGGGAAAATCATCGGCATTCAACTAGCCACTGAAGACATGGTACAAGATGGTGCAAACTATGCAAGACTGCGTGAATAAGGTCACCCCATCGAGGCTTAATATAAAATTACTAATATCAATGTTTTTTTTCATTCATCCTAATGGGTAAGACATATTCCAGTTTGTATAATTATCCTCTATCAAGTTCTTTCATGTTGAATTTCCAATAATTTTTTGAAACTTAAAATCCACACTGGTGCTGATTTTTTCCATTTTATTTTGTTTGTTGATAAAAAAATTACTTGGAATGTATGTATATCATCTTCTTTTTTGAAAAAAAAATTGATATCTTTTGATTCTTCTGTACTTTCATGCTTCCTGTGGATGCCTTCAGAAACATCAGTGATTCACATTGTATATATGTAAGTAAGCCTCATCATTGATCCAAGTAGATTTATTTGATTCATGATGGGAGTATCTTTTGGGATTGATCATTTCCACTTAAGTAGCTACAAGTAGCTTAAAAGACAATTGAGTGATGTGATTGAGAATAAGGTTGATACTTCAGCCAATACCTATCCATTTACATTTCATTATTCATTTTATTTTCCATCATGCTGTGTAACATTGATTTATTTGTTTATTCAATTATTGTTCTGAATCATATGACAATATATTATGTAAGTTCACCCATTCTTCTGCCTTCACTGTTGTTGCTCATAGTACATGTACGTTGTAAACATTATACAGTTGAATTATCAATTAATTATGTTTATAAATTGTTTCTATAAAATAGTTTAATTTATAAATTTCATGTTCAAGTCCTCAATTATCCATTTAGTTAGTAATATTCTTCTACATGTCAATATACTTTCTTAATTACCTATGCAATAAGACTAAAATTTGATTACATGGATTGTTTTAAAAAAACAGCATAAATCCTCAGAAAATCAGATTTTACATATGTTCAATGACCTAAAGAATGTCGTAAGGAAACTATCCATCATGTGCATTGATGTTTTTTTATCGATCACATGACATAATTTGTATGTATGCATCATGTCATATATTGATTCTTACATCTGATGGTATCATTTTATAATAATTAAAATTCAAATTTTTTGTAACATATGTTGGTTACTCATGTATGTGATGTGTAGTCCCTCAACAATCATGATTATATTTTATGTCTTCTACTATTTTTATTGTATTTATGTTTAATCAACTTTTATTGTAATATTTTGTAACACTAATTTACACTAATTTACGCATCTCGTGTCATTTATCATTACAGGGGATCAATGCATGTTTTCAAATAACCAGGGATTGGCATGATAACTATGACAATTGTTTTGATAAGACTCTTTATGGTTTTTATGGAGCGATTCAGAGGCAACTACAGAGGTCGCAATATCAACATTTTATTCGTGTATTGCTTAGCATCTATACAAAGGATTAGAAGAAACTAAAATATTATGTTTACAGAATAGTTGCAGATTAAACTTGGGAACATCTTATACTTGCTGGAAAATTTCTCCATGTCTAAACATCACAACATCTTTGTTTGTGGACAACAATTTTTTCATTATGTATTATAATTATTCCTCAACACATCTCATATTTTTTATTAGAAAAACTCTTCTTTAAGTTAATTCTCTACAACTATGTGTTTCATTGTATGCAATATTGTTTTCCTAAATGTAGTTTATATTGAAGTGAGGTTTCCATGCTTGACTATTCCAAAGTGTTTCACATTAATAAAATTAATGTATCTTATTTGAACTATTATAATGTTGTCTTCTTAATAGAGCCACTTATAATTCAAAATTATTCACCACTTATTTGTTAGTAAAATACATTAAACGTTACTATTTCATCGAAACTATTACAAGTAGTACGCTCTTAGTAAAAATAATAATAATAATTACATATCACCGTGCGTACGCACGAGCGAGTACTAGTTAAGGCATAAAGCATGGGATAAAAATTTAAATGAAAGGCAACACATATATTAAGCAACATTAATCAGCAAATTTAATATGAAAAAACAGGAATTAAGAAACCTTAATTCACAACAACTAATTATATTTTGAAAAAAATCAAAGTATCTATGAATGGAAAAAATGTGAAACAAGGCAAATTATAGATATGTATATAGCAGTTTGAATTGAAGACATTAGAATGTAGAAAGATAAAATAGTTGATCAATTCCTTTCCAGGGTTATCCTAATCAATGTTATCATTAGAGGGTTTGGATAAACACTTGAATATTCTAATATAATTAAGAAGCTAATGATAATTTGAGCAGATAAGTTCAATGCCAAGATTAATGAGCTTGATGATAAAGATCATGATGATTAAACAATAGATGATGTTCAAAACATTCTGTTTCATTATGAGATGGAGGAGAAGAACTCAAAATCAAAGGAATTAAGGAAAACTAAATTTCTTTCCAAGAATTCAAAGGCTTTAAGATTGAATATAATGAAATTTTCTCAAAGGAAGAAGAATGTATGGAAGACTACACTAATACTCCCCCACTTATATTAGAGAATTTCATACGAGGAAGTGGTAAGTACCACTACTACAAATACCGCTTTTATCAGCGCTAAAAATGACATTTAACGGCGCTAGAAAAGCGCTGTTAAAGCCGGTGAAGATAAAGGGGGGTCCCTTTTATCAGCGCTCCAAAAAGCGTTGATAAAAGGGTCATTTATCAGCGCTTTCTTTTTAGCATTGATAAAAGACCCCCTTTATCAGCGCTTTTTGTTAGCGCTGATAAAAGTAAAAAAAATTAAAAAAAAAATTAAAAAATTAAAAAAAATTAAAAAAAATCCTGTCAATCGGGGGGGCTTTTACAGCGCTTGAGCCCCCCCTTTTTACAACGCTTTTCAGCCCCTCCAGCGCCCGCACGCACGGAGGAGAAGAACTCAGAATCAAAGGAATTAAGTAAAACTAAATTTCTTTCCAAGAATTCAAAGGCTTTAAGATTGAATATAATGAAATTTTCTCAAAGTAAGAAGAATGTATGGAAGACTACACTAATACTCCCCCAATTGTATTAGAGATTTTCATACGAGGAAGTGGTAAGTACCACTACTACAAATACCGCTTTTATCAGCGCTAAAAATGGCATTTAACGGTGCTAGAGAAGCGTTGTTAAAGCCGACGAAGATAAAGGGGGTCCCCTTTATCAGCGCTCCAAAAAGCGCTGATAAAAGGATCCTTTATCAGCGCTTTCTTTTTAGCGCTGATAAAAGACCCCTTTTATCAGCGCTTTTTGTGAGCGCTGATAAAAGTAAAAAAAATTAAAAAAAATTAAAAAAAATTAAAAAAAATTAAAAAAAATCTTGTCAAGCTTTTATAGCGCTTGAGCTCCCATTTTTATAGCGATTTTCAGCCCCTCCAGCGCCCGCACGCACCCCCTCCACCCTTTATCAGCGCTAGCCCCCCCCCCAAATCCAGCCTCATGCGCGCGCCCCTACCTCCACCAGGTTTTGAACTCGAGATCTCTCCCTTGCGCGCCTAAGCCCTTACCACTCCTCTATTTTGATTTGTTTTCCATTTCATGATATCTCTATTTATATATATATATAGTTATATTAATATATATATTTATAGTGATATTAATATATTTATTTATAGTTATATGAATATATATATATAGTTAGATTAATATATAGGTATATAAATATTCCTATATTTGTATTTTAAATAAAATGGATATTAGTTATTATTTAGATAAAGCTAATATATTTTATATGTAAATATATTTTATTATTTATATTTATAATTAAATTTTTATGTGTGAATATATAAAAAATATGTATATATTGTTATATATTTGATTATAAATAGCAGTGCATTATAAAAAAAGGATAAAATTTCAAAGACATAATATCAATATAAATGTAATACCTTGGAATAAATTCAGTCCCCACAAAAAAAAAGTCAATAATACCCCCCTTAAACGAGGCTGAAAATCCAAAAAATGTTAAAAAATCGAGATATCCCGACTAAAAACTCAGTTTTGGAGGCCTTCTGGGCCTTTTTTGGCCTCAAAAAATGTGAAAAAGGTTTCGCCTGGGTCACTGGCGCCTAGAGCTCGTCGCAGGCTTCGATTTGATATGCTGTAGAGCTCAAACGGACACTCGGATCAAAAGTTATGGTCGTTTGAAGTTCGAGTTGCGTTTTCAACATATTTTGAATCTTTTTTTATTTTTTTTATTTTTTTAGTCTTCAAATTGTTATTAAATTACTATTACTCCGTAATAATTAGCAAATTATTAATTAAAAATATTTTTTTAATTTTTTTGTAAGTCATTTTCACTAAATATCTTGTATATTAAGTGTAAATGTATATTTATACTTATCTAAAATATATTTAAAAATTATATATTATATTTATATCAATATAACTATATCTATATATTTAAATATTAATATATTTTTTTTAATGATTTTTTTTTAGAAGTAGACCCTTTATCAGCGCTTTTAAAAAAAATGTTGATAAAGGAATACC
Organism: Viscum album; assembly: GCA_963277665.1. Lineage (NCBI taxonomy): Eukaryota > Viridiplantae > Streptophyta > Magnoliopsida > Santalales > Viscaceae > Viscum > Viscum album. The sequence continues at coordinate 121,162,618 of OY728167.1, forward strand.
CTTTAACAGCGCTAAAAAAATGTTGTTAAAAGGAGTACCTTTATCAGCGCTAAAAAAAAGCGCTGATAAAGAGGTACTTTTATCAGCGCTGATAAAGAGGTATTTTTATCAGCACTGATAAAAGTACCTCCCTTTATCAGCGCTTTTTCGTTAGCGCTGATAAAGGTTGACGCTGGCCTTGCCCAGTTTTGTGGTAGTGTACACAGAAAAGAATCTCTTTAACTATATAAGGGTTGCCCATTTCATTCCCAACTATCGTTTGAAAATTATATGTGAATGCGATGACTAAGAAGAATCTAGGAATGCCAACAAGGAGATATATTATCTAATGAAAAAACTGGAAATGTGAAAAGAGAAGATGAATGCAAAATTATTCATAAGAAACCATCTATTGGATGAAGTTTGTGTATCACACAGTAAAGACAACTTTAAAGATGTGCATGCTCCTATAGAAGCATCTCAAAGTTATGTGAGGGCACAAGATAAATAATAATTTTACTCTTTAGATAGTGACTGAATAATAAATTATGAGTATGTTGTATAAGAAAGAGAAATAGCCAAGTAATATATTATGAAAAAGGAGATTAAAATGTGATTGAACAAGATCGGAAGACATAAAGAAAAAAAAATCATCTCAAGAAAATCATAGACATATTTATTCCAAATAAATAACATGACAAGGAGACCACGTTATGAAAATGTCACCGGTTTTTTACCAAAAGGCGATGAAGTGCCTGAGGAAAGCTGCAAGTACAAGCCTTGTTTGGGAGGCTAGCCGTCGTGCATTGTCATCTACAGAGTTCACATTTTGGCAGGCGCAGTCGTAGGTGGAGGTGGGACACCACCAGAGGTTGGCCTGAAATAGCAGCAACAACCTTCTTCCATCAGGAAAAATCAAACTCATAATAATGGATTAGAACTCAGAGAACTCAGGAATATGAAACTTACAGCCCAACAAACACTTTAAAGGCATCATATATGCCCCACTGAGCACCCCTAAGGGTTCCGATCATAACTATACGAAGAGGAAGTCCGCGTGTAAAAAGCCCGCACAAACCAAGCTTCTTCACAGCATCACCCACAGTAGCCCCCTTGGCATTGTTCAAAAAGGAGACGAGATTGTCAGCCGGGTGTGACACAATGGCACAGAACACACCAGCTATATAGCCGCCACCGAGGCTCACCCCAAGTTGAAGGGATTTGCTGCACTGATCTTTTGGCTTTGGGATGGCGCGCTTGTACAAGAGCTCAACATTAGTCTCGAAATATGCCAATTTCATCATTGTGTAAGGAATCTGACGCCCCCAGAGAGGAATAATCTCTTCGTAAAACCCAAGAGCGCCTTCAAACTTCACAAATTTTGGAAATCCATCTCCCAAACCTCTAGCAAACCCAGGTTGTGTTTGGATCCGAACCTTCGCCGCTTCCATGGGGCAAAGGGCACATCAGCAATTACCTCAGCAGATGCAGAACCGGCAAGGTAAATCAAGGTTTTGTGTTAGGCCGCAAATTTACTCAGGCCCAGCAATGTCCGAGTAGTACTTCTTAAAAAATTCATAGAACCCGAATTTGCAGGCACCCTGTGCACTGTGGCCAGGAAGAGTAGGTACCCACCCCTTAAAAAAACCTCTGGCCCCTTGTTCTTTTAGCAGAACTCCAAAACCAGGATAAATACTCTTGTATTTTGCTGGATCTATCGGCATATTACATTTGACGATATTGAGAGGGGTGACGAGGGGTGGCGGCCGTGTGAGTGAGGCCGCAGCTCAAGATCCCTCCCATCGTACACGCAGCGTAGAATGCAGGGGAGTGCATTTCGATCTTGCCGGGTTCATTGGGCGCCGGGATCACGAAGCATTTACTGGGACGTTCGGTGTTGGCCGCCGGCATTGGAATTAACGAGGAAAAAGAGATTGGAGGCGAAAAGTGCTGCCGGCTCGCGCTGGACTCGATGGAAGGGTGAGAATCGAGGGGGGGCGGGCGGTGAGTAGAGAAAGTTGGGGAGGAGAGATTTGCCACCGACATCGGAGAAAGCCAGGAGGGAGGGGGACAATGGAGGGAATAAATGAAGACCGGATAAATGGGATTTTTATCGTCTTAGGTTACCTTTTTTACATGATCCTCCTCTAATCTGGGGAGATATTTAATTTTTACACGTGGAACTATCCTGTTGTTTTGATTTGATGGTGGGCATTTTCATTTCTTGGAAAATTAGGCGTGAGCGCGCGAAATTAGGCATTGCCGGACATTTTTAGTGGGTTTCACCGGGATTTCGTCGTAGTGGATTTCATCGCACTCGGTTTCATCGAAGTTGGTTTGGCATTTTTCAATGGGTTTCGTCGGGATTTCGTTGCAGTGGGTTTCGTCGGGATTTCGTCACAGTGGGTCTGGCATTTTCGTTCATTGTGTTTAGACGGGCGAGGCCTGAATGACTGCGAGCGGTCTAAGGGATTGGGGCATTTTCAGTGGGTTTCACCGTGATTGCAGGGCAATAAGGTGTTATCAGTGAGTTTTGTCGCAGTGCGAGGCATGGTTTGGAATTTGTATTTTGGTTCTCTTTATAATAGATACTGATGAAGGTATTGTAGATTATATTTGAAGTTTTTTTTACAGTTTTTTGGTAAATCTAAAATTATTTTCTATCTATGATTGTATATTGAATCATGTGAAGGTATTGGAGATTATATTTGAAGTTTGTTTATTGTTAGCTTTGTGGTAAATCTCCAAGATCATTTGTTGAAGTTTGCAATGGATGTTTGCATTGCGGAAGTTCCATTGGTTCTTTGCAGTTGAAGTTTCACTGGAGGTTCCACTGGAAGTTCCGGTGAAGATTCCACTGGAAAATATATTTAATATATCTTATAAATTGTTTTATTTATAATTTAAGAAATATAATTTTATTTTATATGCGTGTGTGTGCGCGCGTGTGTGAAAAATTATTTTTGTAATTATATAATATTTAGTTACATTTCTATTCATATAGTTTATACATTTTCAAACAGATTAAATCCTGTTATTAAATTAATGTACATTGTTTAAACTTAAGTTTTTTTATTGGAGGTTGTTGCAGTGCTGTTGATGTTGATATTGTAGCAGCTTTTATTAAATCAATTGTAGGGATGACGTTCAAGTCATTTTGATGAAGCACAATGTTTTTATGTCACGTATGGGGAAGTAAATGAGTTCAGTATATGCGGACAGTACTCTAATAAAAGGAGAAATGATAAATCAATTGTCACATCAAGCCTTTATACATGTAGCAAATAAGGGCATAGGAAGGTTGACAAACGTTATAGCATGGTGGAATTTCCTTGGGCTGAGACACGTATAAGTTGCCTTGCTAGGATGAAGGTTAGTTTATTGTCTTCTGGGCAATATGCATGTACTGTATTTGTTGAAGAACATAATCATCCCTTGCACAACCTTAAATCAATTCATATGATGAGGTCCCAAAGAAAAATAACAGAAGGACAAACAATTGAGTTAGATGTGAATGCTTCAGTGGGTATTAAACCAAATAATTCTTTCTCCATGGCGGCAACTATTGCAGGGGTCGAGATGCAATTGGGTACATACGTGTTGATTAGTCGAATTTTTTAAGGTCTAAACGGGAAAGGAAATTATTTTATGGTGATGCGTGTTGCATGTTAGAGTACCTGGAAAGACAAAGTCAGGACAATCCATCACCTGTCTATACTATGTAGTTTGACATGAATGGACAAATTAGTAATATTTTTATGGGTTGATAAAAAAATGAAGACAAATTATGAGTTGTTTGGTGCTGATGTTATTTTTGACACCACTTTCAGCACTAATAAAGAGTACAAGCCGTTAGGTATTTTTGTGGGGTTCAATCATCATCGAGAGATTGTCGTTTTTGGGGTAGCTTTGTTATATGATGAAACCGCGACTTCGTTTTCTTGGTTGTTTCAAAAAAAACTACAGGTGCATCACATGAAGAGACCTCAAACTATTTTTACTGATCATGATGCGACAATGGGGAAATCCATTTATGAAGTTTTAGTGGGAACTCGACATTGTCTTTGTTCGTGACATTTAATACAAAATGACATTGAGCATTTAGGTAATTGGATGAAAGACGGATCTAGTTTTCTAACTAGATTTAAGAAGTGTATGTTCTAATACCATGATGCAAATCAGTTTGATCAGGGGTGGTCTTCCCTTAGAGCAGAATATGAGGATGAGAAATCGCAGTGGTTAGATGATGTATTCATACTGTGAGAAAAGTGGATGCATTGCTTTTTGAAAGATGCTTTAACATTGGGTATTCACACCACTCAATTAAGTGAAAGTTTTAATAGATTTCTTAAAGATTATGTTCATCGCAAGTTAAGTGTTGTTGATTTCTTTAAGCACTTTGAGCGATTGTTGGAAAAAAATCAATATCGCGAAACAAAGACAAAATTTGAGATGCGAGAGAAGTTTCCTCATAATCTTTACCCTTACCATGCATTGATGTCCTAGGTTTTTACTAGATATACACCCAAGTTATTTGATTTATTTCAACATGAATATCAAATGATTGGTGCTTGTTTTTTGATATCATGTATTGAAATTGGAGTTCAATTCATTTATGTTATTGGAATGGTTTGCTGTGAAGATCAATTTTGTGTGTCATATGAAGCTTATAATGAAGTTGTTGAATGTTCTTGTCGAAAGTTTGAGTCTGTTGGGTATCTTTTTTGTCATGTTTTAAAAATTTATGATCGTCTTGATGTGAGAGCAACACCTGAAAAATATATTTTGGGGAGATGGACCCGATTAGCTAGAAATATTGTGATGTTTGAAGGAGCTTCTGTTGAAGTAATTATTGATAGAAAATTAGTTATAACAAAAACATTACAAAGATTTAGCACAAATTGTAATGAAGTTAATTGCCATAGCTTGTGAGACAGATGTGAATTATGACATCGCCTTCTCTAATTTCAGTAATTTTGCAAAAGAGTTGACTATTGTAAATACATCATCAGATAGAGTTAATGGTCATGATAGTTCAGACACAATTTTAAGCAAGACTTCTTTTAAAAAGAAACCAAACAAGAGAGGGGGAAATATACTGAAAAGCTTTTTAGACAATGACTTCCGAAAGGGGACACAACTGAATAAAAATAGTCTACTGCTATGATGACGGTATGATTTCATTTTATGTTGCATTTCATTTATAAGAGTAGTCTTCTATTGCTAATGTGGTATCTAATATCATTTTTATTTGCACGTAGGGAATTGCAGAGCAAGCAAGATCAGATTTTGGTGTCGCAGCTACAAAAATAGTTTTAAATGTAATTTTTTTATCTGCATTCTTTTCTATAACTGTTGTAATTGTGTTGTTTTTCTGTTGCAGGAAAACTTGTCAACCAATTTGGGACTTCAGATTTGGAGGTAGACTGGAATAACATTGGAAGAGGCTGAGCAGTGTAGATAACATTGGATGATAGTTGATTTTTTGGGTTGAATTGTGACCATGTACAGGTTATTTTAAATTGCAATGACTACATCGAAGCATTTATAGGTTGCAAGATTTTATCATCCACTTTCGGTTGTAATGGATTGGGATTGGGATACCTTTCAAGAAATTGTAAATGTGCTGTATGCATTTGTGTTGTATGCAATTGTGAAAGTGACAACAGTGAAGATCATATTTGTTGTACTGAAAATGTGAACATAACAATCCAACACCAAATATCCATTGCAATCATCAACACCAAATATAACAGAAAAACCAAATAATTCCCCTCAAAAGCACATAATATTCCCATTGCAATTTCCAAAACCAAATAAGACCATATTGCAATTACCAAAACCAAATAAGACCAAATTACAATTACCAAAACCAAATATAACCCATTACAATTATGAAAACCAAATATATCCCATTGCAATTACCAAAACCAAATATAACCCATTGTTATTACCAACACCAAATATCCATTGCAATCATCAACACCAAATATAATAGCAAAACCAAATAATTCCCCTTAGAAGCACATAATATTCCCATTACAATTTCCAAAACCAAATAAGACCAGATTGTAATTACCAAAACCAAATAAGACCATATTTCAATTACCATTTGCAATTACCAAAACCAAATATAACCCATTGCAATTACCAATTACAATTACCAATTACAATTACCAAAACCATATATAACCCATTGCATGTAATATTCCCTTCAACATTATATAAAATCAATATAATACCTATATAAAACAAATATAACATCAATATTAGTATTTAAATATCAATATTGCAATTGATAAATCATCTATACAATGACATTGAAGTAGTAAAACAGAAATATAATATCCAATAATGTTATAGTGATGAAAAATCCATCAACCAACAACCTAAACAATTATGAATAGACAATTAGTAATAATGAAATATTTATACCAATAAAAACAAACCACAATTAGTATCTATTTACAACCTACAATTAGAAACTATGATCATACATCTATAGAAGATTGAAAAATCATCATTGAAACAAAACCCCCCAATGAAACAATTCCATTCCACATACAACAATTAAAATATACCATAGAAACTAAAACAAACATTACTAAACATTCATTTAACTAAATTTTTTCCCAAACTAAGAAACAACCATAAAATTAGGTTGTATGAATGTTTAAAAACCTGTCAACATTCAAATGAAGTTTCCAGGAAAAACCATAAAACTGGGATGTATAAATTTTTAAGAACCTCAGAACCATTTCAATCCCACTTCGATGTCACATTCATTTAACCGAGCTATTTAACTGTTTATATTGATGCTGACGACATTGTTTCCAGGAGGAAACTCATGCTTCTAAATGATGTTTATGTTCAGCTGTATGTAGGGTCTGTATGGAAGCAATGTGCGATATAAAGCCCCAAGACATCAACTTCATATTGTGTTAGCTTCTTGTTATACTCTTTATCAGTTGTCAACTTCTTATTAGATAAAAAACAATTATTCCGTAGTCCAAGGTTGCATCCCCCTGCTGAGGAGTATCTTCCACCACCAACAGTAGTGCAGAAGCAGTGTTGTCCAAGTATTCGAGACTCTATTTTTTAATGATTTCATCAATAAATTTTTTCTGCAAGTTGTACAAATTTTATTCAGTTAGTTAGTTTATATTAAAATGGGTTCGATGTCGAAGAGGATAACATTTACCATTTGTAAAGCATCCTTATGATAACAATCATCTTCAACACCACCCATCCAAGACTGCATGGAGTTATAATGGTTGAAATATTTTCTCTCGATATAAAAAATGAGTAATGACTAATGAAAATTTGATGTGTTGATGGGAATAAACACCTTTTCATTTAACTGTATTGATTCCTTTATTGGTTTCTCTACCAACATCTCTATCAATTTTTTTATTTCCAGATATTACACCCTATAAAAATGAATAAAGTCTGAAAAAACATTAATTAATATATTTACAACTTCAATAATATAGAGAATATTACACTCACCATGGAAGCACTTGTAATAATCGTTGATTTATCTGGGAATATTCCATCCATATTCTCCATTTGACACTTTTTTTTATAATATAAGCATAAGAATCTATAACCTGATATCATTAAAAAGGAATAGAGGATGTCACACTAAATGAATATTAGTTTACAGTAAGATTGGTTAACTTAAATACTCACCCTGATACGTGTCATGATTTTGCTGAAAAGAGAGAAAATATTATCCATTGCAACTGAATATAAGCTGTTCTCAGCTTCCCAGACATATTCACTACATAATAATAACAATAATTTATAAGAAAACATGTATATTTCAGGGGAATTTAATAGAAATCTTTTAAATTCATGGCAGTCATTCCCTATAGTCCTAACAACACACCGGGATGTCTCCAACTGTAGAATCTTCTCAAGCTACCTATAGTCTTTTTTTTGAGTCGTTGACTCTACCTGACCCATTTAGGTATAACTGCCAACCTGGTAGCAACCCTTTTATGTTGAGTTTTCTTTGAAAAACTTCCTATATCAATGCTTTTTTCCAACTGAGTTGTATATTCTACTAGTTTTGTTTGAGCTGATGTTCTTTTTTGTATTTCGGGTTTCATAAAGATATGCCGAATCAAATTTATTTTGTTTTCTTACTCTTGAGATTAAATTTCTTATCATTGATTGTGTTCGGTGAGTTTTTGTTTCCGGATGTTCTATTTGGCTATTGTGAGGTAGAGGTGTGGTTTTTTCAGTAGCTTCTTACACATGATATACAACCTCTTGAATCCCATCTTCATTGGTACCTTGTGTTCAGTTTTCCTGTATTAGAGAATGGGTTATTTCCAGATGATCTGTAGCCTCCTACATCCTAGCTTCATTTTTACTCATTGTCCGGTCTTCCTCCTTTATAGAATGGGTCATTTTGTCTCCAAAATTAATATCCTCTCTTTTTATTTCCTCTTTGTTGGTGATGTCACTTATCAATAGCTTCAGTTTTTTATTTTTTTCTGCCTATTTCCTAACCGTTTCTTCCATTTTCTATAGTTTTCTTTTCAATGCTTAATTTTCTTTTTCAAGAACTCTTATTTTTCCATCCTTATTATCCACCTTTTTCCTACTGGGCAACAAAAACTTCCTTACTTTTTTTGGCTCCTCAACAATTTCTTATTCTTTTTGTATCTAAAATATTTTTCTTTTTGACATACCCGTGGGAATATAAAACCATTAAATTTAGACTGTAATTCACAGACTTACCTCACTATCTGTATGTTGTTGAATCTTTAGTATTTTATAGCAACATCAAAATCTGATAGGCTCCATTTTTGTGAATGGTGGATTGACAACTTGTTCATTTCCTTTAACCATTACAATTTACTCACAATACCAATACTATAATAATAACAACCCTATGAAGACTTCATTATACATAGAAATGCAAATAAATATAAATTCATACCAATAATGCGATAATCGCCCCTGTAATCTTTGCACGTTGCTTGTGAAATTCTTTAATAGATCTCATCAACTGTTAGTGGATTGCACGAGACCAACATAGTGTTCTAATGTCTCCCACAATATCCACAAAATTGATAAAACCCCTACTCAAGTAAGCACTTATAGTAGGGAAAAACACAATAGCACTATAAGGACCCAACCTTAAAACATTAAATAATCTTGAATTTTAGTCAAGAACTTGCTTTCTTTCATATTGAGGATCTTTTCAGGTTTAGAGTTTTAGAATATTAATACATAATACATACATAACAAACCACATTCATACAAATAGTATACTACTAAAACAGTATCAATTTTTTCATAATATAGAAATTTTTAAAAAATAAAAAACGATTTCTTTGACAAATATTCATAACATTTAACTTGAATTATTTATTTCTTTTAAAAATCCTTATAATTCTTGAAAAACATTTAAAAATTTGGGATGAGCATAAAAATCTCAGCAAGTTACATAAATAAAGAAAATAGTTAGTCCATTTAAAACATGAAAATCCATTAAAACCCCTTTTCTTAAAAACTCATAAACATGCATAGATAAATCATGCAGTCACCTTGGGGAATCATTACCATATCACTCTTAAATTCACACTTAAAAATGGAATAACCTTTCAGTATACTTCCATATCTGAAGTACCCAATGCATTGGAGAGCTATAATGGGGCTCACCCATCATATCTTGAGCTATAATGGGCTCAACCCAACATATCTTGAGCTATAATGGGGCTCAACCTATCATATCTTGAGATATAATGGGATAAACCCAACATATCTTGATCTATAATGGGATAAACCCATATTAAACAATGCACAAGGTCCATATCATGAATTAAACTCTTGATAACTCATTTAAACCCTTGAGAAAAACACATTCAGATTTCAAAATACCTTTTTTTTGTAAAAATCACTTTTAAAATATAAAAACTGTGCACATAATAATGAAATCATGTTCTTCAAAAAATAACTATAAAAAAATATAAACGAATAATTATAGTAATAGAACATCATAAAATCAGGAGAAAATTATCATGGCATAAAAAACAATCTTTTTAAATTTTGTAAAAGCAACATTTAAAAGGATTTTAAAAGGAAAGTACCTTACATAACACATGAAGAAAATCCATTTTAAAAATATATCAGAGAAATTAAAATATTAATAACCATATAAATACATTAATAAAAACCATTTTTAATAAATGTAAATAAAATAGAAATATTTAGAAGAATTAATCTTTAAAACATTTAAAACAAAGTTTTAGTAAAAGAGTCCCTTACCTCGGGTTTGACTTACTTAAAATGTGTTCAAAACTCCTATATAATGATTTAAATAGAGTTATTAGTATATTAAAGAAACATATTCATTTTTATAACACCTTAAATGATCATTTTATAACATCATTCCACCCATTTATTAATAATATTTTGTTATTTCCATTGTTTCAGGTGCGTTCTTTACATGGTTTCCATGGTCGGTTCGTAATGGTTTTTCTTGTCAAATGGAAACAAAAATCTAAAAGTGGAATGAAATGATATTAATATGTTTATATAATATTAAATTATACCATAAATTATTTTGTTTTCATATATGATGATTAATCATTAGATAAAACATTAATGATATTTTTTTAGATCATTTTGGCGGTTCTTCGATAATCACGAACTCATTTTGTTTTATCATTTAATATTATGTATAAATGTTGGTTAAAGAATATAAAGAGGGATGTAACATAAATTTTAAAATATTATTCAACCATTATAATGGTTTTATTAACATACTTGAAGGTGTTAAAGGAAAATGAAAGTGCATCGCCCACGATGTCGGTAAATTGACACATCAGGGTGACAATTTTATTTTTAGAATAAAAGAGAGAGAGGGAGGAGTTTAATGATGGATATTTCATTAATATGATAGAATACTATTATATCAAACATACAGGAGTTATCATTCCATTTGGATAATAAAATGTGAAAAGAGTATAACAAAATAAAAAGAATTGAAAAGAAAGTAAAAGAAAATGAAAGAGGATGTTTACCTCTTAAATCCACCTCCTTGAGAATCTCCTCAAGTCCCTTGGTTTTGTCCTTTTGGTGAGACCAGAAGGTCTTGGACGTGGGGAATAGGATTGGGAAGTGGATTGTGTAGAATTTGGACAATTATCAAATCTCGAGATGTGTGAGGTGAAGAGGTGGTGAGGGGTGGTATTTATAGTAGGGGGGGTTCCCATTATTTTAATCATTATTTTATTATTTTTCTCAAGACAAGTAATAGTTTTGGTTCTTGTGACTAAATACAGTAATTAGTGCATTTGAGTTTTAACCAAGGGTGCTTACCTCAACATAACATCATCCATGACTCAATAATTCATGTATTTAGCTTATTTCGTAAATTATCATATTTCACTATTCACAAAATTCAAGTATTTCAGAAAAATGTCAAAAATTTACCATAACCATTTTTAAACATATAGAATTAAAAAATGAACTCCATTTTATGAAAATAATTTTTTAAATATGAGAAATTTATTTTTTAATTAAAATTATAATTTATTTCAAAAATACTATTTCTAAAACTATAACCGATTTTATAAAAATTTGAAAAATTGATTAAGTTCTCATAAAATTATCTTACAATCATAAGATAATAAAATATTAATTCGTGAATCTATTTTATGAAAATATATTTTCTTTTAAATGATTATATTAATTATAAAATTGTAAATAAATATTTATGTTTCATAAAAATACCAACACTTAATCTATAATTTTCAAAACATATATTTACTAATTCAAATATATATATATATATATATCATATTTTGACTTACAAGATACATAAATTTTATATATACTATCATAGGTGAGGTTACTATTCTATTAGCTGATTTACTATTCATAAGGGTCATATTACTATTCCAAAGGTCAAGTTACTATTCCATTGGTTTAGGTTCCTTAAAATACCACTTATTTCATTATAAATTTACAATGAATTTTACTATTTAATTTCTGAATTAAAACAAATTATTTTATAAATACCCAAGTTGTTACATTCTCCCCACATTCTAGAAATTACATCCTCACAATTTTTAATCACTTATTAAACAAGTGAGGATACCTTTCCCTCATAGCATTTTTATATTCCCATTTTGCTTCTTTAACCATGTGGTTTCTCCACAAAATCTTAACCTGGTGAAGTACCTTATTCCACAATACTTTCTCTCTATGATCAAGAATCTGAATAGGTTTCTCTCTATAAGAAAGGTTCTCTTCCAGCTAAACTACTTATGGGATCAAAACATGAGATGGATCTAACATATACTTTCTTAACATCGAAACATGAAAAACATTGTGTACCTGAGATAAACTTAGAGGAAAAACTAATTAGTAAGAAACTGGTCCAAAATTATCCATAATTTCATAAGGTCCAATGAACCGCGAGCTTAGCTTTCCTTTCTTACCAAAACGCATAACACTTTTCCAAGGAGAGATTTTAAGGAAAACATGATAACCCCCCTCAAATGAAAAGTCTTTCCTCCTATTATCTGCATAATATTTCTACCTTATCTGAGCTGTCCTCATGTGTTGTTGGATCATATTTACTTTCTCATCCATTTCCTATACTAATTCTGGTCCCATCAACTTCCTTTCCCCAACTTTATTCCAAAAATGCTGGAGTTCGACGCCGTTTTCCATATAATGCCTCAAAAGGTGTCATCCGTATACTAGAATGAAAACTGTTATTATAAGAAAACTCAACTAAAGAAATATTTTGATCCCAAATTCCTTGGTAATTCATTGAACAACCTCGAAGAATATCCTCCAATGCATGAATCTTTCACTCAGTCTTTCCATCAGATTGAGGATGAAAGGTAGTGCTGAAATTTAATTATGTTCCAAATGACTTATGAAGGTCTTTCCAAAAGTTAGAAGTGAACCTGAGATCATGGTTAGATACAATGGAGAGAGGAACTCCATACAACCTGATAATCTCTTTTAGGTACAACCGAGAAAGCTAACCTAGAGAAAGAGTGTCTTGAATAGGAAGGAAATGTGTAGATTTAGTCAGCCGATCAACAATAAACTAGATCGCATTGTTACCTTGAGAATTATTTGGTAGTCCCACCACAAAGGCCATGGATATATTTTCCTATTTCCACTCTGGCACTGGAAAAGGTTGAATCATCCCCTTCAGTAACTGCCACTCTTCTTTAACTTGTTGACAAGTCAAACATTTCATGGTAAAATCAGAAATATCTCTTTTCATTCCATCACACTACTAATACTCTTGAAGGTTTCTATATATCTTTGTGCTACCAGGATGAACAGAAAATAGAGAACTATAAGCTTCACATAATAATTATTTCTTCAGCTAAGAATCACAAGGAACACATATTCTCTTTCCAAATCTCAAAACACAATCTCTATCAATGTTAAAATTAGGAAACTTACCCTTTTTAACCAATTCTAACTTTTTCTGCAACTCACGATATGCCTTCTGAGCATGCTTTATTCTGTTTGACAGAGACGACTGCACTGACACCTAAAACAAAACCGATAAATTTCCTACACCAATAAATTCCAAGCCAAAATTAATCAAATCATTAACCAAAGGGTCACGTTCTAAACATATTATGGTTAATGTAGCATTACTTTTTCAACTCAATGCATTGGTCACTATGTTTGCTTTTCCAGGATGGTAATGAATCGTGCAATCATAATCCTTGATTAGTTCCATCCATATTCTCTATCTCATGTTCGATTACTTATGAGTAAATATATACTTCAAACTTTTATGGTCAGTATATATTTCAAATTTTACTCCATAAAAATTATTCTATTAAATTTTTAATGCAAAAACAATAACAGCTATTTCTAAATCATGTGTAGGGTAATTTAATTCATGAGGTTTCAATTAACGTGAAGCATAAGCAATAACCTGATCATTATACATTAGTACACAATCAAGTACTTTTAACGAAGAATCGCTATAGATGACAAATTCACCATTTCTAGAAGGTAGGGTCAGAACATGAGCATTCAACAATCTATTTTTCAATTCCTAAAAACAATCATCACATTATTTTTTCTAGATGAACTTAACGCCTTTTTGAGTTAACTTAGTTAGTGGGATAGATAACCATGAAATTTTTTCAAGAAACCTCCAGTAATAGCCTACCAAACCAAGGAAACTATAAATCTTAGTTATATTTATGGGTCTTGTCCATTCATTAACAACTTTTTTTAGCAGGATCAATAGTTATGCCATCTTTAGAAACAATGTGACCAAGGAAAGAAAGTGTTGCAACCAAAATTCACACTTTCTGAATTTTCCATATAGTTTAATTTCTTTTAAGGTTTGAAAAACAAGCCTCAAATGTATTTCATGCTCCTCTTTACTTTTAGAAAATACTAGAATTTCATAAATAAACACAACCACAAACTTATCCAAGAACTCATGAAATATTCCATTCATAAGATCCATGAATACAATAGGCACATTAGTTAAACCAAACGACATAAATAAAAATTTATAATGCTCATATCTAGTACAAAACATGGTCTTCAAAATGTATGCTTCTTTTACTTTCAACTAATGGTACCCCAACCTCTGGTCAACCTTCTAAAAATACTACTCTCTAGAACTGATCAAACAAATCATCGATATGATTTAAAGGATACTTATTCTTAATAGTGATTGTATTCAAGGATCTATAATCAATGCAAAGTCTCGTTGAACTATCTTTATTTTTAACAAAAAAACAATAACACCCTATGGTGAAGTGCTAGGTCAAATGAAGCGTTTATCTAATAATTCCTGCAACTATTTTTTCAACTCTAAAAGTTCCATTTGAGCCATTAGATAAGGGGGTTTAGAAATTGACTTCGCATCAGGAACTAAGTTAATAGTAAACTCAACCTCTTGGTTAGGAACAAAACTAGGTAAATCATCAGGGAAAACATCAAGATACTCATTTACCACTGACACATCATTAATATAAATTGTCCCTTTATTTTCAACAATATGTGCAATATAACTTTCATTTCCATATTTTAATAGTTTCATGGATTCCTGATATGTTATCAATGGTATGGGTTCATTTTTGTACACAAACTAAAAGTCTTTCTAAAAAAAACTTCTTTATCTCTACAATCAATCTTAACATGATAAACAAAAATCCAGTACACACCCAGAATAATGTCAAACTCTACTAGAGGAAATACAACTAGATTTTCAGGTAAATTATTTCCAGAAACAAAGTTAGGTATATTCTTATAATTTCTTTTTTTCATCAATATTTACTCTAGGTTTTTTTACTATGAGTTATGGATTCATTTCTTGAGGTGGAATTTCCAATTTAATAGAAAATTTCTTAGAAATAAAGGAATGTGCAGAGCCTAAATCAAACAATACATTGGCATATTCAGTAAAAAAAGAAATTTACCTGATACCACTTTGTTTGATGGATCAATATCTGCTGAAGTAGTTGTAAAGGATTTTGCCACACCCTTCTACTTACAATTTTTCTGATTTCCTACATGAGTGACTAGCTTTGGACACACATTAGCAAAATAACCCTATTCCTTACAGTTAAAGCATCTCACCATTAGCTTCTCATTAATTTTTGGATAATTTTCCTTGAAATCACGATACATGTGCCCAAACTTTCCACATTGGTAGAATTTCCTATAATTTAAAAGTCATTATCCATGATAATTTTACCACACTTTTTACAAGAAGAGAAATTGATTTTCTTACCTCCAAATTTCTTTGATGAATTCTTCCCCAATTCATGCCAACCTGACCGCTTCTTATTCTTGTCATCACGAGGAACATACATTTCAGAAAACTCCATCTCAACTTTTTCAGCACAACGAACAAGTTTCTCATATATTTTAAACTCCCGTTAATCCAAAGCTCTTCGTAAAAATGATTTCAAAGTAGAGTAAAATATATTAATCTCACTATCAAAGTCCTGAGTAAAATCTGTTACATACCTGGAAAATATTGTAAAATTGGATTCATATACTACCACATAGTCATCATCTTTATACTTCAATTCAAATAATTGTTTCTCCATTCCAATTCAAATGTTTTAGTAAAATATTTTTCCATAAAATACTTTTAAAATCATCCCATTCCAAAGTATCAAGATCATCTTTTTTATCTGATATTCTTAACCATATACCACCATTGATCAGCTTCACCTTCAAAATGATAAATGGATAGGGTTAAATTTTGGCGTTCTAAACATCCTATAACATCAAATATCTTTTCTAGAGTATCAATCCACCCTTTATCTATCATTGGATCTGCGGTTCCACTGAAAGATGGAGGATGTTGCCTCATAAAATTCTCCACAAAAGACATGTTTCTTCATGGTAGACTAGGTTCCTCTCTAGCATGGATACCGCCACCATTTATCTATTGATTCAACTAATCCATTACGGTCATAAAATGATCAGTTCCAATTCCCACCATTCTAGGCTACATATTCATAAGGATATCTTTCTATCAACACCTTTCTACTTCAGCTTCTCTGTTTCTTCTGTGAAAAAACATTCTGAATAGACATATCTTAGTCAAAAAAACATGGTAGTATTTAAATGTTATATCATTTCAAATTAACCATAAATTAAAAACCATTCATGGTATTCTATTAACATCGTCCTAACCTCTAAGGTTGTCTAAACCATCCTTTGATACTAACTATAAGGACCCATCCTTAAAACATTGCATAATCTTGAATTTTAGTCAAGAACTTACTTTATTTCATATTGAGGACCTTTTGAGGTTTAGAGTTTTATAATATTAGGAAATAATACAAACATAACAAACCAAATTAATACATAGAGGATACTATTAAAACAATATCCATTTTTTCATAATATAAAACGTTTTAAAAAAATAAAACATGATCTCTTTGAAAAATATTCATAAAATTTAACATGACTTCCTTATTTCTCTTAAAAATACTTATAACCTATGAAAAAAAATTTAAAACTTAGGATGAGAATAAAAATCTCAATAAGGGACATAAAGAAAGAAAATATTTAGTCTATTTAAAGCATGAAAATCTATCAAAACCCTTTTCTTGAAAAATCAGAAGCATGCATAGATAAATCATGCAGTCACCTTGGGAAATCATTACCATATCACTCTTACATTCAAACTTACAAATGGAATAACCTTTTGGTATACTTCCATATTCGGATTACCTAATTCATTGGAGAGATATAATGGGGCTCACCCATCATATCTTGAGATATAATGGGATCAACCCAACATATCATGAGCTATAATAGGGCTCAACCCATCATATTTTGAGCTATAATGGGATAAAACTAATATATATTGAGCTATAATGGGATCAAACTATATTAAATAATTTCCAAGGAATACATCACGAATAAAACTCTTGATAACTCATTTAATCCCTTGAGAAAAACACATTCAAATTTCAAAATACCATTTTTTCGTAAAAATCAATTTAAAAATATAAAAACTGTGCACATAATAATGAAATGATATTCTTAAAAAATAACTATAAAAAAATATAAAGGAATAATTATAGTAATAAAACATCATGAAATCAGGATAAATTGCTAATGGCATAAAAAACAATCTTTTTAAATTTTGTAAAAGAGATATTTAAAAGTATTTTGAAAGGAAAGTCCCTTACATAACACATGAAGAAGATCCATTTTCAAAATAAATTGGATAACTTAAAGCATTAATAAACATATAAATACATTAATAAAAAACATTTTGAATACATGGACATAAAATATAAATATTTAGAAGAATTAATCTTTAAAACATTTAAAACAAAGTTTTAGTAAAAGAGTCTCTTACCTCGGGTTCGACTTCCTTCAAATGTGTTCAAACCTCATGTATAATGGTTTTAATAATGTTATTAATATATTAAAAAAATATTAATTTTTATAACACCTTATATGATCATTTTATACCATCATTCCATCCATTTATTAATAATATTTTGTTATTTTCATTGTTTTGGGTGCATTATTAACATGGTTTCCACGGTCGGTTCATAATGAATTTTATTGTCGAATGGAAGAAAAACTCCAGAAGTGGAATAAAATGGTATTAATATGTTTATATAATATTAAAATATTCCATAAATCATTTTTTTCAGATATGATGACGAATCATTAGATAAAACATTAATGATACTTGTTTAGATCATTTTGGCGATTCTTCGATAATCACAAACTCGTTTTGTTTTATAATTTAGTATTATGTATAAATGTTAGTTCCAGAACATAAAGAGGGTTGTAACATAAATTTTAAAATATGATTCAACCATTATATTGGTTTTATTAACACCCTTGAAGTGGTTAAAGGAAAATGAATGTGCATCGCCCACGATGTCGGTAAATTGACACATCGGGGGCGACGATTTCATTTTTAGAATAAAAGAGAGAGATGGTGGAGTTTAATGATAGATATTCAATTAACATGATAAAATACAAGTATATAAAAAATACTATAGTTATCATTCCATTTGTATAATATAACATGAAGAGAGCATAAGAAAATAAAAAAATTGAAAAGTAAGTAAAAGAAAATGAAAGAGGATTTTTACCTTTTGAATCCTCCTCCTTGAGAATCTTCTTAAGGCCCTTGGTCTTAGCCTTTTGGTGAGACCAGAAGGTCTTAGATGTGGGGAAGAGGCTTGGGAAGTGGATTGGAAAAAATTTGGACAATTTTTAAAGCTTGAGATGTGTGATTAGAAGAGGGGATGAGGGGTGATATTTATAGTGGAGGAGAGGGGGGTTTTCCATTATTTTAATCATTATTTTATTATTTTTCTCAAGATAAGAAATAGTTTTGTTTATTGTGAATAAATAAAGTAATTACTATATGTGAGTTTGAACCAAGGGTGCTTACCTCAAAAGAACATCATCCATGACTCAATAATTCATGTATTTAGCTTATTTCGTAAATTATCATATTTCACTATTCACTAAAAATTCAAGTATTTCAAAAAAGTCTCAAAAATTCACCTTAACCATTTTTCAACATGTATAATTAAAAAATGAACTCCATTTTATGAAAATAATTTTCTAAATTTGAGAAAACTATTTTTTAATTAAAATCATAATTTATTTAAAAAATACTAGTTCTAAAACTATAACTGATTTTATAATAATTTGAAAAATTAATTAAGGTCTCACAAAATTATCTTACAATCATAAGATAATAAAATATTAATTCATGAATCTATTTTATGAAAATATATTTTCTTTTAAATCATTATATTAATTATAAAATTGTAAATAAATATTTATGGTTCACAAAAAATACCAACACTTAATATATCATTTTCAAAACATTTATTTACTAATTCAAAAATATAAATATATCATATTTTGACTTAGAAGATACATAAATTTTATATATACTATCATAGGTGAAGTTACTATTCTATTGGCTGATTTACTATTCACAAGGGTCATATTACTATTCCAAAGGTCAAGTTACTATTACATTGGTTTAGGTCCCTTAAAATACCACTTATTTCATTATACATTTACAATGAATTTTACTATTTAATTTTTAATGAAAAAAAAATTATTTTATAAATACCTGGGTTGTTACAAGAACATGTGTATAAATATAGAAGTGTTGTTGTGTCAACATGATTGACTTATTAATTTCCCTTTAGAGATTACAAAAGAGATGATTTGATTGCCTTTTGTGTCAACAACTTTACACCTATTTGAAATATCCTTATATACAACGATTCCTTGGTTGGCTTGAAAGAGTATGAGTCCTCTATTTTTGTTTCACCTTTTGTGATTCCAAATATACTTTGGACACCAACTTCTGAGAAACATCTTTCCACTCCACTGAATCGGAAAACATTTGTTGATGGAACATAGTTATCCAATACATAAAAAACATAACTGTTGGATTTATTACAATCTGATGCTGATATAGTATTGGATAGAAATGATTGAAAAAAATTCCAAAAAGGAGTATTCTATAAATCATTTTTATGATATTATTTCATTTGTGGTTTTATTTCTTGTATAACTCTTTGTAAAGATGTTAAATTGGACCTAAAATTCACACCTGAAAATTGAAAGTAAGTCCTTTCCTTGGGAATCACAAAACTTACAATAGGGCTAGAAAGAATATAATAATTCTATGTTGAATCCTATAAAAATTTCACTACAATATAAAAAATAAGGGAATTATTTGGGGAATCCAAAAATTATAGTATAGAAGGTATGATAAGACTATAAATTCCAGTGGGAGTTCCACTATGAAAAAATGGTAGGAAATTCACTTATGAATCCTCTAAAAATTTCACTACATTTTTTTGGGGATTCTAAAAATTACACTGGAACTTCCAGTAGAAGCTCCACTAGAATTTCTACTGGAAGTTCCACTAGGAAATAAAACCACATTTTTTTACTTAGGGTATATTTGCATTGTAATAAGGTTGAATAGGTTCCAGTGGAAGTACCCTCTAGTGGAAGTTCTAGTGGTACCTCCATTGGAAGTTCTAATGGAACCTCCAGTGGAAGTTCCTGTGCTATATAATGACACAAAATTCACTTCTGAATCCTATAAAATTTCACTAAAAATATTTTTTTTGGGGGATTCCACAAATTATACTATGGGTTTTTAGGTAGAATATGACTGGAATTTCTAGTGGAAGTTCCACTAGAAGTTCCAATGGAAGTTCCACTGAGAAATAACACCATGATTTTTTACTTAAGGTAGCTTTTCACTGTAATTTGGTAGAATAGGTTCCAGTGGAAGTTACCTCCAGTGGAAGTTCCAGTGGAACATCTAGTGGAAGTTCTCGTGCTATAAAATGACACGAAATTCACTTATGAATCCTTTAATATTTCACTACAAATATTTTTTTAGGGATTCCAAAAATTAAACTATAGGTTTGAAAGGTATAATATGATTGGAAGTTCTACTGAAAGTTACACTAGGAAATAACACTACAATTTTTTACTTAAGGTAGGTTTACACTATAATTTGGTAGAATAGGTTCCAGTTGAAGTTCTAGTGGAACCTTTAGTGGAAGTTTTGGTGCTATACAAAGACACAAAATTCACTTATTAATCCTATAAAATTTCACTAAAAATAGTTTTTTGGAGATTCCACAAATTACACTATAGGTTTGAAAGGTAGAATATGACTGGAAGTTCCACTGGATGTCCCACTAAAAGTTCCACTGGGAAATAACACCATGATTTTTTTACTTAAGGTAGCTTTTCACTGTAATTTGGTAGAATAGTTTCCAGTGGAAGTTCCAGTGCTATAGAATGACACAAATTTCACTTCTAAATTCTATAAAATTTAACTACAAATATTTTTTGGGGGATTCCAAAAATTATACTATAGGTTTGGAATATGAATGCAAGTTCCAATGGTAAGTTTCAGTGGAACTATAGTCAAGGTTCCGGTGGAGGTTGCATTGGAACCTCTAGTGGAAGTTCTAGTGGAACCTATAGTGGAACCTCCAATTGACGTTCTAGTGGAACCTCCAGTGGAAGTTACAGTGGAATATTTAGTGGGGAATAATAGAACAGATCCATCAAACCTATAAAAATTATAGTACAATATATAATTTTTTTGTTTGTGGATTCCAAAAATTTCTATTGAACCTTTAGTAGAAATAACAATGGAACCTTCATGATTACAGTTGAAAAATAGTTTATTTTTCCTTTATTCGCACGGTTTGTAGTGAATTCAAAATGGGGAAATTCCATTTTTTTGAATTCAAAAATGATATACATACCAAATTTATAGAAAACTTATCATAATTAAAATGTATTAAAAAGGAATATTAACAATAGAACATTTAGTTTTTCAAAAATGGAATTGATATTTTCTAATACATATTTCAGAAGAAATAGATAAGCTATGCTACCTTCTTAATCCATTGGTGTCTATTTTGTACAAAAAAGAGTGTTGAAGACTGAGATGAAAAACCATTTGAGTCAGATAGTTCTTGGAGAAGAAAAATCATGCCTTTACTTTGTATGAGACTTTGGGACAACGTGATACTGCATTTAGTGGAGTCTTCATCGCCGTCGTAGTCATTGGACTACCTAAAATTGTTGTCGGAGTTAGCTAGATTGGCAGTTGTCACCACAGTTATAGATTCATGGTTTTCAATGCATTCACCACAGTCGAAGTCGATATTTCTTAGGGATTGATTTTCCTCACAAAAGAGAAAAACTTTATACAAATTTAAATGTGAGGAATTCCTTAAAGAAATGATCCGATGGATGAAAATATAATAGCACACATGTCCTCATCCCAGGACTATACTAGAATATCTAGTTAAAGGGTTAATTGGAGTTGATGCCTGTTCGAATAAATGGGTAAACACAAATGGAAATCTATAATTGACATTATTAAGGATGCATTAACAGTAGGTGAGTGTTTAATAAATTAAGAACAATGTGCCAATTTTTATCTGATGGTTGGACATGAGAAATATAAATTTACTGAAACCATCCCTCAAAAGAAATACACATATAGAAGAATCTATTATTGAACAACAATCTGGATTAACTAAAATGTCTCAAGAAATGAGTAAGTCTTCTATGATTAAAATTCATGAAATGAGTCCATACCTGTCTCAAAAGATAAGGATAGTATCCCACAAAAGGGTTTGGTGGGATCAACAAAATTAAGGAATGTGGATAAATATTGACAACAAACCATTCGAAAGTAGTTCTTTTATAAAAAATTAGAGGTTTTAAGGTTATATATGGTTTTGTTCTATATTTCGTCATAATGATTAAAATTTTTGGTATAACATGTTTGTACCAGGACTAGGAAGGGATCAAGAATCAAGAGGAGACAACAACAACAAATGTGAACATTCTAAAAGATTCAACAACATGGAAAGAAGATTGAATTTAATAACAACTTCGAAGGTTTACAAGATGTTTATCAGAGGTGTGATAATTAAAGACACACCTAAAATGAATTTCATACAATCATTCCACCTAAACACATTCTTTTTCAGAAATAAAGTAATGTGTATAATGAGAATAAATTTAAACAATAAGAAAATTCAGATGAATTTTCATTTAAATCTTCTAAATATAAGAATCCCTACATCAAACATACTAGTCATAATTCTCACATAATGGGTGATTTGAACAATCTTATAAACATTGAATGATATTAAGAAGGATATTTCACCTTTATCAATGATAAAATACTAAATATAAAATGATTTGGAATGTACAATATTAAAAAAAATCAAATTAGTCTTGAAAAAATATCATTTTTATTGGACTAAAGCATATTCTTTTTATTGTACCAAAAATTTTTGATGATGGAAATGATGTTATATTTAGAAATAAATTCTTTTTAGTCATGGTATTGAATTATAGTGTAGTTATAAAAAATGGTATGAGGAACTTGAGTAACTTATTTCAAGTGGGGGAATCTTTGATATATCGATACATGAGCCTATAAGAAAAAAATAAAATATAGAATAAAAGAGTTTCCCACCTTATCCAATAAAACATGTATAAATTCATCATATAAGAGGTTATGAGAAAAATCCCATTTTTTAAAGAAGTCACCACCTATAATTTTGACACATGTTAGAAAGGAATAGTAGTAATTGAATGTTACAAGGGAGGTGCCATTATAACTACAAAACCTTTATATTTGGTCCACATTGTTGTTTATGGACCTATGATAAAGAATTAAACAAGTGGAGTAAGTCACTTCAACACATTCATTAGTGACTTCATAAGAATGAAAATAATTACCATTAGGGCTCACAAAATTCAGGATATGGATCAGCTTAAAATTATTTGAAGACATGAAAATAATTAAATTGGTTTATCATTAAAAATTTTGAGGTTATATAATGTTGTTGAGTATTAAAAAATGATGTTCTATGAATATCTTTATAAAAATGTAATTTAAAAAAAATCAATGAACTTTTACTCCTGAAATAAATGTTGTGGCTGAGAGAAAAATAGAATCCTGGTTTATATGGCTTGAACTATATTGGATGATCTTGACACCTCATGTTTTTTCTGGTTTTAATCTATTAACACAACTAGAATTATTTAAAACAAATTCCTTTTGTGACCATAATCAGACATGAATCCTTATGTAATGTTGTTGAAAAATAATAAAAATGATAACCACCTTAGAGTGTTTGGAAGACCTTGTTTTGTTAAAAGAAAATAAGGAAGTGGTTTTAGGTTTTATTAGAAAACATAATAAGGAATATTCCTTGGTTATATACAAAATAACATATCATACAGATAATATAACATTATATATAAGGGATTTTGTGTAATAACGATTTTATATCCCTTGAAAATGAATAAATGATCATGAATTCTATCATAGAAGACGATGAGAATGATGATGTCACTACTAAACCTATTAATGATATTAAATAAAAATAACGATTCATGGAGAAGATGCATGCTCAGATTTTCTACTGATGAGGTTAATGAGATATAATGAATAAGAATAAATTCAAGGTTGAGGAATAAATTTTAAATCGATAATATTATTGGAGATCATAATCAAGTGGTTCATATAAGGAGAATTTTTATATAAACTAATAACACTATTTTGCTATAATATATTGACCGTTGAAAAGGTTTTTGATCCTAATGAATGTATTGAATGTCTAAATTAAAATATATATCATATAAAAAAGTATGGAACATGGGGGGATATTCTAAGGACTAAGGGAGAAAATTTTATGAGTGATAAATGGGTTTTTAGGAATAATCTTGAGGATAAAGGTGATGGTTTTAGAGAAAAATCATGGATAGTATACAATGAGTATTCATAATTTGACGAATTTGAAATTTATGATTTTTTTTCTCCAATATCAATACATAAAACTCCTATACTTTTTCTATCAAAGAATGAAAATTCTTCAAACTATTCCAAAAGTATGAAAAAACTACTTTTCAGATAGCTAAGTTAGATAAAAATGTATACATTAAACACTGCGAGGGTTTTATTATAGATTCATATGAAAGAAATTTGTGTATCTGAAAGAAGTCCCTTTATGGTTTGAAGTATTCTCTAAGATCATGGTACTTCAGTATTGATGAGTATATTAGGATCATGGAATTATAAATATCACAGGTGGGGATAAACTTATATGTGAATAATACTAACACAACATCACTCTTTGTGATTGTGTATGTGGATGATATTATTTTTCAAGCAATAAAAAATGTAAATAATTATCTAATAATATGAAAAATATGATGGTGATGTCATTAATTGGTGAAATGAAATTCCTTTTGGGTTTACAAATAACCATAGAAGCTTGTCACATTTTCTTCTCACATGAAATATATGATCGGGATTTATTGAAATGAGTTTTCACATGGGATTTTGTGGGGTTTCTACACCAAGTCAGGAAGGAAAAAAACTAAACAAAGATGATGAAAGGAAAACTATGAATGAAAGGGACTTTAGAAGATGAATTGAATGTCACTTCTACTTGAATGCCTTAATACCATATAGTATATTGGATGTTACTCTTTGTGGTAGGTATTAATAAAATCCCAAATAATCTCATATTATTATATCAAAGAGTTTTATATGAAACATTATATATATATATATATATATTTAATTATGTATTTACAAAAATGAAGAAGGTTGAGTTGAATCTAAAGGTGTTTATAGATTCATATTGGGCTAGTGGAGTTAATGATAGAAAGTCCACTTCATGTGGGGAATTTATTATTGGTGATATTTGTGTTTCATAGTACTCACAGAAGCAATGATAAGTCAAATCGATCTCTATAGAAGTTGAATATGGGGCTTCAACATGAGTAGCTACTCATATGATCTGGAAGAAGGTGTAACTTAACAATTTGAATGTTGAAGTTAGATACCTACTGATCATTGGCTGTGATAACCATAGTGATATAAATATATCCATGAATCCTATAAAATAGTATATATCTAAAAAATAGTATTAAATACCATTATATGGTGGAAAAGTTGTCCAAAGTTGTCCTGGATGTATAATTTTTTCCATCTAAGGAATATATTATTGATATCCTCATTAAGACACATACAACTGATACTATTGAAAACTCAAGGCTATAAATGAGTGTGCATCAAAATTCCAAACACCTAGGTATGCTATTCATTATTTTACCTCCCCTCTTCCTTAATATTTAATTATTTTCATAAGTGGATAATTTAATTATAATTTGTAATGCCCTAAACCCAGAATTCCGAAGCCGATGCATTATTTTAATACATTGGAATTATTACAAGGAATCAAATCCCGAAGGACTGATTAGTTTAGTAGTCTTGGAAAATATATTACATACATGAACTTTACATTACAATTTCTAAAATAAAACACCACATATATAGTCCTTTGAGAACACAATTATTCCACTAGCTTAACCCTACATATCAATCATAAAACACTTCTTGGAATCCTGGGAAAATAAAACATAAGAAAGGGATGAGCTCAAATTCTCAGTAAGGATAAACAATATAGCAGAAGCTATCACAAATAAACATAAACTTTTAAGGAAAGGTACAAAATTAAAACACAAGCCTTTTAAAATATTATCTTCAGCATAATATGGAAAGAATAAATCAAATAATTTCATTTAAACATTCACATGGATATTCTACTAGTCGAATAATCACATGTAAAATCAATAACTAATCTCATAATGAGGGAATGCATAATGTGTGACATCTTAAACATACCGTCAAGTATTCGGCCAACAAACCACACCTGATTGGGTAAGACAATAGCCAAAACCCAAGAATAATTATCTTATGAGACTACCGATGCATCGAGGGACTATAGTAGGCCCCGCCCGACACTTACAAAGTCCAATGTATTCCTCTTATGAAAGGGGTAAAACATAACCAACATAAGCACTTGTGTTAAAATAATCAGTAAAACTCTTTGAGAGAAATACCCCTTTTATCTTGAAATTATTTAAAAGTCGTACAATTTATAAAAGAATTCATTTAATAGAGATTTTTGAATCAAAGTGTCCCATACCACTTTGAAACTTTTGAAAGTAATTAACATTTTAAAACATTCATTTCCATATAAATAAATCCTTAAAATCATTTTGAAAACATGGACATTAATTAAAAATATTTATAAAAATAAATCTTTAGAACATTTAAAGCGATGTTCTAGTTAAATATTCTCTTCCATAAAACCTTAAAATAACTCTTTTGAATATATTTTATGAAACATGGATATGGATGATAAATATTTACCAGTAAATACTTACACATAAACAATATTGGATAATAATGATATTGAAGAATTAACCCTTACCTTGTACTTTCCTTTAGTCTAGGGTGCGTTAACCTCCTGTATAATGGTAAAATATTGTTAATAAATTATACTATGAACATATAAATATTTATGATATCATATACGATCCTCTTATCTTGTTTTGTTAATAATATTTCAGTATTACCATTATGTTAGGTGTTAACTGCTTTGTTTTCCTATGCATGTTTTGTTAAGTAAGTCATGATTCTTATGCATAGGTTATATTTTATTCAAATACATAATGATATTAAGTTCATAAATATTATATTTTCTTATCATATGATGTTTATAATCATTCATTAATGGTTAATGCGGAGAATGAATCTCATCACGTCATGGAGAAGGTTGGCCGTACGTACGCACGAGCGGTGATATCCTTCCTTAAATAATATGGAATTGGATGGTATATTAATTATACAGAA
Organism: Viscum album; assembly: GCA_963277665.1. Classification (NCBI taxonomy): domain Eukaryota; kingdom Viridiplantae; phylum Streptophyta; class Magnoliopsida; order Santalales; family Viscaceae; genus Viscum; species Viscum album. Next base: position 121,190,369 of record OY728167.1, read on the forward strand.
TCATAATAATTTCATATTCATTATTTATTTATATTATACTCATCATTATACCCATCCAAATAAATTAATGTGGAATAAAAAATTACACCATGGCGTAGAGATGGTAAGCTGTACGTACGCACACATGGTGATATTATTATTCATAGGATGGATAAAATGATGAATATAGTTGTCCCATGATTATAATAACATATCAGTATATGGATTATACTATATTTATTACTTGGGTATGGAAACGACATAGAAAGAGGAAGTAGAAGAAGAAAAGAACTTTGAAAGAAGAGATAAAATGATTACCTCTTCTTTGGGTGTCTCCTTTTGATTTGCACAAAAGGACTCCTTAAATTGGTTTTCTGCCCAAAGGGTGGAATCTAGGATAAATTGAGGGAATTTTGGAGGAGATTTTGGTAGGTTTTGGTCGAACCAAATGGATTTGGAGGCATGAATAAAAGAGAAGGAGAAGTGCCTTTTTATAAGAGTGGCGAGGGGCACTTTAGAAAAATCTTGAAATATTAATTTATTATAAATTGATTTTCGGTTTCTAATGGCTCCAAAGTAATTTATTTCAAGGATAAGATGAGTATGGGTAGAAATACTCTCAACCAATAGGTTTTAGATAAGTTTAAGTCACCAATTTAACCAGATCTTTTGGCTTTAACCCTTAGTTAAAAACTTAACTCTTACCATGTCTTCTTGTATTTTCAAAATACATGGTTACTATAGTTACTATAAAATGACAATAGAACTAAAAGTGGATCATTAATTAAAATTTTAAAATTATATAATTTATTTGGACGAATATTAGATTTTTTGGACTATTATATCATTTAATAAAATAGTATTTTTTTTAAAACTCATTTATGTCAATTTTGACACTATTTAGTAATTGATTTTTGTTAAAGTCATAAAAACTTGATTAATTCTAAAAAAAAGAATTAGTTCAAATATAATATGTCATAATCATCCATAAATTTAGTGTATTGAATATAAACTTTTAAATTACATTTATTTTAATATTTATAATATCATTTATTTGATTCCTTCATTAATAAGGAAAACACTGCATCATTATTGTGTCATAAATAAATTTAATTATTTAATGTATAAAAATTAAAAATAAAATACCATGATGTAGGAAATATTTTTTATCTCTATAATGAATATTTATATTTTAATATATCACTTATATAAACCTAATTAAAATTGTTTTAGTAATAAGATATATGTTTATGTTATATTTCCCTTTACTTTAAATTAATAATTATAACATGTAATTTTCACACCCAAGTGTCTCCATGGAGTCCTAAAATCAACCTAAGGATGCTCATGGTTTGAAATATATTATTCAATAGTATTAGGACATGTGTTAGGGTAGTTTTATATTATTATAATATTTTTTTACCCTTATTTACCTGATTTACCCTTTAACCATGGTAAATAAAAATAATTACTGAAGTTACTATTCATAATGTCCAAAAATAAAAGGTACATATTTACATAATTTGGACCTTATAATTACAAATACGTGAAGACCCGAATTTTCCATGTATTTTTTTATTTATATGGAATTTTATGAGCCCACTAAAATTTACGGCGCGTGAATCCGAGGTCCGGTGTGCCCGAAATTAATTTCTGATTTTTTTTAAGGTACGTTCAATAAACGTGAAACCATATTTTTTCTAACTTTTGAACCGGTGCTCGGATTAAAAATACAAGGGCACCGTTGAATCTGTAGCGCCGGTATTCTCTTAAGGGAGACTTTACTTTGACCGCAGTGGGTCCCATGAATAAGTTAAGTTTTGTGACTTTTAAAAGAAATGAAATAAAATAATTTTATCATTTTATTTTTCTTTCATTTCCACCAATGGACAAGTGGAGTGTGAGACTCCTGGTGAGTTAGGCCAATGAATGTCTTGAATTTCCAAATCCTAAGTAAAGACGCCGTTGGATAATTAGAAAGCTTCCTAATTTAGGATCCCCATTAACTCCCTAAGTCGTTACTTACTCTCCCCCTCTCCTATAAATATAGATCTTGGGGGAGAGATATCGGATAAGCTTTTCCAAGAAATGAAGTTCTGTTGGAGTGTCATAACGCCGAGCCCTTAGAGGACAGAGCCGACCCTAGCAGGAGGTGACGTGCGACACCGAAACCCCGAACCAGAGTTTGAAGTTCAAGCGGTGCGAGGGCGGCTTGTTGCGGGGACGAAGAACAACGAGACCCCCTCAACCGTGATCACTCTCCAATGTTTTAAGGTAGGGTGTTGTATTGATTTATCTTGGTTCTCCCAACAATTTTCTTACTAAAATGACAAGAACGGATCAACTCATTAACAAGTTGATCCGTTAAATGATATCCATATGTGGGAGGGTGTGTTTCTTTTTGGGAACGAGTTTGGAATTAAGGCATGAAATCTAGTTGAACCTTTCCCTGAAACTCCCCCAGAATTATCTTTAACATAGAGGGCACAGGCCGACACGAACAAGGCCCGAGCCTCTCCGTTCGTGTGTTGTTTTTGATCATCCATTTTGAAGTTGGAAACAAACCAAAGCAGGGCCTATCGTAGTGAAGAACGTGATCCCACGAGGCTACAGGCGCAGGAAAGTGGGCCACTGGTGCGCGACCGGCGGCCCAGTGAACACCCTTCCTTTGACACCGGTGCCAGAAGCGGCGCACAATGACATCGGCACGCGGCGGCACTAGCCGCGTGTTCGGCGGAAGACAGGCCACCACCCCAGGCGGTGGTGGAGCAGAGGAGGGGCGCGCCCACGCGGCAGCAGGGCTGCAGCCTGCGATGGACGCAGAGGGAGTAGAGGCCGTTAGTCTGACCAGTGACCGAGGGATGGGGCGCGCGCCAGTGGTGCGCCCTACAGCAGAGCCGCGACCCGTCAGTTGTGGTGCAGAGGACTTGTTGAAAGTGGGTTCCCTAGACCCAACTTGTATTGTACTTTGATTACCATTACATGTATTTAGTTTGTTTTTATACACGTGTTTATCTTTCCATGATAGTGTAGATACTTCTGCATCCACTTTGTTTATGTAAATGTCCTTAGATTACCTGTCGCATGAAATGGTTATAGCAGGTCCTAGGCTATAATGAGAACCCTGAGATGCCATGAAAGTAATCTTAAAGTAACTTCCTATGGTATAGTTACATCATTCTGAAAGGACATAAATGATGTCTGACTATCAGGTGATGGGGGCTCATAAGCATTGAGACTTCTTCTCATAAATTTCGCACTTGATGATATCTAGTAATTGAGATCATGAGGACATACACGCTTAATAGAAACACCACATGTTTCAGGTTTCATTGGTCGTTCCTATCTACGGACATGTGTAATGGTCTCCTAACTTGAGATCATTATCAATGAATGTCATTTAATTACGTACATTTGATGTAAGGTGAAAACCATGGTGACAAAGTTGTGGTGAGTTAGTTTGTATTGGGTACGTCATTAATGGAATGACATTGATTGAATGATCGAGAAAGGAATTTTCTCTTCCGAGTTTAGGAAGAGATATATCGGACATGGTTGATTAGGATGGTTGCACCTTCAATAAATCCATGTCCATGGTAGTCAAAGGTAAGACCGTCTAGACAAATAAACAAATAAAATAAAGCAAAATAAAGAATGATGACACTAGTGTGCATTCTGTTTTATTGAGATATCGATGACGAAGAGATTATATTACACGGACCGTGTTCGTAGGGAGGCATTTGTTGCTATGACTTTGCCTTATCTCTATAGGGGCCTCGATGGGTTTCTAGACCCCGCTCTTGGTCGGTGGATATTATCCGCTGCTATTGAGGTAAGGGCCTAGAGGGTCACACACCATAGCGCCTTGAGAATCCTCCCTATTCTGGGAATAGGAATATAAAACTTGGTGGGACCCACCAAAGGGTTCGAGCACTATCCAAGTTCTATGGATCACCAAAGAATAAATAAATTCATTAATTATTCGAGTTTAGAATAATTCATTGGATTTATTTATAACATGTATTTACAATTTATATAGTAAATACAAGTATTCGAATGGATTTTAATATCCTAGGTTCGTTTGGTTTTAACAGGAGGTGTGAGTCGAGTTAAAGACTCAAATTTATCACGTAATATATATTTATATATTACAAGTAAGTGATAAATTATAAATATTATTTATGGCATAATTTTTTTTTCATAAATAATTATTTATATCACTTATATAGCAGATGTCTATTACACGGGGGCTGGGAATCCATACCGCATGTTTTTAAACACTCCCTATATAAGTGAGAGAGAGGCTCTCCCATGTAGACTATTCATGTGTCAAAATCGAGAGCTTCTCTCTCCTCCTAGAATCTAGATAGAGAGTCTATCAAGTGAAGTAAGATCTTCAAAGTTCATCCTTCTTGGATTGAATCTTCTTCCTTTGCGGTGATCGTCCTTGCGCTGAAGTGATCATCAAAGATCCGCGTTAACACCTAGATCTTGACGAACAACGTGCGAGTAGATTCGAGAGGTGTGTGTAGATGATCTAGAGGGCTTCGATGTCGGAGTCTTTGAGCAACGATCACCGGCATCCTGCGACGGACTTGAACACGCTAATTCCAAACAAGGTACATGTTTAATTTATTTTTTTCTCTGCTTAAATCTTGCGCAATCCTTGGAAAAAACCGGGACAATATCATCGGAGTTGACATGGTTATGTCACTCCGGTGATGTATAATTTTTTTTAATTCCCGACCCACCAGCTTCCGCTGCGTCGTCCCGATACCTAACAGTGGTATCAAAGGGAGCGTAGGGTTTCTCTGAGTCAACAAAATTAAAATGCATTAAATTTAAGTGCGGGGTGTTAAAACGATTCATTCAGATTCGACCGCGCGTCGTTTCGTTTTCGAATGATCAAGTTACGATCATTTAAAAAAAAATTAAACGGATCGACGTCGCAAGTTTTTTTTTCGTTCATTTGATGTTAATCTCAATTTTATTGAGATAAAATTAAATGTTATTTTTATTATTATTATAAATTATAATATTTTATTTTATTATAAAATATTATTTTCAAGACTTGAAGTCAAGTCTTGTTTTAATTTAGAAATATATATAAAAAAAGGGAGTACCAAGACCCCAATTTAAGGGTCTTCCTCTTTTATTTTAAAAATAAAAATAAAAGAGAAAGTGGCCTCCTTTTGTCTAAGGACAAAAGAAATAATAAAAAAAATAAAGGGAGAAGACCCCTTTGGGGTCTTCTCTTTCACGCGGCACATAGGGAGGGAGAAACACTAGCCGACCTCCCCTCCCGTCGGACCACCCCTGCGCCGGACCGCCTCCAGCTGGCCGCCCCGAGCCCGCGCCAGACCCCCCTGTGCTGGACCGCCTCCAGCCAGCCGCCCCGAGCCCACGCCGGACCCCTCGTTCCGGACCACTCCCGCACCGGACTGCCTTCATCCGGCCGCCCTGAGCCCCTGGCCGGACCTCCTTCTCACACCGGCCAAGAACCGCACCGGCCGCGCCGGTCCAGGCTGTCCCGGATCGGGCTGCCGCCTCACCAGATCACCAGAGCAGCGGGCTGCTGGCCATGCGGCTGGTCGGTTTGTTTCCCAGCCTCCTCCCTCTCCTCTCGGACCATGCCGGAAGATGCAGCAGCCACGAGAGTCGTTGGACGCCGCGGTCATTCCGTGGTCACGCCGCGGTCACGCCGCGGTCACGCCGCGGTCACGCCGCGGTCACGCCGCGGTCACGCCGCAGTCACGCCACGGTCAAGCCACGGTACCTTGTTTCAGGATGACACCCCGCGATGGTACACAATCTTATCGGACTCCTCTTCGGCTAGAGGTAACCCTGCATTAAATTAATTTTAATTAATTTAGTTTTTTAAATTAAATTAATTGGAATTAATTTAGGGGTTTAAATTTATTTTAATCCGAAATATTAATTTAATTTAAGACTAAAATTAAATTAATGATTTGATTTAATTTTTAGAATTAAAATTAAATTAAACAAATGAACTGATAAAATAAATTATTTGAATTTAATCAAATTCATTTAATTTATTAGAACACCCTCACGTTATTTAAATTCATTGTAATTTAATTTTATTGTTCTTTTACCCCGACTGGTCTTGAGCAAGTGACTGAACTGTGTATGTCTGGTATTTATTTATTTATTTAATTATTTATTCAACGCATGCGATGATTGTAATATTTAATTAGATAAATGATGGTCTTCGAATCTTCTTTTAATTCAAATATGTATAAGGGATTGCGCGCCCATTGCACTAGTTGTATTTTGTATCCCAGACCCCCTCACCTATGTGCGAATATATTTGTAATTATACGGTGACGATTCGAGAGGCAGGACCCTCCATGTTGAGGCGGTAGTCCAGACAGGAGTTGGGCGCTTTGCACTGGGGACAACAGTGACACGAGTCATGTATCGACTCAGGTATGGATGCCTCTAGGTGATGATTGATCAGTTATCGATCAATCATTATAGAATGCTCAAGACCAGTCAAAATGCATGACTTAATTTATGCATATTTTATTATTTTATGCATCTTCATGATTATTGCGTGATCACATAGAATAGTAAATAAGATAAAATGCATAAATATGTGACAAATAATATTCTATTGTATGTTCAGTTGTGAGCGCGACAACCTAATATGAACATAATAAATAGAAAAGGATTATATTCGTCAATAAATATAAAAATCCCTCAAAGATATATTAAGTCTAAAAAACCTTCCATTTCTCACATATAAACAAAACCGGCTGTTTGGGTGCTCGTCAGCCTTAGTTGAGAGTGCATCTTACTACCGGGGCATTTTTCATGAGAGAAATGGGTCAACTTAACTAAAGTGAGTAGTCAAGGATTATCCTTAGCTAACTTGCTATCAATTTAGAGGCAAGAGGTTGAGGGAATCAAGTTCGGATTCCAAAAGATGGGACTTTACTAAATAACACAAGGAACTGCAAGCGAAGTTGTTGGCCAGCTTAGCGCCTACCTTGAAACCCTCCAAGTAGCGACATAGCCCTAGCTTATAGACTACAGGGGAGGTTTTGAGGATCCTTTCCACTAGAATACTTAAGCGATAGAGTATTCCAAATCTAATAGTGAGGGATATTAAGGTTTGTTAAAATAGTGTGAGACATTAAATGATATAATAATTTATTAATCATAAAATGTCAAAAGGTAATCAAGACAAAGTACTAACTGCTAAATGTTTATCTGATGTAGATTCAAAATGGCAATCACCAGGACCATAAGTACTTTATCATTGCGATCGATCTTGGATAAAGAAGATATCCTGACCAGTAATAACTTCCAAGAGTAGTACAGGTGCTTGTGCATAGTACTAATCCAAGAAAGGAAGTTATATGTGATGGAATCCCCAATTACTGCTGAGCCTCCTCAGGGAGCAAGAAAGACGGAAAAAGATAAGTGGATAAAGCATGTAGACAATGCGCTTGATGTACAATGCATCATGTTGTCATCCATGTCTAGCCAATTACAAAAAATGCATGAGGAAGAGGACGCCTACAAGATGCTTTCACATCTCTAAGAACTATATGAGGAGAGTGCTAGGCAAGAAAGGTATGAGATCTCAAGTGCGCTTTATAAGTGCAGGCTAGCAGAAGGGCACCAAGCCGGTCCTCATGTACTCAAGATGATTGGGTATATTGAGAGGCTTGAAGCCCTTGGATTCAAACTGAACCAAGAACTAGCAGTGGATCTCATTATTTCCTCTTTATCATCAAGCTTCTCGACTTTCATTGTCAATTATAATATGAATTATATGACAAAGTCTCTCCCAGATCTCTTGGATTTAGTTCTCCAAGCTGATAAGGACATGAAAAACACCAATTCAACTGTCCTTATGGTGAACAAGAAAAACAAGGGTAAGGCAAAGGGGTCTAAGGCCAAGTCAAGGCCAAAGACACCAATGCATCGTCCTGTAAAGAAGACAAAGATTCAGAGGCAAAGTAATGAGCAGGAAGCTATCTGCTTTGGATGTGGAAAGAAAGGCCATTGGAAGAAGAATTGTAGAGCTGGGAAAAAGAAGCAAGATGACGCTTCTACTTCAGGTATTTTTGTCATTTAATGAAATCTATCTTTATCTACAAGTTGGGTATTGGATACGACATGTGGCTCACACATTTTTATTCATATACAGGAACCAATTAGGTTCAAGAAGATTGCAAAAGGTCAAGTGGATCTCTAAGCCGCAAATGGTGCAAGTCTAGCAGCCTTGGAAGTGGGAGACTATCACTTGACTTTACCAACTGGTTTGGTTCTTGTTTTAAACAATTGATATTATATACAATCTATTACCAGGAACATTATCTCTATGTCATATTTAGACACTATGGGTTTTTATTTCAAGTTTGTAAATAAAATCTGTCTCTTTTATAGGGATAACATATGTTATGGTATGGAGCATCTTAACAATGGTTTATATATGCTAGAACTAAAAAACTCAGTAATGGAAATCAATGAAAAAAACACCCAACATGAATCAAATAACACCCACCTATGGAACTTCAGGCTTGGTCATGTAAACGAGAAGCGATTATGAAGATTACATCAAGAAGGGTATCTAGACTCGGTACAGTTAGAACCCTTAGATGTATGTAAAGCTTGTTTACAAGGAAAGATGACCAAAGCACCTTTCTCAGAAAAGGGAGAAAGAGCCAATGCAGTGCTGGAATTGATACATACCGATGTATGTGGTCCATTTACAGTAGAGTAAAGGGATGGTTTTCTATACTTCATTACTTTTACCGATGATTATAGCAGGTTTGGCCATATCTACTTAATGCGGTATAAGTCTGATTCCTTTCGTTTCTTTAAGGAATACCAAAATGAAGTAGAAAACCAACTTGGTAAGAAGATAAAAGCACTTCACTCAGACCAAGGTGGAGAATATATTAACCAAGATTTTATTGATCACTTGAAGGAGTGTGAGATATTATCCCAACTCACTCCTCCTTATACACCACAATGGAATGGTGTTAGTGAAAGGAGGAATAAGACCTTTCTTTACATGGTCAGTTCAATGATGATTCATGCAACTCTTCCATTATCCTTTTGGGGATATGCCTTGAAGACAACAGCATATACCCTTAACCGAGTACCAACTAAAGCTGCAGATGGGATTCCATATCAGTTATGGTATGGAAAGAAACTCAATCTGACACACATGCGTGTGTGGGGGTGCATGGCATTTTTCAAGACTTTACCAAGTGACAAATTAGCATCCAGAAGCACTAAGTGCATCTTTATAGGTTATCCTAAGGAAACTAGAGGATACTACCTATATAACCCTTTAGACAGAAAAGTCATTGTGGTAAGATACACCACATTTATAGAAAGGGATCACATTTCTATTGGAAATAGTGGGAGCAAGATTGACTTCGATGAAGTTAATGCTCTAGATGCACAAGAGTTGGTAGAGGAAAAATCTCCACAAGAGAAAGTGGAATAAGAAATTGTTCCTGAGACACAGATATTGCGTAGGTCTATGCGAGAGGTTAGAGAACCAGAGCATTATGGTTTTCTTGTCACCGAGTCAGGTGACACAATAGTCCTTAAGGATAATGAACCTATAACCTACAAGGAAGTAGTAGAAGGAAAAGAAGCTGCTAAATGGCAAGAAGCCATGAATTCTGAGATGGAGTCCATGTACCAAAATCAAGTTTGGATTTTGGTAGACCCTCCAGCTGATGTAAATCCCATTGGATGCAAATGGGTATTCAAGAAGAAGCTGGACATGGATGGTAAGGTTAATACCTTTAAAGCAAGACTGGTTGCAAAGGGTTTCAAAAATTGTCAAGGCATTGACTATGATGAAACCTTCTCATGAGTGGAAATGCTTAAATCCATCAGAATATTGCTTGCAATAGCAACCTTTCATGATTATGAAATTTGGAAAATGGATGTCAAAACTACTTTTCTAAATGGGAAGTTGGTTGAAGATGTATATATGACTCAACCCAAAGGGTTTGTTAAGTCAAAGAATTACAATAGAGTATGAAAGTTGTAGAGATCCATTTATGGATTGAAGCAGGCATCAAGATCATGGAATGTTCTCTTTGATGAGGCCATAAGAGATTTTGGTTTTGTCAAAAAATGAAAGCGAGCCTTGTGTCTATAAAAAGGTTGAAGGGAATTCTATCGTTTTCCTAGTATTATATGTTGATGACATATTAATTATGGGAAATGAGGTGAAAGTATTATAGTCAGTTAAGACTTGGTTAAATGAATTATTCTCCATGAAAGACTTAGGTGAAGCAGCCTACATTCTAGGGATCAAGATCTATCGAGATAGATCTCAAAGTCTACTTGGCCTAAGTCAAAGTACATATATTGACAAGGTACTCAAAAGGTACAATATGGAACAATCCAAGAGAGGATTGTTACCCATGTCACATGGTGTAAATCTCTCCAAGAAAATGTTTCCATAAACACAGGAGGAGATTGACATAATGAGTAGAGTCCCTTATGCTTCGACAGTGGGTTCTATCATGTATGTCATGCTATGTACTAGGTTTGATGTTGCCTTTTCTTTAAGTATGGTGGGTAGATATCAATCCAATCCAGGAGAGCTACAATGGAAAACTATTAAAACTATCCTAAAGTACTTAAGGCGTACTAAGTATATGTTCCTGGTGTATGGAGGAGATAAGGAACTAGTTGTGAGGGGATACACTGATGCTAGTTTCTAGACAGATCATGATGATATGACATCGTAGTCAGGCTACATCTTTTGCATGAATGGTGGTGTAGTGATCTAGAGAAGCTCAAAGCAAGCTGTGGTTGCTGATTATAAAGTAGAGTCTGAATATATTGCAGCTTCCGATGCAACAAAGGAAGCAGTCTGGATATGCAACTTTATCTCAGACATTGGTGTTGTACCTAGCAGTGCAGACCCTGTTCTAGTACATTGTGATAATACTGCTGTAGTGGTGCTTGCTAAGGAGCCCAGGTCTCACCATAGGACAAAACATATTCTTCAGAAGTTTCATCTCTTGAGGGATTTTACTCAAATAGGTGAAGTGACAGTTAGCATAGTAGCCACAGAGGACAACATGGTAGACCCCCTGACTAAAGCCATTTCTCAGCAGAAGCATGATTCACATGTGAGAGCTAGAGGATTGAAACCTATTAGCAGTTGGCTCTAGTGCAACTGGGAGTGTTGAAAGTGGGTTCCCTAGACCCAACTTGTATTGTACTTTGATTACCGTTACATGTATTCAGTTTGTTTTTATACATGTATTCAGTTTGTTTTTATACATGTGTTTACTTCTGCATCCACTTTGTTTATGGAAATTTCCTTAGATTACCTATCGCATCAAAGGGTTATAGCAGGTCCCAGGCTATAATTAGAACCCTAAGATTCCATGACAGTAATCTTAAAGTAACATCCTATGGTCTAGTTACATCATTCTGAAAGGACACAAATGATGTCTGACCATCAGGTGCAGACTTCATGAGAAGAAGAGAAATGGATTTAGTTAGGGGGTCTTCCACATTGTCCTCTGTGGCTACTCTGCTAACTGTCACTTCATCTCTTTGAGTAAAATCCCTCAAGAGATGAAACTTCCAAAGAATATGATTTGTCCTCTGGTGAGACCTGGGCTCCTTGAAAAGTACCACTATTGCAATATTATCACAATACATTGGAACATGGTCTGCACTACTAGGTAAAACACCAATGTATGAGATAAAGCTGCGTATCTAGACTACTTCCTTTTCTGCATCGAAAGATGCAATATATTCAGACTCTACTGTAGAATCAGCAACCACAGCTTTCTTTGAGCTTCTCCAGCTCACTGCACCACCATTCAGGAAAAAGATGTAGCTTGACTGCGATTTCATATCATCACGATCTTTCTGGAAACTAGCATCAGTGTATCCCCTCACAACTAGTTCCTCATATCCTCCATAAACCAGGAACATATCCTTAATACGCCTTAAGCACTTTAGGTTAGTTTTAACAGCTGTCCAGTGCAGCTCTCCTAGATTGGCTTGATATCTACCCACCATGCTTAAAGCAAAGACAACATCAAACCTAGTACATAACATGGCATACATGATAGAACCCACTGCCGAAGAATAAGGGACTCTACTCATTCTGTCAATCTTCTCCTGTGTTTGTGGACACATTTTCTTGGAGATATTTACACCATGTGACATGGGTAACAATCCTCTCTTAGATTGTTCCATATTGTAACTTTTGAGTACCTTGTCAATATATGTACTTTGACTTAGGCCAAGCAGCCTTTGAGATATATCTTGATAGATATTGATCCCTAGAATGTAGGCTACTTCACCTAAGTCTTTCATGGAGATATACTTAAATTTAATGCATTTTAATTTTGTTGACTCAGAAAAACACTGTGCTCGCTCTGATACCACTGTTAGATACCGGGACGACGCAGCAGAAGCTGGTGGTCCAGGAATTAAAAGGAATCACAGTGCCACGTGGTGCCGTGTTGGGTAAACCCCCGAGGGTTGACCCGCTGACATGGCCCCACGTACGCCACATCAGCCCTACCTGGACGCATCATATCTGGGTGTCCCTGGCAGCCCGCACCGCCAGGCAGGTGGCATCGCCGGGTCAGCCCAGCGGACTGAACCACCACCCAGCGGGCCGACCCGTGGAACAGCGGGCCGACCCACGGCCCAGCATCCCATCCGATTCGGGCCGGTCCGACCGAGGCGGGCCGACCCCAGACCCAGTACCGGCTTGTTACACAAAACAACCCCTAACTTCTAAATCAGACGTCCGTTTGATGAACCGTTTATGGAGTTAGGATCCTTAGGGAGAGGAGGTCATTTTAAGATACTCAAATTGAGTTTTGGAGAAATTTGGGGTACGATCATGTTGGATCGATTACGAATCCAACCAGGCCCCGACACTAAAACGCCCGTATCTTGCAGACCGCGCATCCGATTGGTGAGATGTTTGAGGATTTGGGACCATATTGAGGAGACATATATTTTGGAATACCATGTGGTGAATTATGTGGATATAAAGATGTGTCCAGTGGCTTGAGGTGTGGTTCTCCCAAGCGCACTACATACGGAACCCTGTGACTGGCTGAGACCTGGCGACTGCTGACTTTTCGACCCAGAGTGACTCGACGACCATAATATATGATGGGGAGGAGTACCTCAGTTGGCCACGGTGGGGAGCAGCCAGGGTATACGATGGGGAGGAGTACCTCAGCAGGCCACAATGGGGGAGGGAGGCTTTGTGTAACCCGGTAGACCCACGATATGTGATGGGGAGGAGTACCTCAATAGTTCAAGGTTAGTGGGAAGCGGCTCTATGTGACCCGTCAGACCCACTTTACTCATTAGATGAGGATTTTTCTAGTAACCGATGAGTTCGATGATGTGATAACACTTCTATCCTTGACCTGAAGTGGTAAATGGTGTGAGATGACTTGTGTAGTGTACTTTTTCTTCATGCTTTGTGGTTTTCCTTTGTGGAACTCTAGGAGACCTATGGGGGTCTCAGGGTCCTTACTGAGTATCTTTATACTCACCCCTGCACGGGCTTCTCCCACACCTTGTTTTGTCTGGTGCAAATGACTTACAATGTTGATTGAGGCTGAGGGAGCTAGGACTGGGCGGTTCTTGGCGCTGGACCTTTTGGGCGTGACGTGATGCAGGGACTACATATCGTAAGTTGTACCTACCCTTCAGGTAGGATCTGTGGTGGATGATCCAGGAGCTGCCTTTCACTTTTTCAGTTGTACTTGTACTTTTTTTCCAGTTGGGCTTGTATTCTGGCCCCCCTTTACTTTCAGCACTATTTACTACATCAGTTTACTTCACAGTTGCTTTTGTTGCATTCTAGTCTGTGTGGTTGCCTCTTTTTGCGTTCTACTCTGCGAGTTTTTATAGGTTTAAAGGCAATTCCTTCCAATTTTAGGGATACGCCTTTCCGGTGCTAGTTGCTGGCCCCTAGCCTATGGAAGGCGGGCTTGCGGTAGTCACGACACAGGCCCCAGGGGACGGGTCGTGACAAAGTGGTATCAAAGGGGTCGGTTCTACCTTAGAGACTAGGAGTCTGTGTTTTTATTTTAAAGAAACAATGTTGAGTGTTGCGAGTCCGAACTTCTGGTTCGGGGAGTCCAGGGTTGGTGCGACAACTGACATATCCATACACTAGAACCTTGAGTCCTACTCTTCGACTCAATGCACGAAAATACTGGTTGCGTTTCCGTTTTGTGGTTTCGAATAAAATTCAGTTCACCAAGTATAGTGTTATAACCATGGAACATCTTGATGTATCTCAGTATGCCTCCACGAGGATGACCATCCAGGATCCAGATGCTTGAGGACAACCCTCTCGGTGATGAGGCATCTGTCCAGGGACCAGTGTTTGAGATGGCCCCATCGGGTGGTGCCCTAGTGCTACCACCACCCGATGGTCATACCCTGCTACCGACAGTTCTAGTAGATGACGTTCATAGGCTCAGTGACCTAAATGAGTTTCAGAGGCAGATACCTCCTAGTTTTAGGGGAAAGACAGACTCTCGAGTCACTGAGGGCTGGTTAGAGGCCGTGATGCGAGTCCTCCGCTTAGTGAGGACACCACCCAACTATATGGCGATATTGGTGTCGAGACTTCTGCAGGGATCAACTAGGAGATGGTGGAGCTTGACCATCCAAGTTCATGATTAGGCGACCCACACTTGGGTTTAATTCGAGAGGATATTTTTCAGTATTTTTTCCCCGCGATTTTGCGCTCTGTGCGCATTCAGGAGCTGCTTCACCTTCAAAAGGGCAGCATGACAGTGGCCGAGTACTCAGCGAGGTTCACAGATCTTTCCCGCTACTATACAGATATGGTGCGAGACCCTTTCTTCAAGGATCGGGCCTTCGAGAAGGGGCTCAGGAGGGAGATCAGAGCTTTAGTGGTGACCCTCAGCATCCCCACCCAGGCGGGAGTACTGGAGTAGGCCCTTCTTGCGGAGATCTTCCTGTCGGAGCAGGTGCCGACACCTAGAGCCGACAACAGACCCTAGGAAACAGAGTCTTCGGTAGGTAGCAGGCATCAGGAGCGTGGGCCTAAGTAGGCCAGGTCTTTCAGAGGATGACCCCAGGAATCTTGGTTGGCAGTGCAAGGCTCCCAGTCTAGAGGGAGTCAGCATGGAGCCATGCAGTGTTACACATGCGGCGGGCAGGGTCATATGGCTCACCACTGCCCGAACCGCCATACGGATGACCAGAAGACAGTCAATGGACCACCAAGGAAGAGGCAGAGGTTCGAGTGAAGAGGTATACAGGGTGGCGGACGTGGCAGAGGATCTGGTCGTGCAACAGGCGGTGGGCGACATTTCATGGTTCTACCACCACCACCGCCAGGAGGTCCACCCCGACCACAGGGAGCAGGAGGACAGGGCGAGATCAGCTCCAGGAAACTGAGGCCTAAAACCACAATTTTATATAGATTATTAGAGGTATGATCTGTGTCTACTCCACCCTATCTTTAGTTTTTATAGACACAGCTATCAGTAACTCTTTTATTGCCACAACCCTCATTCGGAGCTTGGAGATTCCGACGGAGCCTTTGGCTCGATCCTTACGGCTAGAGACTCCTACGGGAGCGGATTTTATGATTACACACTGGTGGCGGAAGTGTGAGATTACTATGGGAGGTGAGAGATTCGACTGGGATCTCTTAGTATCGGCATTGAGGCCTTACGATGTCATCTTGGGTATGGACTGGTTATCCACAGTCCATGCTCAGATTGAATGTATTAGGCACAAAGTACGGTGTGTCCACACGAATGGGACCAGGTTTTCCTTCATCGGAGAGAAGGGAACCTTTGAAGCATAGGATGAACTTACTCAGAGTAGGGTTCAACTGATTACTCATCAGTTGGATAGCCTTACCCTTAGGGCAGTTGATGTTGAGAGTCTGAGCTATCCTGTAGTGGTGGACCAATATGCCTATGTCTTTCCTGATGATGTTTCGGGGCTACCTCCACAAAAATAGGTAGACTTTTACATCAACCTATACCCTAGGACGACACCGATATCTATGCCAGCATATTGGATGGCTCCCGTGGATCTTCATGAGTTACGGGTACAGTTGGAGGACTTACAGGGAAAGGGGTTTATAAGACCCAGTGTTTCTCCATGGGCAGCCCCGATTTTGCTATCCAAGAAGGCAAATGAGAGTTTGAGACTTTGTGTGTATTATCGGCACCAGAACCAGGTGACCGTTAAGAACAAGTATCCACTCCCAACTGATGATATTTTCGATCATCTAAAGGGAGTTCACTGGTTTTCAAAGATAGACCTCCGATCAGGCTACCATCATCTTAGGATACGAGATGAGGATGTGCAGAAGATGACCTTCAGATGTCGGTATGGACATTATGAGTTCTTGGTTATGCCTTTTGGCATGACCAACACACCAGCAGTGTTCACGAGACTCATGAACTGGATCTTTTAGACATACCTAGATTGCTTTGTGGTGGTGTTCATCGATGGCATCTTGATATACTCGGCGACGGAGGAGGAATATGCCTATCATCTGCAAATAGTTCTAGATACACTCTGAGAGCACCAGCTTTATGGTAAACTCTCAAAGTGCCAGTTCTGGATACGAGAGGTCCACTTTCTAGGACACATTATGTAGGAGGTTGGAGTTGTAGTGGATCCAGTGAAGATAGAGTTTTTACTTTCTTGGGAGCCACCCTGGAGTGTGACCGAGGTGCGGAGTTTCCTGGGGTTGGCTGGATACTACCGGAGATTTGTGTGTGAACTTTCCAGAGTTATGACACCCTTGTCAGCGTTGAAAAAGTAGGGGAATCCCTTTGTATGGATAGAGAGATTCCAATATAGTTTTCAGGATCTGAGGCAGATACTGAAGAGTGCTCCCATCTTGAGGCTACTCGAAGAGGGCGTTGGGTATGTAGTCTACTGTGACGCATCAAGGACTGGACTTGGGTGTGTCCCGATGTAGGAGCGATAAATGATCGCTTATGGCTTGCGACAGCTGAGAAGGCATGAGAAAAACTACGCTACCCATGACCTGGAGTTAGAAGTAGTGGTCTTCTTTTTGAAGATGTGGTGAAATTAATTGATGGGCGAACGTTTTACAGTCTACTCTGATCACAAGAGTCTCAGGTATATCTTCTCTCAGAAGGACCTAAACCTGAGACAGCGACATTGGCTAGAGTTCCTCTAGGACTATGACTTTGAGATAGTCTATACTCATGGGAAGGAGAACGTGGTAGCAGATGCACTCAGTAAGAGGTCTGGTCTACAGTTACTAAGTGAGGCGACAGAATAGCTAGCCGCGTTGTAAATATCCTTCATGGATAGAGATGGAGCAGCATACCTCTAGTACATGACAGTCATTCCCCCACTCCTTCAGTGAGTCAGGGAGGCACAACTTAGGGACACTGACTGCAAGGTTTGACGTGCTTATATATCCTTAAGACAGGCACCTGATGGATTTTCTAAAGGTGGGGAGCACATCATCCTCTATAGAGGGCGTACCATGGTACCAGTGGCGCTACTGGAGGAGGTGTTGAGGGAGTTCCATACATCCCCTCTGGCGGTACATCCTAGTGTAGAGAAGATGTACCAAGACCTCCATCACCAGCACTGGTGGCTAGGGATGAAGAAGGTTGTAGCAGAGTTTTTTTCACGATGCCTCACTTGTTAGCAAGTGAAGGCTGAGCATCAGGTTCCAGCAGGCTTAGCATAGCCACTAGAGGTGCCAGTGTGGAAGTGGTATGGGATCTCCATGTACTTTGTGACGAGGATTCCACGTACATCTAGGGGACACGATTCCATCTGGGTAATCATTGACCGACTCACCAAGTCAGCCCACTTCCTACCTATTTTAGAGCAGGGACCAGTAGAGGGCTTGGGACTCCTCTACGTGCAGGAGGTTGTGTGACTTCATGAGGTTCCATCGACGATCGTCTTTGACTGTGATGCACGTTTCACATCCTGGTTGTGGAAGGGATTGCTGGAGGCGTTCAAGACCCAATTGCGTTTGAGCACCACCTTTCATCCTCAGATGGATGGTCAGACGGAGTGGACCATTTAGACGCTAGACGACATGCTTTGTGCATGCATTCTAGATTTTTTCCACAGTTGGGAGGATCAATTTCCCTTGGTGGAGTTTTCTTAAAACATAAGTTACCACTCCACCATCGGTATGGCACCATTCAAGGCCTTGTATGGTCGACCTTGCAGATCACCTCTATGCTGGATAGAACCAATGGAGTCAGCACTTATGGGCCTAGAGTTGGTACGGGCTACCACCGAGAAGGTGCAGATCATCCAGGAGCCACTACTACAAATCTGAGCTATAGCCACGGACCTATAGCCACGGTTTTATAGGTCCGTGGCTATATCTTTTATACTGCCACGGTTAATATTCTATCCGTGGCTATATCCAGCTGCTCCGTTTTTTTTTCCCAAACCCATCGGGCTCTTCTCCTCCCCCTCGCGATTCCTCACCGCGCCCTCCCCCTCCCCGACGCCTCCAGGCCGAGACCTCCTCCACGCCGCGCCCTCCTCGCCGCCGCGCCCTCCTCGCCGCCGCGCCCTCCTCGCCGCGCCTCCCCCCTCCCCGGACTCACTCCTACGGAACCCTCCCCGACTCACTCCCCTCCCCCGACGCACTCCCCTCCCCGGACGACCGCGCCTCCCCCCTCCCCGGACGACAGCGCCTCCCCCGACGCCGACGGACTCCCCCGACGGACTCCCCTCCTCCAGACGACCGCAACTCCCCTACTCCCGACGGAATCTCCTCCTCCGACGAACTCTCCTCCTCCCGACGACCTCATTGCCGGTATCTTTATCATTCCATTTTTTATCACTTCAGTTTCACTGCAACCTATTTTTTAGGTTTCCCCATCTTGGTGTCATAATGAGAGACCAAATGAATCAAATGTTTCTACAGTTTTCCTATGCCATTACAAATTGAAATGTTGGGTTCCTAATGTTTATAGGGGGAAGATTCAAATCTACCCATTTGAGGTAAAGCATCTTCTCTAATTTTATTATCACGTTCCATTCCTCCATTTTTCTTTTTCTGCCTTCATGCGGATGAATCCCTATCTCATCTTTTCGTGCATTGCACCTTCACAATCAGACTATGGGAGTATGTACAGATGGTTTTCTGCTGCTGTCTGGACCTGTAGGGAATTGAGGCACTGCTTCTCTCCATTTGCCGATTCCAGTGCAGTGAACAGGTTCGTGCCCTTATGATGTCTGCTTCTGTTAGATTGTTATCATTTATTTGGAAAGCAAGGAATGAGTTGGTTTTCAATAACCGTATACCCTCTTTTCATGCTGGTGTTTTTGAATTTTTGGAAGGCAATGCTCTGAACTTCGCTGCAATCCATCATCTTCAATTCCCCAACAGGATCCATAGGTAATTACAGAACAATACCATGACCTGCAACTCATCTGGGTTTCTTCAATTGGGTGTGAGTCAAGTAGCTTGGTTTCAGGGATGAGTTGGTGATCGAAGCTGGCACTAATGCCGGGGCACTTCTTGTGGATGGGCTCGGGGACGGGATTCTAATTGAAGAGCTGGATCAGGACATTGATTTCGTGAGGGATACATCATTCAACTTACTGCAAGGTTGCAGGATGCGAAATACAAAGACGGTACGTGATGTGGTTTTAGATAATAAGATGATTGGGTTGATCATGTAGTTTTGATAATTTTGATGTGTGGAATTTTACTACTGTGGCAGGAGTATGTTTCGTGCCCGTCTTGTGGGAGGACTCTTTTCGACCTTCAAGAAATAAGTGCGGAGATACGTGAAAAGACCTCTCATTTACCCGGTGTTTTGGTAACTCTCTCCCCCCTTTCAGTTCCATTAATTTTCAAGAAAATCATTTGTGATATCTTAGACCCTCTTTGGTTCAAGGAATCCACTATGAGAGAATCGCTCCCTCTCTCTCAATCAGTTCCATCAATTTTCAAAGAATTGATTTATGATCTCTTAGAACCTGTTTGGTTTAAGGAATCCACTATGAGAGACCCCTCCCCCCATCTGTTAGTTCCATTAATTTTGAAGGAATTCATTTGTGATCTCCTTGAGGTTCTCTCATAGTGGATTCCTTAAACCAGACAGGGGGCAGGGGGCAGGGGGCAGGGGGCAGGGGGCAGGGGGCAGGGGTGTCCAGCAGGGGGAGGGGTGTCCAGCAGGGGGAGGGGTGTCCAACAGGGGGAGGGGCTGTCCAGCCAGGGGGGAGGGGTGTCCAGGGTCTGGGGGGGACTGGCAGGGGTATCCGAGGTTTGGGGGGGGGGGGCTGTCACGCCGCGGTCACGCCGCGGTCACCATTAATATATTTGAGGGCTAACTTGGATTCTCCCTTCATATCCATTTGGGGGAAATAAATATCATCTGATAACTTATGACCAGTAATGAGAGCCTAATAATTTGCCTCATCATCAGTGAAACCTTATAAAAATAGGAAAAAGTATGATTGGACGTCTTGTGTTGGTGTGATAAAGACAACCACCTGGCCTACTCAATTAAGATTAGAATTATTAAGCATTATTTCAGTCGATCTTTGAAAATCACCATCAAAATATGTTTTCTAATACTCTTTGACATGATCCACTAAGAGGGTAGCCTCATTTGGGAAATCAACATTCAGGGGAGTATCATGATTCTATATATAATATCACAACTTCTACACTGTAAAAACTATTGCGAGGAAACTCTTATCTATAGGGGAGTATCTATTCTATATATCGAGGAGCATCCGACTATGATATTATAAACAATTTTCTATTACCTCTGTTTTTTTGGGTTAGATGGGTTACAAGGGATCATTCCAAGGAAGTCCCATAAATGAACAATGTCTTTCCTAAAATGGAAGAAATCAAAACTGACTGTTGTAAAAGATAATGCTTAATGTTATCAATAATCGATATGGAACTCCTCATCCAATTTTTTAATAGGTACTTTATTCATTGGACACTAGAGGATCTTACACTATCCAACTAGATTCACATTAAATCAGTTTATATAGGTGAATAAACTGGTTATAGGTACAATCCATAGGTTAGAGATATCATAGTAGTGCATGTTATTGAGGTAGAGTACCACAACTAAATTCATTTAATAATAAAATTATTAGATGTGGGTGATGAATTTATATTGTTTCCTGATTTTTTCAGTTGGTAATAATTAAACCATTGGTAATTTAACATCCTTCAATGCACCTCATATTTTTGAGCAACAATGTTCTAATGATTTGTTCTTGATAACTAATTGAGAGTGTTAATGTTCAGGTTGCTCCAAAGTGATGAAGGATGGAGATCAATTTTATACAGGATGTGTTTTTTAGGCCATCGCCATCCTTGCAATGAAGCTCACCAGGGTCTCAAATTACGGTATGCTCATAGAACTAGGATTAGAAACTGGTTCATCTATGGTGAGGGGTGCTGTCAAGCTTTGGGACATGGGGTTGGGTAAGAAGAAGATGTGGGGGTTGAGGAAGAAGAGGAGGGTATTTTGGAACTTTTAAAACTTGAACATCCATTCCACAAACGAAATTGGATTACCCCTGATCCGAGCACCCAAGTCGGCCTGTGGAAAGGCTTGAGGGTCATTCTCAATCCCTTCGAGCTAACAACAATTGTCGAGACATCAAATTATGCTCTATGAGAATAATTTTCCTAGATAAATATTATTCAACAAGTAGCAGAATTCCATAAAAATTTCAGCATGGTGCGTCCATGCCTTAGATGTCCTCGCATAACAAAATAAGTAGTTTCAGGGGGGCAGGTTGCAGGGGGAAGGGGGGCAGGTTGGAGGGGGGCAGGGGGGCAGGGGGTAGGTTGGAGGGGGGCAGGGGGCAGGGGGGCAGGTTACAGGGGGGCAGGAGGCAGGTTGTAGGGGGCAGGGGGGCAGGGGGAAGTTTCAGGGGGGCAGGGGGGCAAGTTGGAGGGGGGAAGGGGGCAGGGGGGCAGGGGGCAGGTTGGAGGGGGGCAGGGGGGCAGGTTGCAGGGGGGCAGGGGGGCAGGTTGGAGTGGGGCAGGGGGCAGGGGGGCAGGGGGCACGTTGCAGGGGGGCAGGTTGGAGGGGGGCAGGGGGGCAGGTTGCAGGGGGGCAGGGGGGCAGGTTGGAGGGGGGCAGGGGGCAGGGGGCAGGGGGCAGGGGGGCAGGTTGCAGGGGGGCAGGGGGCACGTTGCAGGGGGGCAGGGGGGTAGGTTGGAGGGGGGCAGGGGGCAGGGGGGAGGGGGCAGGGGGGAGGGTGGAGGGGTGCAGCTGTGAGCATAATTTCACATCCTATTGAAGTATAGATTCAACGATTTTTATAGATCTAGAGAAGTTATATTTCATAGTAACTTTGAACCAATCTACCTTAGTTTTTACTCTAGTTTTGTTCTGTTTTGAACTTTAAATTTTATAAATTAATGTATATGTTTACACTTATAGGAGATGAAATTTTGGAAACCAAAGGTATTTATTCAACAAGAAAAGAAGGGAAATTTTTTCCAATGATCTCAAATGAATAGAGCATCTACACCATGGGAGTAATAGTTTAAATTCTGTGATTTTTCTACTTAAACTTGAAAATTCACTTCTTTTTTTTAGTTGAAATAAATGGTTTGAAGTTGCCTTTTAATAAATTTTGTATGCTGAAATCATCTTGTTAAATCTGTTGGTTGTTGCTTCCTTTTTTACTACCTTTTTGTATTGAAATTCTGGTGTGTATGCTTATTTTAATGTTTTACTAAAAATCATTTTTGAACTTCAAATGTTAACATGCATCTACATTAAAATCCATGAATATGTGTTGAAGTTGTTAATATAGTAACTAGTGGGTATCATTCATGCATTTTGTGTGATTGTTTGAACTCTATGTTCTTCATTTCTTTTGTTTTTAATATATTAGTTATATGCTTTGTTTGTAATTAGATAAAAAAATTCTTTATTGTTACAAATTGATGCATATATCTAATTAATCATTTCTACCATAGGACGAGGTTGTTGGTGTTGGTTCAAATGCGGGCACGTTGGCATGCAACCGAAAAGCAAGAGGGAACATCCATTCTTGGTAATGGGCATCTATGTGAACTTCACTTCTCAGTTATTGGTTTTGATTAGAGTGATATTAACATATTATTTTGTTCCCATGTAGTTTTACAAACATAAAATAAAAATTTAATCAGGGAAAGGTGCCCCCAAAATACATGCCCCTCAAACTGGATGTTCTATCCAATGTTTATCTCTATATCAGGAAGGGGTACATTGTCCTCATTCAAGGATTTTCCCGGGGGTGGGCCCTCTAGAGTAAATACAACACACTGAGAATAATCCATGTTTTTTTCATTAGAAGGACCATCCTAAGGTGATGTTGAAGTGATTAAGTCTGTAGTTTTCCCAGTATCCTTCTACACTGATATAACCCCTATCTTATCCACATTATAAGGGACAGTAGTGTATTTTCTCTCCAAGTCATAGATTGGAATATTCATCTTACCGTTCCAACTTTCATAGTTAGAGACATCATTCCCCTTCATATTGTAAAAAGAACACTCCTTGTCCCTATTACATTCTGGAGAATGATGGAAAAAACATATAATTCATGTAGAACTAAGGTTTCCTTTCGTATTGGATCAGAAAGTCTATACATTCATCTAGTTAGTTAAGACTACTTCTTCTAGAATCATTATATACATGTCCACATTCATTATATACATGTCCACATATAATTCACAGATTAGCATTCATTTCTTTAAATCTTCTGAGAAAACATCCTCTCATGCCATCCATATCATCCTATTTGAAACTAAGTGGAAGATGTTGCCCCGCGGATGTCGCTGGACCGGGCCAACACGTTGTGGTCACGCCGCGGTCACGCCGCGGTCACGCCGCGGTCACGCCGCGGTCACGCCGCGGTCACGCCGCGGTCACGCCGCGGTCACGCCGCGGTCACGCCGCGGTCACGCCGCGGTCACGCCGCGGTCACGCCGCGGTCACGCCGCGGTCACGCCGCGGTCACGCCGCGGTCACGCCGCGGTCACACCGCGGTCACGCCGCGGTCACGCCGTGATTTGGCCCTGCTCCAGGACGACACCCTGCGGCGGTTACTCCTTAGAGAAACATTGAATGGTTAGCTCTATAATTTTTCGTATTTCCTCATTCCTAAACTATATCTCCTCTCAGCGCTGCCTCTCATCCATCTTTCCACAAAACGTGCATAGCAGGTGGTACAAAAGCTCAATTCAACTGAAAACATTGGTTTGGAATTGTCTGACATATTTTATTCCTCTAGGTATTCCTACACATTTCTAGATCTGCAAACCTCACCGAATTAGGTATATCAGGGGTCATCCAATCCTCTATTCATCACAGATTATCATTCATTTCTTTAAATCTTCTGAGAAAACATCCTTTCATGCCATCCATATCATCCTATTTGAAACTAAGTGGAAGATGTTGCCCCGCGGATGTCGCTGGACCGGGCCAACACGTTGCGGTCACGCTGCGGTCACGCCGCGGTCACGCCGCGGTCACGCCGCGGTCACGCCGCGGTCACGCCGCGGTCACGCCGCGGTCACGCCGCGGTCACGCCGCGGTCACGCCGCGGTCACGCCGCGGTCACGCCGCGGTCACGCCGTGATTTGGCCCTACTCCAGGACGACACCCTGCGGCGGTTACTCCTCCTTAGCGAAACATTGAATGGTTAGCTCTATAATTTTTCGTATTTCCTCATTCCTAAACTATATCTCCTCTCAGCGCTGCCTCTCATCCATCTTTCCACAAAACGTGCATAGCAGGTGGTACAAAGGCTCAATTCAACTGAAAACATTGGTTTTGAATTGTCTGACATATTTTATTCCTCTAGGTATTCCTACACATGTCCACATAAATCATATCTGGCCTCTAGATACTGTTGTCATGCCCACTGCCCTTACTCCATGCCACTATAACGCCTCCCAGGGACTGCTTCAGGGGGGCTCTCCTTATGCCCAGGCCTAGCCATGCCTCCCTGATCAGCAGTCATCCCCTACTCCTTTTCCCCCTCCCTTTTAGCTCACTGCTTCCATCCTGCTCACTGCTGCCAACCAGATCCACCGCTTCATCCGATCTCACCACCTCAGCATCAGCAGCTTCCGTTCCACAAAAATTCCCAGTCGAAATCATACTCAAACCACCTGCATCCACCACTTCAACCTCTAAATAACTCCCAACCTTCAAGTCTGTTTTTAGCCTCTCAAAAAATGCAGCAACCATTGGCTGAGTGGGCAGTGTCCAGGGCACTCCCGTGGCCCCCTGCACCTCCACCATTTTCTGGCTGCTCTCATTAGACTTTGCACGATCCAGACTCACGTTACTCCTATCATTGACACCATAACTGAAAGCCTGATCACAGTATTAGGAGGGGTGTCCAGGCAGGGGGGACTGGTAGGGGGCAGGGGGGGGGGGGGCTGGCGGGGGGACTAGCAGGGGGCAGGGGGGGGGGCTGGCAGGGGGCAGGGGGGGGGCTGGCAGGGGGGGGCTGGCAGGGGGGGGGGGGGGGGCTGGCAGGGGGACAGGGTGGGGGGTGCTGGCAGGGGGACAGGGGGGGGGGCTGGCAGGGGGGGGGCTAGCAGGGGGCAGGGGGGGGGGTGTCTAGGCAGGGGGGGACTGGTAGGGGGCAGGGGGGGGGGGGGCTGGCGGGGGGACTAGCAGGGGGCAGGGGGGGGGGGGGGCTGGCAGGGGGCAGGGGGGGGGGGGGGCTGGCAGGGGGCAGGGGGGGGGGGCTGGCAGGGGGGGGGGGCTGGCAGGGGGACAGGGTGGGGGGTGCTGGCAGGGGGACAGGGGGGGGGCTGGCAGGGGGGGTGGGCTAGCAGGGGGCAGGGGGGGGGGGGGGTGTCCAGGCAGGGGGGACTGGTAGGGGGCAGGGGGGGGGGGGGGGCTGGGGGGGGGGGGCTGGCGGGGGGCAGGGGGGGGGGGCTGGCGGGGGGCAGGGGGGGGGGGCTGGCAGGGGGCCAGGGGGGGGGGGCTGGCAGGGGGCAGGGGGGGGTGCTGGCAGGGGGACAGGGGGGGGGGGGCTGGCAGGGGGGGGCTAGCAGGGGGCAGGGGGGGGTGTCCAGGCAGGGGGGACTGGTAGGGGGCAGGGGGGGGGGGCTGGCGGGGGGGGGGGGGGCTGGCGGGGGGCAGGGGGGGGGCTGGCTGGCGGGGGGCAGGGGGGGGGGGGGCTGGCGGGGGGCCGGGGGGGGGCTGGCGGGGGGCAGGGGGGGGGGGGCTGGCAGGGGGGTGGCTGGCAGGGGGCGGGGGGGGGGGGGGGGGCTAGCAGGGGGCAGGGGGGGGGGAGGTAGTTGTTCATACTCAATTTTCAAAAACAAGTCATCTTCATTTGTGGATAACACAACCCGATCAATGAGGGTGGAATTAAGGTCCACTTCTAGAAGAACTCTAGCAAAATGCACATTATTCTAGCAAAATACCCATAATGTGCCTCCTCAGTTGCTCTATCCATTTTGATGGGAATGCCAATTGTAGATGTAATGTCAAATAATATCCTGGGGGGGGGGGGCTGGGTGCAGGTGGTACTGGGGGTGCAGGGGGGTGTCAAGGGTGGGGAGTGGGTTTGGGGGGGGGGGTCTGTCCATGGGGTGTCTAGGGGGTCCAGTGAGGGGGGGGGGGGGCGTTTGTCCTGGGGTGTCCAGGGTCTGGGGGGGGGTCTGTCCTGGGGGGTCTGGGTTTGGGGGGGGTCTGTCCTGGGGTGTCCACTTTTAGCATGAATTGATACCATTGCTGCATGCAACTTCCAGCTCTAAACCAGATCTGTTTTCAGCTCTAAAATATATGCTTTGTGAGCACACTTACCCCATGGATTGTGTCTCCACTTCTTTAGGTTTGTTCTCTTCTTCACAACCCAAAACACAACCTGTTTTTCCTTGGACAGCTTTACCACCAAGGATTTTTCTTTTCACTATAGGTTGATTTTTCTTTCTCCAAATCACCTTGCTGCTTGGACTGTCCCTGCAAGCATTTTCAGTACATACCTTGCCTTGGGGCACCCCTTTCACATGAATCCTTCTAGTTTTAGGATCATGTGAGTTCTTCTCATGCTTCCAAGCCCTTTTTGTGTCTTTCCAGGAGGTTTGTGCTTTAGAACTAGTCTTGGATTTTTTTTTTACATTACTCTCAGCATAGGAGTTTTTCTACATGTAGCCCCTGAAATCTGTTCCTCAAAGGAACATATTTGTCGTTGTATTCATGTTGATTTCTTCCATTAATCCCTACTGAATGCTTGTAGCCTGCAATTGTCGCGGATGAGGATTTTGTTGGATTGGTGTTGCCCGATCCGGTTGGGCCGAATGCTTGTGGCCCGCAACTGTCGCGGAGGGAGGGGGTGTCCAGCAGGGGGGGTGTCCAGCAGGGGGGGTTGTCCAGCAGAGGGAGGGGGTGTCCAGCAGGGGGGTGTCCAGCAGGGGGAAGGGGTGCTAAACATGGTCTGTAAATCTGATGTAGTTCAGTCTGTTCCTGTCTTATCTCATGCTGCTAAACATGTCAGAATTGGTGAATTGGTACCTGTTAAACCCGAATCTGGCAGTGCTGAAGATGTTGTGGTTATCAGATCAGATAAACTTGGTTATCAGATCAGGGGGCAGGGGGACTAGCAGGGGACTGACAGGGGGCCTAGCAGGGGACTGACAGGGGGCCTAGCAGGGGGCAGGGGGGGGGGGGGGCTGGCAGGGGGACAAGCAGGGGGCAGGGGGGGGGGGGGGGCTGGCAGGGGGACAAGCAGGGGGCAGGGGGGGCAGGGTGGGGGGGGGGGGGGCTGGCAGGGGGCAGGGGGGGCTGGGGGGGGGACAAGCAGGGGGCAGGGGGGGGGGGGGGTGCTGGCAGGGGGCAGGGGGGGCTGGGTGGGGGGACAAGCAGGGGGCAGGGGGGGGTGCTGGCAGGGGGCAGGGGGGGGGCTGGGTGGGGGGACAAGCAGGGGGCAGGGGGGGGGGGCTGGCAGGGGGGGGCTGGGGGGGGGACAAGCAGGGGGCAGGGGGGCTGGGGGGGGGGCAAGCAGGGGGCAGGGGGGGGGGGGGCTGGCAGGGGGACAAGCAGGGGGCAGGGGGGGCAGGGTGGGGGGGGGGGGGCTGGCAGGGGGCAGGGGGGGGGGGGCTGGGGGGGGGACAAGCAGGGGGCAGGGGGGGGGGGTGCTGGCAGGGGGCAGGGGGGGGATGGGTGGGGGGACAAGCAGGGGGCAGGGGGGGGGGGCTGGCAGGGGGCAGGGGGGGGGGGGCTGGCAGGGGGACAAGCAGGGGGCTGGGGGGGGGCAAGCAGGGGGCAGGGGGGGGCTGGCAGGGGGACAAGCAGGGGGAAGGGGGGGGGGGGCTGGCAGGGGGGCAAGCAGGGGGCAGGGGGGGCTGGCAGGGGCAGGGGGGGCGGGGGCTGGCAGGGGACAAGCAGGGGGGGGGGCTGGCAGGGGGACAAGCAGGGGGGGCTGGCAGGGGGACAAGCAAGGGGCAGGGGGGCTGGCAGGGGGACAAGCAGGTGGCAGGGGGGGGGCTGGCAGGGGGACAAGCAGGGGGGGCTGGCAGGGGGACAAGCAGGGGGGGGGCTGGCAGGGGGACAAGCAGGGGGGGGCTGGCAGGGGGACAAGCAGGGGGGGCTGGCAGGGGGACAAGCAGTGGGCAGGGGGGTGGGCTGGCAGGGGGGGACTAGCAGGAGGGTGGCAGAGGGGACTGGCAGGAGGTACTGGCAGGGGGGGACTGGCCGGGGGTGGCAGGGGGGGTGTCCAGGGTGTGTCCAGGGGGGTTTTTTTTTTTTATGGATTTGGACACCCTATAGCCACGGTTTTAAACCGTGGCTATTGATTTATTGCCACGGTTGTAAACCGTGGCTATAGACATAGTGCCACGGTTTTAAACCGTGGCTATAGATTTTGTCCGGCCTTTAGTATAGCCACGGTTGAAACCGTGGCATTAGGTATACAGCCACGGTTTAAACCGTGGCTATAAACCTATAGCCACGGTTTAGACCGTGGCTATAGAGTTAAAGCCACGGTTCCCAACCGTGGCTCTAGGTCTAGGCCTATAGCCACGCCAAACTTGGCCACGGTTCGCCAAACCGTGGCTATTACCTATAGCCACGGTTTGAGGGCCTATAGCCACGGTTTAGAACCGTGGCTATAGCCCGAATTTCCAGTAGTGAGCGGATGAAGACTGCACAGAGCAGACAGAAGTCATATGCTGATAGGAGTCAGAGACCTTTAGAGTTCCAGGAGGGGGACCATGTATTCTTGTAATTCTCTCCTCGATGGGGACTATGGAGGTTTGGATGAGGCAGAAAGTTATCACCAAGGTTTATCGAACCGTTTTTGATACTTCAGAGGATAGGAGAGGTGGCATACCGCTTGTCACTTCCACCGTAGTTGGAGAGGGTGCATGACGTCTTCCATGTATCCCATCTGAGGAGATACGTGCACGACCCATGTCATGTCATCGACCATGGTGAGATATACTTGGACGATGGGGCGATGTCTATGGAGGTTCCAGTAGAGATTGAGGATCAATAGGAGCGAGTCCTTCGTGGGTGGTCGATACCTCTGGTACACGTTCACTGGCAGCACAGAAACCTCCAGGACAACACTTGGGAGCGAGAGGCTCAGATTCTTGCTCAGTACCCCCATTTGTTTCCTTAGTCTATATTGTGGCTTTCAGTTATGAAAATCCCTAAGGTGGAGAGAATGTGAAGACCCAAATTTTCCATGTAATTTTTTTATTTATATGGAATTTTACGAGTCCGTGAAAATTTACGGCGGGTGAATCCGAGGTCTGGTGTGCTCAAAATTAATTTCTGAACTTTTTTTAAGGTATGTTCAGCAAATGCGTAACCAGATTTTTTCTAACTTTTGAACCGATGCTTGGATTAAAAATATGAGGGCACCGTTGAATCCGCATCACCGAGATTCGCTTAAGGGAGACTTTTCTTTGATCACTGTGGTTCCCGTGAAGAAGTTAAGTTTTGTGACTTTTAAAAGAAATGAAATAAAATAATTTTATCATTTTATTTTTCTTTATTTTCAACCAACAGACAAGAAAAGTGTGGGACCCGTGGTGAGTCAGGCTAATGAATGGATTGACTTTCCAAATCTTAAGTAACAACACCATTTTGGAATTATGAAGCTTTCTAATTTATGAGCCCCATTAACTCCCCAGTGTCGTTACTTACTCTCCCCCTCTCCTATAAATATAGATCTTGGGGGAGGGGTATCAGACAAGCTTCTCCCAGAAACGAAGTTCTATTGGAGTGCCGTAATGTTGAGACCTTAGAGGATGGAGCTGACCCCAGCAGGAGGTGACGTGCAGCACCAAAACCCCAAACCGGAGTTTGACGTTCGAGCGATAGTGAGGGAGACACTTTGCGGGGATGGTGAACAATGAGACTCCCTCAACTATGAGCGCTCTCCAACGTTTCAAGGTAGGGGGTTGTGTTGATTTATATTGGTTCTCCATGCAATTTTCTTACTAAAATGACAAGAACAGATCAACTCATTAACAAGTAGATCCGTTAAACGATATCCATATACAAGAGGGTGTGTTTCTTTTTGGGAACGAGTTTGGAATTAAGGCATGAAATCCAGTTGAACCTTTCCCCGAAACTCCCTCAGAATTATATCTAACGCAAAGGGCACGAGCCGACAAGAACAAGGCCCGAGCCCCTCCGTTCGTGCGTTGTTTGCGATCACCCATTTTGAATTTGGAAACAAACCGAAGCATGACCTACTGCAATGAAGAACGTGATCCCAGGAGGCTGCAGGCACAGACGGCGCAGGAAAGCGGGCCACCGGTGCGCGAACAATGGCCCAGCGAACACCCTGCTGCCAGCACCGGTGCCGGTGGTGGCACACAATGGTAGCGGCACGCGACGACGTCGGCCGTGTGTTCGGCAGAAGATATGTCGCTGCCCCGGGCAGTGGTGGAGCAGAGGAGGGGTGCGCCCCTAGAGACGCGCCCACGCGGTAGCAGGGCTACGACCTACGATGGATGCGGCAGGAGAAGAGGCCATCGATCTGACCGGCGGCCGGGGGACGGGGTGCGTGCCAGCGGTGCGCCCGGTGGCACGAAGGACCTGCGACACCACGTGGCGCCATGTTGGTTCAACCCCTGAGGGTTGACCCGCTGACGTGGCCCCGCACCACGTCAGCCCTACCTGAACACATCACGTCCAGGTGTCCCTGGCGGCCCACACCGCCAGGCGGGTGGCACCGCCGGGTCGGCCTAGCGGACCGACCCGCCGCCCAGCGGGCCAAACCGCAAACCAGCGGGCTGACCCGCGGCCCAGCGGCTTGACCCGCGACCCAGCCGGGTCGGGCCGGGCCTAGCGGGTTGGGTTGACCCAGGTACGGTCAGACCCAAGTTGGTCGGGATCGACCCAGGTCGATCCGGGTCAGCCCATGTCGAACCGGGTTGGGCCGGTCCGACTGAGGTGGACCGGACCCGGACCCAGTACCAACTTGTTACACAAAACACTCCCTAACTTCTAAATCGGACGTCCGTTTGACGAATCGTCTATGGCATCGGGATCCTTAGGACGAGGCGGTCCTTTTGATATAATCCACTTGAGTTTTGGAGAAAGTTGGGGTATGACCGGGTTGGATCGATTACGAATCCAATCAGGCCCTCGGCACTAAAACACCTATATCTTGTAGACCGCGCATCCGATTGGTGAGCTGTTTGCGACTTTGGGACCCTCTTGAAGAGAAAGATCTTTTGGAATACCTTGTGGTGACTTATATGGATATAAATATGTAGCGAGTGGATTGAGGAGCGGTTCTCCCAAGTGACCTACATACGGAACCCTCTGACTGGATGAGACCTGACGACTATTGACTTTTCGACTCGGAGTGACTCGACGGCCATGGTACGCGATGGGGAGGAGTACCTCAGTAGGCCATGGTGGAGAGAGGCCACGATACGCGATGGGGAGTATTACCTCAGCAGGCCACGATGGGGGAGGGAGGCTCTGTGTGACCTGGTAGACCCACGATACGCGATGGGGAGGAGTACCTCAGCAATTCAAGGTTAGTGGGAAGCAGCTCTGTGTGACTTGGAAGACCCACTATACTCGTTAGATGAGGAGTTCTCCAGTATATGAGGAGTTCAATGATGTGATAACCCTTCTATCCTTGACCTGAAGTGATACCTGGCGTGATATGACTTGTATTGTGTACTTTTGCTTCATGCTTTGTGTTTTTACTTTGTGGAACTATAGGAGATCTACGGGGGTCTTGGGGTCCCTACTGAGTATCGTTATACTCACCCCTTCACAGGCTTCACCCGTACCTTATTGTGTCTGGTGCAGACGACATACAACGTTGATCGAGGCTGTGGGAGCTAGGACTGGGTGGTGGTTGGAGCTGGAACTTTTTGGCGTGATGTGATGCAGGGACTACAGATTGTGAGCTGTACCTACCCTTTAGGTAGGATCTGCGGTGGACGATCCAAGAGCTACCTTTCACCTTTTCAGTTATACTTGTAATTTTTCCCCCAGTTGGGCTTGTATTCCAGCCCCCCTTTATTTTCATCACTCTTTACTATAGCAGTTTACTTCACATTTGATTTTTTTGCATTCTAGTCTATGTGGTTGCCTCTTATTGCATTCTACTCTGTGAGTTTGCACATGTTTAAAGGAAATGTCTTCTCGTTTTAGGGATATGCCTTTCCGGTGCTAGTCGCCAGCCCCTGGCCTATGGAAGGCGGGCTTGGGGTAGTCATGACATGGGCCCTAGGGGACGGGTCGTGAAAAAATATGGAATCCATTTTTCTAGATTCAAAACACATAATTGGCAGAAATTAATTTAAAATTAATTCATGTTGTCAAAACCATAAAGTGAGTTTTTAAGAAGTAAAAACTATCAAAAGATTGACATGTATTTATATCCAATTTAAATGTAAAATTACTTCAAATGACCCAAATTATATTAAATGATAAAAATATAATATAATTATAATTTAAAACCACTCAAATTTATAA
Organism: Viscum album; assembly: GCA_963277665.1. Lineage (NCBI taxonomy): Eukaryota > Viridiplantae > Streptophyta > Magnoliopsida > Santalales > Viscaceae > Viscum > Viscum album. Next base: position 121,223,341 of record OY728167.1, read on the forward strand.
TTTAACACTATAAATTATTTTGATTTAAAAAGTTGTTTTCAATTAAAATTTAGTATTTTCACTATTCACAATAATATGAAAGTTATCAGAAAAGTACAAAAAAATTATCCCAAATAAAATTTTATGTCCCAATTCTAAATAATAATTTAATTTCATCAAATTAAATATATAAAAGTGTCAAATATTGGATTTAAAAAGGGTTCTCCATTAAAAGGTGGAAAAACTGTATTTTTGAAAAATAATTATTTTATCTGAACAATTGAATTTATCCTTATATTATGTCTATGAAACCCATAATACGAATGTTTAAATTATATGGTATATATATAAAATTAAAAATGAGGTTAATAATATTCATAAACACTTTTTAAATGGTTAGTTTTATAGGTCATGGTGCGCTCAAACTCGGTGTTACGTACATCACACACTATTGAATTATTGAAAAAAGAAGTGTACCTTGGAAGTTTGGGGTGTTACATTATCCCCTCATTTAATAAATTACATCCTCACAGTTTAAAATAAGGATTGAAAACTAGGGTTTTGACATTTCAAAATATCTTAGTTGATATCCCACATCGAAAAATGGATTAATGAGACCTCTATTTTAAAATAAAGAAAGGTAAGTATGAAGGTTACCAGAAATAAAACATACTAGGGTTCCATGTAGAAAAAAATGGACATGAAAGAAAAATATAACCATCAAGTTCTGATAGAGAGTGATAGAGAATATTATTGGGATAAAGTTAAAAATCTGAAATCCATAAATCTATGATGATCGAAAGGACCATTTGATTTATCACAAATGAATATACTAGGAAAGAATTTTTGGTTTTATGATATTTTCCCTAGAGTTAAAGAATTACTTAATAGACTAAGAACACAAGGAAGCATACTTAATTTACATGTAAAGTTTCATCTATTAACTAATTCCTACCACAAAATCATATTTCTCTTCAAAAGATAATAAAACTCAAAAAAAAATATTATATTAATATTAATCATATAAGGTTCCAAATATAAACTTATACCATTTATATAAATAAAACTATGTTATACTAACCAGGGACTTCCTATAGGCCAATGGTAGGTGATAAATCCTTATCACACTTCGGTTGTGGGTTTGATTCCTGCAGCCTTGTCCAACGCGATGGGTTGTTGCCCAGCCCACAGGTTTTCCTTTTTCTCAAACTATATTATTATAACATTCCATAAATAACCTTAAGAAATATTTTAACCTTAAACAATAATATCCAAAGTTCAACTTAATCCATTATAACCTTAAGAGTTATCCAAAATCCTTCTATCCAAAATCTGTCTAAAAGGTCTCTAAATTTCCGAAATTTATTGTAACATCAGATTCCCCAAACAACATAATGTTCCTCTTATTGTCACATACTGAATATATGATTACCTTTATCATATTAAAACCTTAATGAAAACAAAAAGTACTGCAGTAAAATCCTTATATATATCACATTCTTCTTATAACCAAAATATAATTCTTGAATCCAAAAACATAAATAAATTTATTATTCCACTTCAACCATAGTAACAACATAAGATTGACCTTGATCCATTTGCATCTTCTGAGATATATTTCATTGACACTTTAGACAATCATTTGCACAATGTCCCACATCTTTAAAATTATAGCATTGCATAAATTCTTTCTTTCCCATACAATCATGATCCTGGTGACCTTTTTCTCCACATTTGTAATAAAATTTTATTCCTTTCAAGAAAGTACCAAGGTGTTTATTCCCACAATTATCACATAAGGGAAAATCCTTCTTTCCACCTTTCCCTTTATTTGTCTCTTTCTCTAACATTCTATTATTCTCTTGCTTTACTTTAAAGTCACAATACATAGAGAATTCCTTCTCTGTCTTGATGGCACACAAGACTATATCTTCATACAATGAGAATGTTTGGGAGACCAACACCCTTCTAAATAATGGTTTTAACCCATTAAAGAATCGATAAATCTTACTTATTGGGTTACATATATAGTCTGCAACATATCTTTCTAACCTTATGGACTTAGCTCATACTTTGCGACATTCACATCCCCCTTTTTCCTAAGACTCAGAAATTGAATTTCCATATCATCTCGTTGTTCACAAGGAAAGTATTTCTCAAGGAAAATTTCTTTAAAATCCTTCTATTCCATATTTACTACTTCTTCATCTTTCTTTGTGTTTTGAATTAATGACCACCATTGATCCACATCTCCTAAAAGATGGTAAATTGCCATGAAAACTTTCTCCCTTTCGTGACTTCCCAAAGAAATAGATATTTTATCTAAGGAACTTATCCATTTCATAGACAAAAATGAATTTTTATTCTCATTGAATGTTGAAGGTTTTTGTCTCATGAAGCAGTATAACATTGATCCTCTGTGTTGTGGATCATGGTACTCCATATGGGTAAGGTTGTTATTCATAAACTGAGTCAGTTGTCCCAGTATAGTTATAAGTTGCTGAACCCCAGTTGCATTGCCAGATCCACTATAATTATCTTGCATAGGAGGTAAATCCATACATGGATTACGTGTGTTGATACAGTTTCCTTTACTTCCACTAGGCATCATTTCTAAACAATGGAATACACTAGATTAGGTTATGAATCATAATGAATAATTCCAAACTAGTAAAATACTCAGCATAAATTAAAAAATTTATTCATATCTAATCCTTAATCATAAACATGGTTCCTTTGAGGACATATTTACTCATAAATCCTTCATAATGGTTTGTAAAGAAAATATGAATTATCCTAAGAATATCCCCCAAGAGTGTCTAACCAGGTGTACAGTAAGACCCATTGTCGTGTACCAGGTTACCCTGAGTCAATCCCGAAACACCTTGTCAGAGTTTTCACCCATAGGTACATCTATGCTAGGACCAAATCCACTTGTAGTATCTAGAAAGAGATGTATTTCTTGGAATATCCACTTAATCCCTACTTTACCAAAAATTCTAGGGGGTCCTTCTATATATATCCCCAAAGTTCATCTTAGGGTTATGATCCATAATCTAAGTTTTATAAATATATTTCCAAGGTTGTTGCTAAACTTCCTATGATACCAACTGTAATTCCCTGAATCTATAAGTCTAGAGATGGTGAATTATTTTAATACATTGGAATAATTACAAGGAATCAAGTCCTAAAGGACCAATCAGTTTAGCAGTCTTGGAAAATAGATTACATACATGGAATTTACATTACAATTTCTAACATAAAACATCATATAGATAATCCTTTTAGAACACAATTATTCCCATAGATTAACTCTACATATCAATCATAAAACACTTCTTGGCATCCTGGGAAAATAAAACATAAGAAAGGGGTGAGATCAAATGCTCAGTAAGGATAAACAATATAACAGAAGCTGTCAAAAATAAACATAAAATTTTAATGCAAGGTACAAAATTAAAACAAAATCCTTTTAAAACATCATCTTCAGCATAATATGGAAAGAATATAACAAATAATTCGCTTTAAACATTCACATGGATATTCTAATAGTCGAATAATCACATGTAAAATCAATAACTAATCTCATAACAAGTGAATGCATAATACGGGACATCTTAAACATACCTCCAAGGATTCGGCTAAGACACCATACCTAATTGGGTAAGAAATTAGCTAAAACCCAAACATAATTGTCTTGTGAGACTACTTATGCATTCAGGGTCTATAGTGGGCCCCTCCCGACACTTACAAAGTCCAATGCATTCCTCTTATCAAAGGGTAAAAACATAACCAACATAAGCACTCGTATTAAAACTAGCATAAAAAATGTCAATACTTTAACCATAAACTATGAATGGTATAAAAATAGCACATCCATAGTCAAACATATCATAACTCATTCAATACAATATGGAATATTGTATTATAAAAAATCAACCTCAATCAAGAATAAAATACAATAAAGGATGTTGATATAGATAAAAATAATCAGTAAAACTCTTTAAGAGAAATATCCCTTTTTTCTTGAAATCATTTAAAAGTTGCGCAATTTATAAAAGAATTCATTTAAAAGAGATTTTTGAATCAAAGTTTCCCATACCACTTTGAAACTTTTTAAAGTAATTAACATTTTAAAACATTCATGTCCATATAAATAAATCCTTAAAATCATTTCAAAAACATGGACATTAATTAAAAAGATTTATAAAAATAAATCTTTAAAACATTTAAAATGATGTTCTAGTTAAAGAGTACCTTCCATAACACCTTAAAATAATCCCTTTGAATACATTTTATGAAACATGGACATGGATGATAAATATTTCCCAGTAAATACTTACACATAAACAATCTCGGATAATAATGAGATTGAGGAATTAACCCTTACGTTGTACTTTACTTTAGTTGAGGGTGCGTTAACCTCATGTATAATGGTTAAATATTGTTAATAAATTATACTAGGACCATATAAATATTTATGACATCATATACTATCCTATTATCTTGTTTTGTTAATAATATTTTAGTAATACCATTATGTCGGGTGTTAACTGCTTTGTTTTCCTAGGCATATTTTGTTAAGTAAGTCACATTTATTATGCATAGGTTATATTTTATTCAAATCCATAATGATATTAAGTTCATAAATATTATATTTACTTATCATATGATGTTTATAATCATTATTTAATGGTTAATGTGGAGAATGAATCTTATCACGTCGTGGAGACGGTAGACCATATGTACGCACGAGTGACGATATAATTCCTTAAATGACACGGAACTGGATGGTATATTAATTATATAGAATCATAATCTTGTCATATTAATTATTTATGTACATTATACTTATCATTATACCCATACAAATAAATTAATTTGGAATAACAAATTACATCACGACGTGGAGACAGTAAGCCGAACACACGCACGCATGGTGATATTATTATTCTTAAGATGGATAAAATGATGAATATAGTTATCCCATGATTATAATAACATATCAGTATACGGATGATACTGTATTTATTACTTGGGTATGGAAACAACATAGAAAGAGGAAGTATAAGAAGAAAAGAACTTTGAAAGAAGAGATACAATGATTACCTCTTCTTCCGGTGTCTCCTTTTGATTTGCACAAAAGGACTCCTTAAGTTGGTTTTCTGCCCAAAGGGTGGACTATAGGATGAATTGAGTGAAGTTGGGAGGAGATTTGGGTAGGGTTTTTTTGAACCAAAGGGATTTGGAGGCATGAATAAAAGATAAGGAGAAGTTCCCTTTTATAAGAGAGGAGAGGGGCACTATAGGAAAATCTTGAAATATTAATTTATTATAAATTGATTTTCGGCTTCTAATGGCTCTAAAGTGATTTATTTCAAGTATAAGATAAGTATATGCAGAAATAATCTCAACCAATAGGTTTTAGATAAGTTTACGTCACAAATTTAACCTTATCTTTTGGGTTTAACCCTTAGTTAAAAACATTAACTCTTACCATGTCTTCTTGTATTTTCATAATATATGGTTACTATAGATATTATAAAATTCCAAGAGAACTAAAAGTGGATCATTAATGAAAATTTTAAAATTATATAATTCATTTTTCTGAGTCTTAGATTTTTAGGACTATTATATCATTTAATAAAATAGTATTTGTTTTAAAAGCACATTTGTGTCAATTTTGACACTATTTAGTAATTGAATTTTATTAAAGTCATAACAACTTGATTCCTTAAAAAAAGGCATTAAATAAAATATAATATTTCATAATAATCCATAATTTTTTTATGACATATAAACTTTTAAATTACATTTATTTTAATATTTATAATATCATTTATTTGATTCCTTCATTAATAAGGCAAAAACTGCATCATTATAGTGTCATAAATAAATTTAATTATTTAATGTATAAAAATTACAAATAAAATACCATGATGTAGGAAATATTTTTTATATTTCTAATGACTATTTATAGTTTAATAGATCACTTATTTAACTCTAATTAAAAATATTTTAGTAGTAAGATACATGTTTATGTTATATTTCCCTTTACTTTAAATTAATTATTATAACATGTCATTTTCACACCCAAGTGGATCCATGAGGTCCTAAAATAGACCTAAGGATGATCATGGTCGGCCATATATCATCTAATAGGACTATGAAATGTGTTAGGGTAGTTTTATATTATTATATTATTATTTTTTTACCCTTGTTTACCTGATTTACCTTTTAACCATGGTAAATAAAAATAATTACTGAAGTTACTATTCATAATGTACAAAAATAAAATTTACCTATTTAAAAAATTTGGGCTTTATGATTTAAAATATGGAATCCATTTTTCCAAATTCAAAACACATAATTGGAAGAAATTAATTTAAAATTAATTCTCGTTGTCAAAACCAGAAAGCGAGTATTTAAGAAGTAAAAACTATCAAAAGATTGACATGTGTTTATGTCCAATTTAAATGTGAAATTACTTAAAATGACCTAAATTATATTAAATTATAAAAATATAATCTAATTATACTTTAAAACCACTCATATTTATAATTTAACATGATAAATTATTTTGATTGAAAAAGTTGTTTTTAATTAAAATTTAGTATTTTTCACTATTCATCAAAATATGAAAGTTATCAGAAAAGTACCAAAAATTTATCCAAAATAAATTTTTATGTCCCACTTATAAATAAGAATTTAATTTTTTCAAATTAAATATATAAAAGTGTCAAATATTGGATTTAAAAAGGGTTCTCCATTAAAATAAGGAAAACTGCATTTTTGAAAAATACTTCTTTTATCTGAAAAATTGAATTTGTCCTTATATTATGTCTAAGAAACATATAATATGAATGTTAAAATTATATGGGATATATATAAAATTCAAAATGTGGTTAATACTATTCATAACCTCTTTTTAAATGGATAGTTTGATCGGTCATGGTGCGCTCGAACTCGGTGTTGCGTACATCACACACTATTGAATTATTTAAAAAGGAAGCATACTGTGAAAGCTTGGGGTGTTACATTATCCCCTAATTCAATAAATTGTGTCCTCGAAATTTAAAATCAGGATTGAAAATTAGGGGTTTGACATTTCAAAATATCTTAGTTGAGATCCCACATCAAAAAATGGATTAATGAGACCTCTATTTTAAAATAAAGAAAGGTAATTATGAAGGTTATCAAAAATAAAACATACTAGGGTTCCATGTAGGAAAAAATAGACATGAAAGAAAAATATAACCATCAAGTTCTGATAGAGAGTGATACAAAATATTATTAGGATAAATTTAAAAATCTGAAATCCATAAATCTATGATGATCTAAGGGACAATTTGATTCATCACAAAAGAATATACTAGGAAAGATTTTTTGGTTTTATGATATTTTCACTAGAGTTGAATAATTACTTCATAAACTAAGAAAACAAGGAATCATACTTAATTTACATGTAAAGTTTCATCCATTAAATAATTCCTACCACAAACTCATCTTTCTCTTCAAAAGATAATAAAAATAAAAAAAAACTATTTATCTTAATCGTATACGGTTCCAAATATAAAATTTTACCATTTATATAAAAAAACTATGTTATTCTGACTAGGGAATTCCTGTAGGCCAATGGCAGGTGATAAATCCTTGTCGCACTTCGATTGTGGGTTCGATTCTTGCATCCTTGTTCGACGTGACATGTTGTTTCCCGACCTGCGAGTTGTCATTTTTCTCAAACAATATTATTATAACATTATAGAAATAACCTTATGAAATGTTTTAAACTTAAACAATAATATAAAAAGTTCAACTTAATCCATTCCAACCTTTAGAGTTATCCAAAATACTATTGTCCAAAATCTATCTAAAAGGTCTCTAAATTTCCAAAATTTATTGTAACATTAGATTCCCCAAACAACGTAATGTTTCTATTATTGTCATAATTGAATATATGATTACCTTTATCAGATTAAAACCTTAATGAAAAAAAATTACTTTAGTACAATCCTTATATATATCACATTCTTCTTATAACCATAATATAATTCTTAAATCCAAAAACAAAAATACATTAATTATTTCACATCGACCATAGTAACAACATAAGCTTGACCTTGATCCATTTGCTTCTTCTGAGCTATATTTACTTGAATATTTGGACAATAATTTGCATAATGTCCCATATCTTTATAATTATATCATTGCAAAAATTCTTTATTTCCCTTACATTCATGAGACTGGTGACCTTTTTCTCCATATTTGAAATAAACTCCCATTCATTTCAGGTAAGTACCATGGTGTTTCTTCTCACAATTATCAAATAAGGGAAAATAATTCTTTCCCATTTTCCTTTTATCTTTATCTTTATACAACATTCTCTTCTTATCTTTCTTTACTTTAAATTCATGAGACTTAGAGAATTAATTCTCTATCTTGATGGAACATGAGACTATATATTCATATGATGAGAATGTTTGGAAGACCAAATCCCTTCGAAGGAATGGTTTTAACCCATCAAAGAATTGATCAATCTTACTTCTTGGTTTATGTATGTAGTCCGTAACATATCTTGCTAAACTTGTGAAGTTATTCTCATAATTTGAGACATTCTCATCCTCCTTTTTTCCTGAGACTCAGAAATTACCTTTCCATATCAGCTCGTTGTTCACGAGGAAAGTATTTCTCTAGGAAAATTTCAATAAACTCCCTCTATTCCATATTTTATACTTATTCATTCTCCTTTGTGTTTTAAATTAATAACCACCATTGATCCACATCTTCTGAGAGATGGTAAACTACTATGACAACTTTCTCCCTTTCGTTACTTCCCAAAGAAAGAAATATTTTATCTAAGGAACTTATCCATTGATCAGCTAAAAATGGATTTTTAGTCCCATTGGATGTTGGAGGTTGTTGTATCATGAAGCGGTCTAACATTGATCCTCTGTTTTGTGGATTAGGGTGATCCATATAGGTAAGGTTTTAATTCATAACCTAAGTCAGTTTTCCCAGTACGGTTATAAGTTTCTCAACACCAGTTGCATTGCCAGATCCACTATAATTATCTTTCATAGGAGGGAAATCCCTATTTGGATTATGTGTGTTGATAAAGTTTCCATTCCTTCCACTAGGTTCCATTTCCAAATAATGACATACACTAGATTAGGTTATGAATCATAATTCATAATTCCAAACTAGTAAAATACTTAACATAAATTGATTTTTTTTCATATCTAATCCTTAATCATAAATATAGTTCCTTTGAGGACAAATTTACTCATAAATCCTTAAAAATGGTTTGTAAAGAAAATATGAATTATCCTAAGAATATCCCCCAGGAGTGTCAAACCAGGTGCACAGTAAGGCCCGTTGTCATGTACCAGGTTACCCGGAGTCAAGCCTGAAACACCTTGTCAGAGTTTTTACCTCTAGGTACATCTATTCCAGAACCATGTCCACTAGTAGTATCCAGACAGGGATGTATTTCTTGTAATATCCACGTAATCCCTACTTTACCAAAAATTCTAGGGGGTCATTCTATACATATCCTCAAAGTCTATATTTGGGTTATGATCCCTAATCTAAGTTTTTTAAATCTATTTCCAAGGTTATTGCTAAAATTCCTCTGATACCAACAGTAATTCCCTAACCCTAGAAGCCTAAAGCCGGTTCATTATTTTAATACATTGGCATGATTACAAGAAATCAAGTCCCGAAGGACCGACCAGTTTAGTAGTCTTGGAAAATAGATTACATACATGAAATTTACATTACAATTTATAACATAAAACACCGCATAGATAATCCTTTGAGAATGAAATTATTCCCCTATCTTAACCCCTCATATAAATCATAAAACACTTCTTAGCATCCTAGGAAAATAAAACATAATAAAGGGGTGAGCTCAGATTCTCAGTAAGGATAAACAATATAGCAGAAGATATCAAAAATAAACATAAACTTTTAAGGAAAGGTACAAAATAAAAACAAAATCCATTTAAAACATTATATTCAGTATAATATGGCAATAATAAATCAAATAATTCCATTTAAACATTCACATGGATATTCTACTAGTCGAATAATCGCATTTAAAATCAATAACTAATCTCATAATGAGGGAATGCATAATGCCAAAATCTTAAACATACCGTCAAGGATTTGGCCAAGACACCATACCTAATTGGGTAATACATTAGCCAAAACACAAACATAATTTTATCATGAGACTATTGATGCATCGAGGGGCAATAGTGGGCCCTACCTGACACTTACAAAGTCCAATACATTCCTCTTATGAAAGGGGTGAAATATAACCAACATAAGCACTACTATTAAAACTAGCATACGAAATGTTAATACTTTAACCATAAACCATGAATGGTATAAAAATAGCACATCCAAAATCAAACATATCATAACTCATTAAATACAATATGGAATATTTTATTATAATAAATCAACCTCAATCAAGAATAAAATCCAATAAAAGATGTTGACATAAATGAAAATAATCAATAAAACTCTTTGATAGAAATATCCATTTTTTTCTTTAAATCATTTAAAAGTCACACAATTTATAAAAGAAGTAATTTAAAAGATATTTTTGAATCAAAGTATCCCATAACACTTTGAAACTGTTTAAAGGAATTAAAATTTTAAAATATTCATGTCCGTATAAATAAATCCTTAAAATCATTTTGAAAACATGGACATTAATTAAAAAGATTTATAAAAATAAATATTTAAAACATTTAAAATAATGTTCTAGTTAAAGATTCCCTTCAATAACACCTTAAAATAATCCTTTAGAAGACATTTTACAAAACATATACATGGATGATAAATATTTCCTAGTAAATACTTACACATAAACAATCTGGGATAATAATGAGATTGATGAATTAACCCTTACCTTGTAATTTACTTTAGTCGAGGGTGTGTTAACCTCATGTATAATGGATAAATATTGTTAATAAATTATACTAGTACCATATACATATTTATGATATCATATATGATCCTATTATCTCATTTTGTTAAAAATATTTCAGTATTACCATTATGTCAGGTGTTAACTGCTTTGTTTTCCTATGCATGTTTTGTTAAGTAAGTCATGTTTCTTATACATAGGTTATATTTTATTCAAATACATAATGATATTAAGTTCATAAATATTATATTTACTTATCATATTATGTTTATAATCATTCTTGAATAGTTAATGTGGAGAATGGATCTCATCACGTTGTGGAGACGGTAGGTTGCACGTACGCATGAGCGACGATATCATTCCTTAAATGATATGGAAATGGATGATATATTAATTATACAGAATCATAATAATGTAATAATCATTATTTATGTCTATTATACTCATCATTATACCCATCCAAATAAATTAATGTGGAATAACAAATTACACCATGACGTGGAGATGGTAAGCCGTACGTATGCACACATGGTGATATTATTATTATTAGGATGAATAAAATGATGAATACAGTTATACCATGATTATAATAACATATCAGCATATGGATGATACTGTATTTATTTATTTGGTATGAAAACAACATATAAATAGGAAGTAGAAGAAGAAAAGAACTTTAAAAGAAGGGATAAAATGATTACCTCTTCTTCAGGTGTCTCCTTTTGATTTGCACAAAAGGACTACTTAAGTTGGTTTTATGCACAAAGGGTGGAATCTAGGATGAAGTGAGGGAAGTTTGGAGGAGGTTTGGGCAGGGTTTGGCCAAACCAAAAATCTGTGGAGGCATGAATAAAAGAGAAGGAGAAGTGCCCTTTTATAAGAGAGGTGAGGGGTACTTTAGGAAAATCTTGAAATATTAATTTATTATAAATTTATTTTCAGTTTATAATGGATAACAAGTGATTTATTTCTAGGATAAGATGAGTATGGGTCGAAATTATCTCAAACAATAGGTTTTAGACAAGTTTAAGTCACAAATTTAACCTTTTATTTTGGATTTAACCCTCAGTTAAAAACATTAACTCTTACCATGTCTTCTTGTATTTTCATAATATATGGTTACTATAGTTACTATAAAATTCAAAGAGAACTAAAAGTGTATCATTAATGATATTTTTAAAATTATATAAGTTATTTGGATGAATATTTGATATTTTGGACTATTGTATCATTTAATAAAATAGTATTTGTTTTAAAAACTCATTTATGTCAATTTTGACACTATTTAGTAATTGATTTTTGTTAAAGTCTTAAAAACTTGATTCCTTCAAACCAAAGGAATTAAATAAAATATAATATGTCATAATCATCCATAAAATTATTTTATGGAATATAAAATTTCAAATTACATTTATTTTAATATTTATAATATCATTTATTTGATTCCTTCATTAATAAGGCAAACAATCCATCATTATTGTGTCATAAATAAATTTAATTATTTATTTTCTAAAAAGTAAAAATAAAATAACATGATGTATTAAATATTTTTAGATCTATAATTACTATTTATAATTTAATATATCACTTATATAACTCTAATTAAAATTGTTTTAGTAATCATATACTTGTTTATGTTATATTTCCCTTTACTTTAAATTAATTATTTTAACATGTCATTCTCACACCGAAGTGGCTACATGGGGTCCTAAAACTGACCTAAAGATTATAATGGTCATCCATATATCATCCAATAGTATTATTACATGTGTTAGAGTAGTTTTATATTATTATAATATTTGTTTACCCTTATTTACCTGATTTACCCTTTAACCATGATAAATAAAAATAATTAGTGAAGTTACTATTCATAATGTCCAAAAATAAAAGGTACCTATTCACAAAAATTTTACCTTATTATTAAAAATATCTAATCAATTTTTATAAATTCAAAACACATAATTGGTAGAAATTAATTTAAAATTTATTTCCATTGTCAAAACCAGAAAGTGGGTTTTTAAGAAGTAAAAACTATCAAAATATTCACATGTGTTTATGTTTAATTTAAATGTGAAATTACTTCCAATGACCTAAATTATATTAAATTATAAAAATATAATCTAATTATACATTAAAACCACTCAAATGTATAATTTAAAACTATAAATTATTTTGATTAAAAAGGTTGTTTTCAATTAAAATTTAGTATTTTCACTATTCATCAAATATGAAAGTTATCAGAAAAGTACCAAAAATTTATCCAAACTAAATTTTTATATACCAATTTTAAATAAGAATTTAATTTCTCAAATTTAATATATAAAAGTTTAAAATATTGGATTTAAAAAGGGTTTTCTATTAAAAGGAGGAAAAACTAATTTTTTGAAAAATACTTCTTTTATCTGAAAAATTAAATTTGTCCTTATATTATGTCTAAGAAACACATAATATGAATATTAAAATTATATGGTATATATATAAAATTCAAAATGTGGTTAATACTATTCATAACTTCTTTTTAAATGGCTATTTTGATAGCTCATGGTGCGCTCAAACTCGGTGTTGCGTACATCGCATGCTATGGAATTATTTAAAAAAGAAGCTAACTGTGGAAGCTTGGGGTGTTACATAAGTTGAGTAACCTACATGATATACACTTTTTTGATATATTTTTTGAGTGAGTTTAGGAATTTTCTTAAAAAAATTTGTTTCAAATTTCTTGATTAACGATTTTGAGATGGTATCACTTGTTATATTTATAAAGGATAACACTGATGTTTGATTAAATTACTCTTATTGCCTACACATATCTAGATCAATAACAAATAGATTTGATTGATTTTTGGATCATTTCTTTGAATAATTTGATACCACCAACTTCATATTCTCATTATTTTTATTATTAATAAAGGGAAAAGGGATTCACATTTATGGTTCTTTGTGTGGATTGTTGGGGAGTAATGTTTCATATGATTTGAATCCATAAATATGAAATGTTTAGAAATATATAGATAAAAAATTGAATGGTGGAGATTGGTTAACCCACCTAAATATGATATCATATTTATAGTCTATACATAATCTGAAGGTGATGATAATTATTTTGAATTGATTTAGGGTGGTTGATGATGAATTAATGTGAATTAAAGATGTTTTGTTCTCTATTGATTTTTTTTAGAAATTCAATACTAAAGATGAAAAATGGATATGTACTTATGATTTTATAAGTATTATAGAGTATTCTTAATATATTTGGTGTTTTCATAAGAAAAAATATATTTTCATATGACTTTTGGATATTGCATAAGACCTATGGAATTTTCAGAAAATGGCTATATCCTTTAGATTTTATATTTATTCTAGAGATATTATAAGAATTGTGGTGTCTGTGTAAGACTCATGATATTTTCATAATGACATGTGGAAGAATTCGTAAGTCTTTTTATATTTTTATAAGTGTTTTTAAGTAATTAAAATACTCGTACTAGATTTTGTATGACATATAGAATTTGAAAGACTTATAGTATTTTACAGTATGCTTCTATTAGTGAAATTTAGCAACAGAATTCTATGGATAACTTTGTTTCACTCTCTAAATGTTTTGTTTTAAAAAATGTAGGATTTTTTTATATTCAAAAGTTAGAAAAAATTTAAAGAGTTGGGTTCTAAAATCTATGGTTTGTGATGATGAACCATATAATTCTATAGAGATCTTCATTGCATAAATTCCATGTGGTTTTAAATAGAATCATTATTGAAGTTTATTTTCCTGAAAATTTATGAATTTTATTTTTTTGTTGGTTGTGAGGAGAAATCCCAACCATAGATATATATAAAGAAATTAACATACAAAGGAGGTTTAATTTTTTTAGAGTCATTTTTGAAAAAAGCTGAGGTGTTGCACACAAACTATTCTGATCAGAAGGAATTTAATGTTTCACACACACCCTAATTTGGTGGGTTTCCCTACAATGTTCTATGATTGTGTGTATGTATGATAGCTTGGATAAAATTAATGGTAATTATTTTTTTAGAATATTTTAAAAAGAATAATCCAATTTCTTTGGGAAATTTAATTTCAGTTTAGAAATATTTTACTAGGATTGAATTTGAATTAGGGAGGCTATTAGTATTCCATATCTCTAGGATTAATTTATATATTTGAGGATGAAAATATTCTCAAATTTCATGGAATAAAAAAGTGAATAAATGAGAAGAGTAAGGTTTTTGATATTTTTATAAATTTGATAGGATAATTATTAATATCCTTTTGATAATGGAAAAAGAAAATATAAATTTGAGAAATAGGAAAAGAGATAGGATCAAAAATTGTTTAGATGATGCAGAGTCACATGCTTACATTGGAAATTATTATTCAAAAATATTAATTATATATTTTTTGTGTTAAATTGTAATAGGTTGAATATTGAGGCTTCTTGATAATAAGAGAAGAGATATATGTCTTCGGGATACAAACCACAACTCAATGGATATATAGTCATAATTTTGGAAGGAGAACCTCAATAAAAAATATTCTATGTTATTTTTATTTTCTGTACCATTGTGAAAATGACTAAAACTATTTTGAATAGCAACAAGAGTGATTGAGTTTGAAAATGTTTATAAAAAATAATTCACTATCACTCTTAGTGTTTATCACATTGTGATTTATCCTAAAAACCATTTTTAATGAATATATGAATTATTCTATAGTGATATATATATATATATATAAAACACTTATCTCTATAATGATAATGCCTAGAATTATTAATGAAAAAATTATAGTTGATAACTAAAGATCATGCCTTAAGTAATTTTATCAATTGTTTATTATTTAAAATGACACAAAAGATATCAAATTTTCATTTTTCATAAGGAAAAATCCCACAAACATGATTTTTATATCACTACATATCACAACTCCTTATCCACCACATGGTACTATGAGTACAGGTGCAATGATTGAAAACTTTATGAGCACTTTTAAGTTTTCATTTATTTTTTCTATTAAGTGAATA